>JAOTRR010000051.1:26582692-26593513 GCA_028570945.1 Gogo arcuatus
GAGAGAGAGAGAGAGAGAGAGAGAGAGAGAGAGAGAGAGAGAGAGAGAGACGCTGAGAAAAACAGAGAGACATACAGAAATAGAGATCCTAATGGGCAGGTGTAAGATATAAGATGTAAAGGCCAGTTTGGCTGTTGGTCTCACCAGTGACAGTGAGCAGGGCCTCGTGACTATAACGTGTGTTAGCAATGTTTTTGGCTACACAGCGATACACTCCACTGTCTTCATGACGAACACTGGTGACCTGCAGAATGCCATTGGGCAGGAGAATATACCTGCAGAGAGGGAACCACAAAGCAATGTAATACAGAACTGGACATGTGTATACGTGTATTTATCTACACTATAGAAATTAGGTAGAGAATGTTGACAACACTGTCCTCATTGCAGATACAGTGTGTGTGGGTTTGTAACCTGTCATCATCTGTGCTGAGTGTGGTTCTGTTCCTCTCCCATGTGATGCTAGCTTCAGGAATCCCATTAATGGCGCAGTGGAAGCGTGCCACCCCTCCTTCATCCACTGCCATGGACTCTGGGTGAGTGTGAAACTTGGGAAGAGCTGGCAGAGAACAGAGATAAAAACAAATGAATCACTCATCACATTTTACTCATCTGGCTCACACCTTTTTCCAACGTGACTTTCAATTGAGCCAGTGTACAACTGAGAAGCTGAGGGGTTAAGGGCCAGGATTTAGCCCAAAGTCTTAACCATTGAGCAACCTCTGCCTTCTCTAACATCAAGAAGCATGTGATCAATAATGGAGGCCATTTTTAGAAAGAAGGGGATTCTCTTAGTAGCCTCTGGCCTAATGGAAGTCGCAGCAATGAGGAGGGAGAGGATTATCAAGAATGACTTAAAGGGTCCCTTTCTTAGAATTAGAATTCGTAGATGTAAAGTGTTCACCAGGACAAAGCACAGTTAGTCTTCCAGCACTGAAAGTGTGAAGGCCACATTCTCCATTTACTAAACATGGACAGGACCCATTCAATTAAGCAATTAGAACTCAGTCAGGACTTTTAAAATGGATATTAAATGATGTGCATAAATACAGGGCCACTCACATGCAAACTGGACTCGTGCTTTACGGCTGATCAGCATGCCATAGCGGTTCTGTACAGCACAGTTGTACTCTCCTGCATCCGTCTCATTGCTCTCACGCCGTTTCTGGAAGTTTCGGATCAGGAGCATCCCATTGTTTAACACAGCCACTCTGGGGCCCACCTGAATAGGTACACCATTCCTCCGCCAGGTAATAGTAATAGGGCCTTCTCCCTCCACCTCACAGTCCAACATCAAGGGGCGGTCCCTTACGGCAATGACATCATGGGGCTCTTTAATGAAGGCCAGCTCTGAAGTTCTACCCAAATCTGTGAGACAAAAGAAGCAAGAGTGAAAGAGTCAGGTGGGATAAAGCACAGCTTTTTTTCAGCCTTTTGATGTGAAATGTGACAGGTGCTTACAAATAGTAAAAAAAAAAAAAGATAGTGTGTCTGAAATCCTGCTTTGATGATGAGATGAAAATGGTGGAGCAGGAAAAGACTGCTCCATAGCGATGATGATGATGATGATGATGGCGATGATGATGATGATGACGATGATGGTGATGATGATAATGACAATGGCGATGATGATGATGGCGATGATGATAATGACGATGGCGATGATGATGATGATAAGCTGATGAAGCAAAGATAACATTAAACAAAAGAACAATTTCAAATTCTATTTTAGAACTAGAACACATAAAAGAGAAATATGAGATAATTTTAACTTTTTTTTTTAAAGAGTCAGACAAACAACACTCTTGGAAGCTTTACTCTGGGAGGCCCTAGTAAGCTCAATCCCAGCTTTATAGAGCTGTAAATCCAGTAAAGGTCAGGCTGAGAATGCTGGGCAGAGAGAGGAGTGATGGGTCATATTACAGTAATTGATTAGAAAGTATGGTCTAACACCAACACTGACATCACTGCTCGTTTATCTGCCAAGAGATAATGAGTGAACTATGACACCATTTTACCAGGAATACTGTAATATTAAAGCACCGGAAATGTAATAGCACTATTTCTAAGGTGTTAATATCAGCGTTTGTTGCAGTACATCGTACTGATTCAATCCATGTCTGTGTCAATCCATGTCACTAAGCTCATATGAGAAATACTTTTTAGCACTTTAATGATCCGATGTGTTTGGCCACAGATTGATTTATTCTTAGAGAGAGAAGGAGACAGGCAGAGGAATTGGTCTGAGGCTAGGAATGCCACAATGACATCTTCATTCCCTCTACTCACTACTGGGTGTTTGCATGAGAAAGTTGGGGACAACAGCGCAGGAGGGGCCGCAGGCTGGCTGAAGAGGGGCTGCTCCAGGCTATTCATCTCAGCTGAACTTGCACTTGACTTTCCCTAGTCTGATTGATGGCTCTGTTAGCACCCCCATCCCTCTCCATCACCCCAAAACAGCAACACAATGCTGCCAAATGCCACAGAGCCATTCAAGCACCCAAAGCCACGGCAATGTCAGAAGTGGAGGGGATAAGGGTGGAGGGAGAAGGGAGCAGGGTCACATGATTTGGGGTTTGGGGTAGACCAGTGATAGTACTCCATCTTCGCTCCCACCACTTTATAATTACCCTTGCCCCACCCCCAAATCTCATCATCCCCCGCCACACTCAGTGAAACCATCTGCCCTCTCTCCCTGCCCCCAGCACGTTTTCCCCTTTTCACTTGAACTTGGGGGTGACTTTCCCATGCCACCCAATCACTCAAACTTCGCCTCTATCCCTGTGCCGCCAACATGCCCAGCCCTTCATTCTCTCTTTTTTTGGGGATGTCTGTGTTGGGTGATTCACTGGAGCAGACCCCGACCCCTCTCATACCCTGCACCCAAATACTCCCTCTCCCAGCTGTCCCCAAAAGACACAACAAAACTCTCCAGTCGCACTTGAACTTGAATGTGCCCAATTGTGAAATTGAGAGTTTGTCACCTTTCATTGCATCTGATGACCCCATGAAGCCGTCATCATAAACTGCTGTCTAGCCTTCTGGCCCTTTCCACACTTATCACCATTCTCTTGCTCCTCAGGACATCATTACCATCATTCCCTTCCAGCTGGTGAGTTCATCTGTCTTTCTGTCCTGTCTTGCACTAATGTATGCCCTCACATAGAAGATTTTAAAAACTCTAAAGTTTACCTCACAAGCATATCAAAAGCACTAACTCTAAACTCTGGAGGCTCTTCATAGTCTATAAGTATAGGAGTGCCTGGTACTACATCATCATCATCATCATCATCATACTGTTACTACAGATTTGGGGCCATGGATCCAATACACAACACACGTTGGTTCTTTTCCAGCTTGTGTTAAGGATGAAACAAAGAATTGTAAGAGAGGAACTTCACTTCATTCCCATTTTTCTTAGTAGTGCTACAAATTATCAGGTGGCAATTAGAGGGAAAATTAAGAAGAACCAACACAAAGTGTCTTAGTAAGCCAGCAGAAGAGCTTCAGTGCACCTTGGCATAGGTTCTATGTCTATGGAACTGTACTGGAGGGACAAAAACCATTCTTCCAAAAGATATTGTCTCAAACACAGTAATTCATTCTGCTCACTTTTTAAAACCAGCCATATGTAACTTTTGAGGATTTGAAACCACTACATGACTGATTCATGTCATTGTAGGCATCTTCAAAATGTCAGCTGTGCCCAAAAATATCCTCACTGTGAAGTCTAATCTGAAGCTTGGCAACATATTCAAACATTTAAGTGAAAATCTAGACACAATGTCTCCTGCAATTATAATCTCCTCAGAATTAATTATAATCTCCACAGTTCAAATTACAGATTTGAAACCACCACAACACACCAGAACAGTTTCAGTGAACCATGTCATAGATTCTACACATCTCTGGAAGAGATGTACTACTGGAGGGATGAACACCATTTCCCCAAAAGCTGTTACTTGAGTTGGTGTGAGTGAGAGTGCTCTCTTACTTTTGGTCCTATACTGTAGGTGTTCAGTTGGGTTGAGATTTGGTAACTATGAAGGTCATAGTATATGATTTACATCGTTTTCATACTCATCAAATCATCCAATGAGACTTCGTGCCGTATGAATGGAGACATTGTCATCCTGGAAGAAACCACTTCCACCAGGAAAGAAATGTTTCATGACGGGATAAAGGTGAGCAGTCAGAATTATGTTGTGTCGATATGCAGGGGATAAGTGGACTTACAGCATGCTGGCAAAATGCTCTCCACAGCATAACACAGCCTCTGGGTTTTCCTTTAATTTGTTTCCCATCTGTATGTTCTCTTTTACAAATGTACATCAACTTTTCAGTCTCCAAAGAGTACACAGGTCAGGTGAACTACAGAGCACAGAGCGAATTCAAAAGCTCCTCTACATAACAGAAATATGAAATTATTCTTTTAGTTTTGCTTGAATCTGTTTAACCTTTGTTTCTGTTTCAGTTAGTGGCAATGTCCATTAGGTGCTTGAATAAAACTCTTAAATTTAGATTTAAACTTCTAAAAACATCTGCTTTAGCAGCTTCACGAGAGTGTGAGATGTAGCCAGCATGGAAGTGAGATTACAGTTTCAATTGGTCAAATGTGACTATAAAACTGTTTTAATCCAAAGGTTTGGACCAGTTCTATTGGTTTTTGTATGGACTAAAATATCTCCACAGGCTATCCACTAGAATCTGAAATCTGACATTGGATCCATTTAACTGATCATGTTGTTTTTTTTATTTTGCTGATCACAATTTGTAGGAGGTTGAGCAATATGATAGTAACAATGGCTTCTTTGTTAAATTAGAGCCACTTAGTTATGCTTACAGCACCATCTGCATTCTACGCTTCCACAATAGCGAGCCCATATCCACTCGTAAAGCGCTATGGGACCTCCTGGCCCTGCATGTGACTGAGAGAGCAAGTTTGGGGATAAATTCACCTCCCATCTGGGTGTCATTAATAAGCAGAGGACTTTAGATATTCACTTGGACAGAGCGAACCCCATCAAACCCCACCCCCATGGGTAGACAGTGACCCTAGGCCCTAAAGGTCATGAGAGAGTGGGTGCAGGGCAACGAAGAGGGAGCAGCATGTGTTTGGTAGCCAAAGCCCAGAATGAACCCTATCCTTTTGTTTATTGTTCTAAAAGCTGGCCGTGAACTTCACAGTTTATTGTGGTTTTGCCTCATGCTGGAACCCCCACAAACAGACTGGCGGGGTTCTGGGTGATACAGATAGGACAATCGTGGCTAAATCCCTTATTGATGGTGTCCCCCTTTTTTTTTTAAGTCCATAACATCACAGCTAGACAAATTAAATTCTTTTGCAAAATCTAAAACTGAAACGTCCTTCTCTGGGAAGCACTGCTCAGGGCCTCCAGTCAGAATTTCACAGTTTGATTCAAAAAAACTGTTTTTCCCAGGGCTATTATTTGGATAAATTGCATCACACAAGCACCGCTAAATAAACTACACATGTAGCAGCACCTAGATAACTCAGGGTTTTGACTACATTATTAGACAAATATAGACTTTAAAATCTGTGAATATCTTTAAAAGTAAAAGAGGAAAGGTTGCTATGTATTAAGCAGGCCTGCTGATGTATTATGAGACAACTTCACTTTAGGACAAAAGGCAGGCCAAACGTAACCTAAACAGGTTTAAAAGAGTTTGAATTACTGTATATTGTGCTAGATCCTTAAATCTTCTTTTATGGCCCCCGTTGTAAATGTTTTATAGGCCACTGCATAGAATGAGCAATACACCCTGCTGCCTCTTTCACACGTAACAGAGCCTCCACAGCCTCTGTGTTTCCATAGCCTCAGTAGTTGGTCACAGGATAAACACAGTGCAATGGACTCTATAGTTTGGGACAGAGGGACTCTGTCTGTGGAGCTTTAAGTCCAAACGCAGCAGGAGAGAAGGAGCCCGCGGCAGGCCTATTGTCTCTCTAATGGGAGTTAACTCCTCGCTCTGGCTGGCGGACTCCGTGCCCATTCGCTGCCAGAGCAGGCACACAAACGCACAGCTCTCGCCTATTGTTTAAAGAGGGATGCTCATTAAAGTGTGCAGGCCAAATGGGGAATGGGTGTGTATAAGACACAAGACGATTTCCGATTGAGGTTTGGCTTAAATTAACTGTGAGGCATGTACTTACATCCTCCTTACTACCCCCTGGGACTTAATAGGTGGGTAATTAAATTAACAAACAATTAGAGGGAGTGGGTATAACTCATGAATAGTCTTAGAGTAATTGACTGACTTATCAAACCATCAACCTGATCTTAGATTTGGGATACATCTCATCTGCCATGACTGTCTCGACTTTTAAAGTACACAGGTTTTAGTTTCATAAGCTCCGTTTCTCTGCATTTCATTTTCACTCCCGAGGTATGCACCACACACACACACACACACACACACACACACACACAATGTACTCACGATGTTTAATATTTATCATTTCCAAAAACTTCCTCCATCATGCTTAGCCACAGGAATATCAGTCAAAGCTGCCCGTTTTTGTTTTTTAAATGAATGATATGAACTACAATCTTAGAGTTACATATTCTTATAAAGTCTGTAAGAAATACAAGCTTAATGGTGGTCTGTCCCATTATATTATGTTTAAATATAAATTCTACACTGACATATTTGTTTGCTTTCCTATGTTTGTTGCTCTTTAAACACACATGAGACACTTCTCACACAAGAGGGATAAGTGCTTAAAAATGGTAATCATATACAAAGCAGTTAAGGTACAAAGCTACTTTTTAATGTAACATATACCTAGTTTGACTAAATTTTACAGATACGCTCTTTAGCAAATGCAAAAGAAACCATGTGGATTGTTAATGTGTCTGGAAAGAACTGCTTCTTTCTGCCCAAGGAAAAGTTCTGTGGTGATCAAGGAAGACCACAACTACTACTAATTCTGAGCCATAGTTTTCTGGAAAAACCTGTCAAAAGGTACTTTATCAGCTGCAATATAATAACATACTGTGTCTTCAGTCTGATGCAGTTCTGTACATTTAATAGCCTACCATCTGTTAAATGACGGAGCAGTTTGTTTTATAATCCCTTTGCCCTGCACTTCTGTGCAATAAAGAACCCAGCATTTCCCACAGCACTGAATTAAGTTTGGCTCTAATTGGTAAACATAAGACAGACCCAGCACATGAGCATATAGCAGCAGAATGGTTGATCCACAGGGCAGAGAGAATGGATGCTTTGCCCCCCTCCCTCCTGTGCATTGCTGGATTGGGCCTGAGCCGCACGCTGTGTGGATCTTTTGGATTAACCTCCTGAACCAGAGGGGAGCCTTGTTGGATTAAAAGTAGCTTGGTTGTGACTCTATAGAGATGTGTGTGTGTGTGTGTGTCCTGGTCTCAGGCAGCTGCAGGGATTGCCGCCCCTTTTAATGAGATCTCAATCAGAGCAGCCTTCCCCCTCCCCTGAACCTTTCTAAGCCTTATGGAGATGAGGGGTGTTGGGGTGTGCCAGGGGTCAGGGTTAAAGGTCAGTGCCACTGTCTGGCCCAGGTCTGTCTGTCTGCTTCACACTGATGGCCATGAACTTGCTGCTTCAGACCCAAAATCTGGTGCTGTGCATAAATTCAGCCTCAATCCTAACACCTATGTATCATGTACATACATAGCTCATCTTGTGTTTTCGGTACTTTCTAAAATTATTGGGACCAAGCTAACAAAAACTTCAAGGGTCCTTTAAACACTGATTAATCAAATAATATCCACAAGTCTAATAACATAAATCAAACCATTTATCACTTAAACCCAATTTCACTTAAAAAAAAAGAAGTACACATCATTCCATTTTGTGAACTAAGCATAACCAGTTATCTGAAGGTTTCTTGAAGTTTCAGATAACATTATGAAGGGTTACATGTATAAAGATGTTTGAAATTTGATTTAATGTTTGTTTAAAAAATGTTTTGCAATTTGACTCATGTTTGATCCTCATCATTAATCAGCTAACATCAGTTACCTAAATAATCTGTAGGTCACTGAGTCATGCATTATGATTTCACAGTGGGATCATGTGCACTGCAGAGTTTAATATGAGTTTATAGAAGAGAGAAAGCTCAACATAACCTAAGAAGACTAGTCCAATGCAGTGTGGTCTGGCCATAAACAACTGATACCCGAACAATAAAATAGTCTATAAAAATATAAAAATATGCAAAATAAAATATCCATAAAATAAACTAGATTACGTATTACATCATAATAGCCTAAATAATAGGATATTTGACACCAGCATCCAAAAGAAATAGCCTACATGTACACAGAATATCTAAACCATTCAGGTGTCCTGCTGTTTCTCCTATGATTTAGGTTTATCTCAAGCTGATATTAAATGCTGTATAAGAGTTAAATAAAACACAAATTCCATCAAATCTATCAGTGATGAATCAAGATCAAGTGGATCTTCAGAAATTCATTTAGCTCAGGTTCTACCAAAAACAAACAAACAAACAAACAAACAAACAAACAAACAAATCTGAAACAATGGTATGGAGTAACAGATTAATGAGCATGTTTTGGGCCTCGGAACAACTATAGTGGACTTGAACTTCAGTTGTAACATCTAGCCTACATCACTAACAAAAACAACAACAACAACAACAACAAAACGCGCGCCTCTCACAAACAAAAACAACGAGAAAGCATCAACGAGCTGTTTGTGTTTATTTAAATGCATCCAGCATCATATAAAACTAATATAGCATTTTTAGAAAGACATGCAAAAGAGGCGTAGAGAAAGAAGTATTAAGAAACATAAGTCAAGACAAATATAGCATGATGAATGATTAAATATGACATATTTACCTGGTAATGTTGCTAGCACTAGAAGCAGCGGCACAACACTCATGGTCATGGTTTGGTAGTAATCCATCCTGAGCATCATTTTACTCTCCAGAGGATGGAGAGATATTTCATTTGTTCTCAAGTCAGTTATTCAGTTATTTTTTTATTTTTATTTTTGCAAAGAAGAAGAAAAAGATGACAAATAATAGTATCCTTCTTCTGGAAAAGTCAGCAGAACATGTCTACACTATCATGTTGTTGTGCATGAAGTCGTGCGTGTGCGCGCGCGTGCAGATTGACCGCAGCGCTCTGCGTTTGGAGGCACACTGCACTCGCGCGCTGTTTCCGCTGCTCAGTCCGAGCCAAACAAACTGACAGCGACTCAGGAGAGCGAGCCTCAGAAAGCAACCAATCAAAGTGCAGGGGGCGGGGCTCGCAACAGGCACCGCCTATAAAAGCGAAGCAGCGCGCGCTTATTGCAGTTTCATACAGTAGTGTGCGAAAGTCTTGTGCACGTGCAAAGAAATGCTGTGGAGCAAAGAGTCAGAGCCTTTGGAAAAAAAAATAGTAGTCTCAAGTACAGTTTGTGCAGTTTTATAAAGAAATTAGCTGGTAAGTTTTACTGGGCATCTTGCAGAACCAGCCATAATTCTTCTGGAGACTTTGACTGTCGCACTTGCTTCTTATTTTTGCAGCAAAACCCAGCAGTCTTCATTAGGCTATGGTGTTTGTTTGTTTGTTTGTTTGTTTGCCTGAAAGCAACTTATTGTTGCTTTTTTCTGTGACATTTCATTTCGTGCTGGAAAACTAATGTTTGGAAATCGAAAATGTTTTTGTACTGGCATGATAATGTAGAAGTCATAAAATAAAAATCTATAACAAAGTTTGTACTAAAAAATCTTGCCTATAAAAATAAATAGACTAAAATTAGACTTTTGCACAGTACTGTTATAGCAGGAAATATCAGGATATCGCTTGACTACCTGTAGTGAAGTACATAAGTCATAAGTAAAGGAAGAAACAACTTGCATAGGCTCAGGTTGGGTTAGAGTGAACGGCTACACACTCAGATAATAAAAGGTACCAAACTGTAGGCTACTTTTCCTTGTCGCTGGTACCATCAAAGGTACTTCTTTTGTACTTTCAGTATATAAAGCTCTAAAAGCAAACTAAAGGTGGACCACATGCACCTTTCCAGGTAAAAGATACATACTAAAGGTACAGATGATGTACCCTTAATGGTACCACCCCAGTAACAAGGAAAATTACAGTTTGGTACCTTTACTTCTGAAAGTGTACCATGAACTTCACTTAATTGTGATATAGCAATGAGGTCTATGAACACAGCCAGAAGATGTGGTTTTTTTTAATATTTTGCTGCCATAGTGGAAATCAGGGTCACACACTGTTGCCTCGCAGCAAGAAGGTTCTGGGTTCGAACCTGGTGACCGAATGAGACCTTTCTGTGTGGTGTTTGCATGTTCTCCCCGTGCCTGTGTGGGTTTCCTCTGGGTGCTCCGGTTTCCTCCTACAGTCTAAAGACATGTGAATTAGGTCAACTGGCTGCTCTAAATTGCCCATAGGTGTGAGTGTGAATGGTTTCTCGTCTCTGTGTTCACCCTCAATAACGCAAAATATAATAGGCAGGCCTGTGAATAATGTCAGCTAATGTGACCTAGTGCTTTCTGTTAGTGGAAATTTCAATGAAAAAACTAACTTTTTTTTTTATTATCAAAATCTATCTTTATCTCTGATAAATACCCACAATATTATTGTTTACACTCACCAAACGCTTTATTAGGAATACTATACTAATACTGGGTAGGACCTCCCTTTGCTTTCAAAACAGCTTCAGTTCTTCATGGCATTTATTCCACAAGATGTTAGAAACATTCCTTTGAGGTTCTGGTCCATGTTGAAATGACTGCATCACACAATTCCTGCAGATTTTTCAGGTGCACTTTCATGCTGTGAA
>JAOTRR010000051.1:26694342-26705259 GCA_028570945.1 Gogo arcuatus
ACCTTGTTTTTTTATGTCAGTGACTTGACTCAGTTCGTGCTGTCAGAAAAGTGGGTGCGCTTATAGGGGCCAGGTGCGCTAATTAGGTCGAATACGGTATGCATAAATTTTCCCTTACTTTAAATGTAGTCATTTCAGACATGTTTGTTGTCTGGCATTTGCTTCTTTGGTTTTGCGTTAACGCTGACCCATATACTTGCTTTAAATGACGCTGTTATGCTACAAATTTTTTTTAAATAAACAAGTTAGTAAAATAGAAGGGATATATCATATTTACAAGTTCAAAATGGAACTATATGATTGTCCATATCATTTTTTATTGATCAGAATTGGCTTTCAACCTTAAAAGGTAGGACGTAGGATCCAGAATATATGCTAAACTGTGCAAAGGAAAAATTACTGCTTGTTAACTCCTAAGCCTCTTACAGCCAATTCAGAAATAAAGATGTAGCTGTCAGACGGCAAACAAAATTTTTTTTTTTCAAATCCTTTTGTAAAAAATATGATTTAAAATGTTTGTTTCTCCTGACACACAAATAATGTGCACACAACTACACATGCATACACGCCATCTGCGGAATGGGTAAAGGCAGCATGTCAGCCACTTGCATGTTCAAGCTGAAGATTGCCCTGTCCTCCTTTACACTCAATTCTGTGATCACTTATAATTTCAGTGAAGCTTTTTTTGAAAAATTCTCTTCAATATGACACCTACTTCATGTACTTGCATTTTCTTCTATAATTTCCTCTAAAATTAGTCGCACATGTGGCTTCCCACCGCACTATCTGCCAACCTCTACCAGACTGTCCACTGTTAAAAGCCACCACTTTACAACTGAAATTTCACTCTTTAACTTATAACACTTTCTGTTTTTAGGTGTATTTGAGACCTCATTTCAAGTACAACCCTGAAACAGACAACCTCATTCCCTGTAAAGAAGCAGGACTGGCTTTTTCAAAAGGAGAGATCTTACACATTGTGAACAGGGAGGACCCCAACTGGTGGCAGGTTGGTAGCACACCTGAATGTTTGAGCTGTTGTGCCAGTTCAGCATGTTGAGTTGCATTAAACTAAATGAAAAGTAATCCACTGGGTTGTGTAAGCACTTATTGACATGCTAACCTGTGTGTCCCTCAGGCGTGTAGTGTAGTTGGAGGTCGCACTGGTCTCATCCCAAGCCAATATTTGGAAGAGAAGAGGAAAGCATTTGTACGGAGAGACTTGGAAGGCTCAGGTATATTAGGAATGGAGTTTTTGTTGAAACCCTTTTAAACAAAGTGAGAGATATTAATATGATATTTCTTTGAATGCCATTATTAGATCAGAGAGGAGTGTGAATTTGATCTCAGTCATACCTCCCTCACTGCAATGTGATTTGCTTTTTCTTAAATCCCAGGAATCCTCTGTGGAACGTTAACTGGAAAAAGGAAGAAAAAGAAAATGATGTACTTAACAGCAAAGAATGCAGGTTGGCACAACAAGATGTTGTAATGTATCTTATGAAAAGAGTGGATTTTTTTTTTTAATATGAGCTGTCTGACACATGGGCACCTCCTAATATTTTCTCTCTCTCTTTCTGTTATCTACTCCCACTTTCTGTATGTATTAGAATTTGATCGTCATGAGCTGCAGATCTATGAGGAGGTAGCTAGGATGCCTCCATTCCAGAGGAAGACACTCATCCTGATTGGTGCTCAGGGTGTGGGCCGCAGAAGCCTGAAGAACCGGCTGATTGTGTTAAACCCACTGCTCTTTGGCACCACCGTACCCTGTAGGTTCAGTAAATACTCCTGGAGTGCATATCGTTCCCAGTCTGTTCTCATCAGTCAATTTAGTATTTTCAACAATATTGTATAACCTGATATTAACATTGTTAGGAGCACTGTTAAGCTATTGCGGTGAAATATTGATCCTGTGGTTTCTGTCTCCCATTAGTCACGTCTCGGCGGCCACGTGACGAAGAGAAGGACGGTCAGTCATACTGCTTTGTGTCCAGAGCAGACATGGAGATGGACATTAAAGCTGGCCGCTACCTCGAGCATGGGGAGTATGATGGAAATCTGTATGGCACCAAAATTGACTCGATTCACGAGGTGGTACACACCGGTCGCACCTGCATACTGGACGTCAACCCACAGGTGAGCAGAACTGAATGTTATTGCAGTAGCAACAGGTGTGTTGTTTTATTTTATTTATTTATTTTTTAACCTATACTCTGCAGTAGCTGTGGACAAAAACGTTTACTGAATTTTATCATTAAAAACACTGGAGCAATATTTATCAGGGCTATCAGAACAAAGTTTACTCCAGGAAAGCAGGGCGGAAAAACATATCCCAGGTATATCCCAGACATATCCCTTCTGTCCCCAGTGGAAATTATTTCTGTTTTATATTATTCAAATTTAGCTAGAATTTACAGGAAAATTATTGTTCTTGGGTCTACTTTTGCACCCAGCATTTGTGATTAGAAATCGAAGTCTAGCATGCAGTGGCATCTGCAGGATTCGACTGCATAGTCTTCACACAAGAATGGCCCACAACTCAGCAACATTGAGACACACAAATTGACTGTTCTGACCACGGAAAATACGATTGCAGAGGAGAAAAAGACTGTTCTCCACTTTGGAAAACCAAAATTACACACTTAAATTTTCATAATATTTATGCATTAAAGGCAAAAATCAGAGTCAGAGACATGCCTGTAGGGAGTCTGAGAGAGACAGAGAAACCACAGGATCAAATTTTCACCATCGTACCATGGCAGACTTGCTGACAACATTAACTTAAGTTATACATACATGGTGTTTACTCACCTAAAATAAGTCAAATGGTATTTTCTGACCCCCCCCCCCCCCCACGGACTAGTGACACTTGATTGATGTAGAAAGGGTGAATGAATGCATGTCATCTGTAGCATACTTACTATTTTAAATTTATTTAATCATTTTTACATAGTTTGAATATATGTAAATTTTCTAATTAAATATAAACATAAACAAAGCATGTACCATGAGGGATTACATTAAGTAAGTTAAGTAGTTAGTAATTTCCAACAGGCACTTATTGGAGTCCCTGTTTTACTGTTGTTGCATTCCATTGTACTCTGAACGTTCCAAGTTGATTTTCCAGAGCTCCGATCTAAACGTGATCCAGTGGCGAGAGCAAGGACATATTTGTATGTCTAGTGTCTGAAAGTGATAAATATATCAGTGAATCATTTCTGTTCGATGAGATTGGTCAGTTGTCCTGTTCATCTTTGCTCTTCAAAATGATCTGTTACAATGGTCTTGGCATTGATAAACGTGGGCTGAAATCATAAACATTACTTTACAAATCTAAACTTACAAAGTTGTTAAAACACTTTTTCAAAACATAAAATTTACAAGTAGAAAATGGTGCAAAGGGAAATCTGTTTACCATTGACTGTGAGCACCTTCATATTGTTGTGACATCATGTGTGTTTGTCAGAGAACTCGGGCAATGTCCTGACTGCGAATTTTATTCCCTTGCACTTTTTTTTTAAGCATGTCAGAAGTCAGGTTTTTCTAAGTACAATGCTTTGCAGCATTAATCTGAAATGGTGTTCTTTGCATGTTCTAAAATTACACCGTATGCAGTGAATAGGAAGCCATTTGGAATTTGGCCTCACTGTGTACTGCAGGGCTTTTAAACATTACTTCTGTGTGAAGATGAGGTGAAGAATTTTCTGCATCTCAAATAGCCTAACATATCAGTGGTAAGAATTATTATTATTTAAATGCATCTCAATACTAGTTTAAAGTGATTAAAATTTAAATGCAGTTTAGAAAGTTTTTAGCAATACTAATACTTACATAAGCGGAATTATTAGTAAAAGCTCTTCCTGCTTCTCTTGATTTATAGCTGATCAGTATGTTTTGATATCAACAATGTCACGAAGATGTCGGCACCTACAGATAAATAAAGACAAAATAAAGATGCAATGTTGTCAGTGTTGTGTATCGTGCCAGGCCAGATTTATTATGTAGATAAATCCAGTTTTATGACAGACAATATGACTACACTACATCACTGAATAATGAATGTCATCACCAGGCACTGAAGGTGTTAAGAACAGCGGAGTTTATGCCGTTTGTGGTTTTCATCGCTGCACCGGAGCTGGACACCCTACGAGCCATGCACAAAGCTGTGGTGGACGCAGGAATCACAACCAAACTACTGACGGTCAGTCTCATATCTCTTAACTGTATTCTCCTGTTGGCCAAGACATTAAAGAATGTGTGCACTTAAATGTGTACACAGTTGTTTGCATGCTTTGAAGACACACACTGATGTCTGCATCTCTCTCTCTCTCTCTCTCTCTCTCTCTCTCAGGAAACGGACTTAAAGAAAACAGTGGACGAGAGTGCCAGGATCAAACGGGCGTATAGCCATTACTTTGACTTGACAGTAGTGAATGATAATCTGGATAAGGCCTTTGAGAAACTGCAGGCGGCTGTGGAGCAGCTGTGCACAGAGCCTCAATGGGTACCAGTTAACTGGGTTTACTGAACCATCCATCCTCATCATCTTTAGCACCATCACCACCATCCTCATCACCTTCATCGCTGGTGTCATGGACCACAGCAGGACTGTCAGTGCGTCTCAGCCTGACCCTGAGGTCCAACCCTGCTATGCAAAGCTACACCATCCATGAGAAAAGAAAGGGAAGTGTACTTATTTATTGACTTTTTTTTTTTAATCTACCAGCAGAGCACATCTTGAGGCATAACTGTTCCTTGTGTTACTATACAAATGATGTACTTACAGGGTGTTTGAAGTAGTTTTCTTATCTACAGTGAGAAGCTGAAGCAGGCATCATTGCTGTGAGCTGTGATACACTTTTGTACTGGAGCATTTCAGCGGCCAATTCATCTTATTGATCTCTTTAATGTTAGTTTTCTACATATTAGTAAATGTACTCAGCAGTGTTCATGGTACTGCTGTACTGAAACTCATTACAATATTGAAATATTGTTGTACTAAGTTGTCTTTTATTGATGGAGGGAGAAAGAGAAGTGGAAAATATTCTATGAACTTTTTTTTTAATCAGAAATGTAACACCACTGAGTTTTACATTATGCTGCACCTGTAGCAGTAGAAAATCAGCTCAACACTGTGTAGTATCTATTCATATGCAGTTGTTGGATTGTTGTCAAAAATGTCTTTATGCTAAAAAACAAAGCACAGTATTCATCTCAATGCCTCTGCAGCATCATGCAAAATTAACATTAGTGACAAATGTTATTAGTAAATATGGATTTTGGGACTCAAGGTTTATCAACTAAAGTTTTTTTTTTTCTATAAACATGATTACTTGCCCATGTATTTGTGTGCTATATTTGAATGTCTGTCTTGTGTCCTTACCACCACATTATTAATGTGTGTCTGCCATAGTTCCCTTTTCAATTGGAAAAAGTGTACTGTTATTGACTTCACAGTAAGCGCATACGTGTTTTCCAACAGTTCCTTTTTTTTGACAGTAGATTTAATCCAGAAGCCCAACAAGTAGAACGTGATTTAAGATTTTTTTTTAATTACACTGATAAATAAGACAGAGACAAAAAGGTAACTAACGGGAGATAAGAAATGTAAAGAGAAATTCAACATTCACTTTATGACAAAAGCAGATGATAAAATATTACATTGATATTATTATAGCAGGGGCAGGATAGTGTCATGGCTGTACAAGGTCTGAGAGCACAACTTTTTTCATATGTGCCAGCAACAGTGGAATAGTACCGTTCATTTAATATTTCTATGTTTGTGTCTCTGAAATATTAATTTCAGGATTAAAATAATTACTGATTATTGTATGGCAAAGATGTGACACAGTAAAGCCTTTAAACTAGCAAAAGAGAGTTTACTACACAGCAAGTTTTAACACAGCAGTTAATTATTGCTTGTACACATTTTGTAATTTTGAAATGAAAGTTTTCTATAGAACAGTGTAATTCTATCATTATTCCATGATATGATTTACATTTTTGCCAAATGATATTACTGAAACTCTGCTTTGTTCATGTAGAAAAGGTCCCTGTCAGTCTAACCACTGCTGTCAGATTTTTATATCTGAGCTTCTCAAACTAAAATGCTGGAGGACTACAGTGTGTAATGTTTTCCTGCTCTAATGCACCTAATTACCAGCCGATGAGTTTAAATAGATTAGAGCTAAATTGTAAGGTGAAGAAATCACTAGCCTGTGTAATGCTGCAGTTTTTCACAATGAAAGGTGAGAATATTGTGCTAGACAGCGTGTTCTGTCTCACTTTGTCTTTGTGCTAGTTAATTTGTATGTCTGCACCTGCAGATATATTTCACTATTACCGGACCTGTAATTTAACATTTGAACAACAGCCATTAAAAAATATCGTATTTTTAGAGCAACACCTTCAATTCAGCATAATTTTGTAATAAGCAAGGAAATAATATTAATGTCTGCAGTCCTGTGTATAACCTGCACACATACTGATGGGTGACAAATTACTAAAAAACAATGGCTCTCTTCTGCTGTGGGACATTTTACTGACAAGGTCCACATGGAGAGAAGAGTCACTGCAAATCAATACAAAATTATTCTGATCAATCACCTTTATCCTATGACAAATCATTTCTATCCTGATGGGAGTGATCTCCAGGATGAGAATGTCCCCATCCACAGGGCACAATACTCATATGGTTTGTATGAAAATCTTATGCTGTGGCCTTCGCAGATCTCAGTCACTGGATCTAAACTCGATCACCTGTGGGAGATTTTGGACTGACGTTAGCCAGCGTTCTCCACCACCATCACCAACTAAAGAAATATCTTTTGGAAGAATGGGGTTCTCTCACTGTATAATCTATGCCGAGGCACACTGTAGCTGTTCTGGTTGCTCGCTGTGGTCATACCTCAGTAATACTATGAAGCTTATAATTGCAGGAGATAACTGGTCTACAGTTTCACACTGGCAACATTTACATTAAACCACATGGTGAGGAGTGTGTGGTACAACTTCCGTATACAATCATGTTGCAGTTAGAAAAGTCAAAAAAAGTACATATGTCTGCTTTAAAAAAAAAAAATCATTCAAGCTACTAACAGTAAGAATTACTAAATGAATCATTACATCAATGTCAGTGAAGTTATAAGATACACAGGATTTATTTTAGGGGTTTGCCATCAAACAGAGGCAGTAAGAACATTGCTAATTGAATAGTGATTGTTATTCTTCCACCACTAGGTGGTGGATGGGTTATGTTTTTTCAAGTTGCTCCCAAGATTCTCTGTAGCACAATCTTTCAAGAAAAGTGGTTGAACGTTTGTAGGATTTATATCACTGCTGCATGCATTATGAAAGCAATGTTTTTTTTAAAAAAATGTTTGATTCACTATTCTGGCATAAAATGAACTTCATTACTAAAAAATAAATAAATAAAAATATTTGGGTGGATGCTTTTTAGGTATACTGTCTGGAGACAACACTGTGACAACAGAAGGAAAATCAAAGAACTAACTAATCACAAAAAACTGAATTCTATTTATATAATATATAAGTATTTACAAAGAAATTGATGAGTGCTAATACAATTTGATTCTAAAGACTAAAAACGTAACTAGTAAATGTAATCATGCATGTGGATGTCCATTAAAAAAATTTTCTCCTGTGAAAAGCAGTGATACACATTATATTTTGAACACTGGACTCCATGGATAGAGGATACTTGCATCTGCCTCAGCTTTCAACCTACAAGGGTCAGTGGTCTGTTTTATCATGTCAAAATACCATGTCAAACCTGTAGCCCTTCCTGAACTTTTGTCAATTGTCTCTGAAATCATACGTGATCTCAGTGAGCAAATCATAAGACTGCAATATTCATAGAATGTAGACATGTATATATAAATTACTTTTGTGCCAGTGTGTTTTCATCAAACTCTGAGCCTGCAACATTGTCCCATTCACTGTCTACAGCTGTCACAGCATCATTTACAATCTCACAGCCACCTCAACTGCTTAAACACTAAATCCTACCTCATCCTCAGGATCCTCAAGTGAAAAAAATAAATGCACTCTTTGTTTCTGCAGAGCCATAAAATAATGAGGATTTCTGAGTAAAAGTGATGACATTAATGCACACGTTCCCAACCCTGGTCTCTGTCCTACACATTTTAGTCTTGTCCTGCTCCCAACACACCTGGTTCAACTAATCAGCTAATTAACAGTGGAAGTGGGTTTGTTAGAGTAGGGAAAACACAGGACAGAACAGGTGATACTCTAGAACCAGGGTTGGGAACCTGTGTATTAGTGTAATATACTGTACACTGTTACATGACAATCATATTGAATAAATACTACAAAAGAGGTACTCTAATAATGAAAAACATAACGTTAACAGCAACATTCTAGAGTGGCTGCATGAGATATCTATATCCATTCCCCTGTCACACAGTGTTGCCTCTAGGCAAAGAAACATTTAAGCAATTGCTGATAACATACAAATAATTAATTTGATTTTTAATGTTTAGAAATGAAGGTCACCCTCTAACAAATGTGAATCTTATTTTTGACGGGTGAGAAAATCAACAAAAAGTTCCTTTTCTGAGGGCAGTTCTCCAGAGCAAAAACATGCATCCTCCACATGATCCACCATGCCACAAAAAGACTTTAAAATGGCCTGCTGAAAGTACTATGACCAAATAAAGTTTTTTTTTATTGGTTAATTCCAAGCCACCCCTTCATTATTAACCCTTTTATTGCCAATTAATATGTATAATGTCATTATAAAGTGATGAATATGGGTTTGTACCCTGTGGCAACAGACTGTAATAGAGGAATATGGAAGTATGGTTGTAACCAGCAGATGAAGAGACGAGATTTTGGAACTGAACTAAAGGGCCAAGGTCAAATGTCTGAAACAATTTTTCAGTTTATAGTCACTTTTTCCTAAAAGTAAACCAACATTCAGAAACCATCAGGTGGGAAAAATAAGTCCACTCTTCCTACTCCTACAATCATTAAGAGTGGAATTAGTGGCCAGGTGTTACTAATGTAACAAGCATTAGCACAAGATTCATTAATCATCAAGAAATGTGACAAGACTTGTGGGCAGCAGGGGGCATCCCCATCAATGCATCAAGTCCTGCTTGTTACACTATAAAATGATTGTTGAGCTGTATAAAATATTTATTAAGAAAAAGTTGGGGATGTTAAAGAGGCCAAACCAAAGATGGCAATGCACAAGATTAGAGGAAAGTTCCCTTGCTGGCTGGTGATCTGGGCCTGGATCAAGTCCTCATTTTTGGACAGCGTTACATTGGAAGTTCCAAAGAGCTCTTGTACTTTGCTGTAAGTGTCCTTGTCAGCCAACGGGGCCAGTGTGCTATCCTTCAGGGAGCACTCTTTGTTTCCCATAACATTTTCCACCTGTAAGGCAGTACAGACAACACAACCAATTAATTCATTTGTTCATCTTCAGTAACCGTTTTATCCTGGTCAGGGTCACGGTGGATCTGAAGCCTACCCTGGGAACACTGGGTATGAGGCTGAAACACATTTCTGATGGGACAACAGTCCACTGTAGGGCACCACACACACATTCACCATTCACATCTAGGGTCAATTTAGCATAGCCAATCCACCTAATGACATGTTTTTGGGAGGTGGGGGGAAACCAGAGAACCCAGAGGAAATGAACAGATGGAGAACACAGACAGTGTGAGCTTAAGGATCAAACTGGAGACCCACTGTGCTATCAATAACCGCTACATATTCAACAGCAATGCACCGTTAAGTTAGCTAATCAAACCATGTATCAGATATTCAGTTAATTCAATTAAATTTTACAGAAGTGTTTAGACTGATTATGACTGTAAGGGAGAGGAGATACTCACCAGCAGGTGCATTGCCTGTATGGTGGGGCAATAGCAGGACTCGAGCGCCCTCAAGGCCGACTCGGTCATCTCTACAGGGAAGAGAGAGGTTTTTATATTGATCAGCACTACCAAGGAAAACGTCATGAAAATGCATAATTGCTACTCTGAATTAAAAAAATCATCTCACATCCAGTCCTGTCTAGTTCTTAGCAACAAAATCATAATAATTGTATTTATTTAGAGACTTGCTCACCCTCTAAGGCACTTGTGAGGACGTTGGTGGCAGTGAGGGCAGAGGGCTTCGACTGCAGTTCAAAGGTAACTCTTTCTAGTGGGGCATGATCTGCACTTTCTTTCTCCTTGAGCAGCTCCAGTGTAGTCTGTACTGCTTTCTTCAGAGAAGGCACTTTCTCCAGTGTGGAGAGATCAGACTTCCTACCACTGAGCAAATCCTCCAACTGACAGAGTGAGACAGAAACAAAGCATTTAGTAGAAATACATGCACATTTTACATGCAGTATATGTTATACATAGGAAGTACTGTTCTGTAACAAATCACAGCCCAGAGCAGTTGCATACCATTAGTTTCTTCTCAAAATAAAAAAAAGAAAATTAGGAGAGCCAACATGATGTTTAGTTATATAGCATGTTTATAATGTGTTGAGCTCTAATCATGGGTCGTGTTACATGGTTTTGTGTTATGCAACCAATTTTTTAATGCTGCTTTGAGACGTTTTGTCTATTTTAGAAATGAAAGGAGGAAGGAATCAAATCTGTGAATGAATGAATGAGGGTTTTGTTGTCAGACAATTATTCAAGTAGTTTTAGGGTAATTTAAAGACCACCATTAAACAGAAATCAGCAGTGATGGGTGTTTGAAGATTACTGGTGGATTATTATTAATGCAACACTTGAGCAGCTACACATGTATTAAATAGCTAAAAATAGTTTAAAGATGAACAAAACCCAAAAAGTAAACTCCTTTATAGGGACAGATAATATCCATACAAGACATGTTCGAGTGTTCACTTGTTCATATTTGTAC
>JAOTRR010000051.1:26778331-26788614 GCA_028570945.1 Gogo arcuatus
CATCTTTTAAGTGTTGTGAGAAGGAATGGAAACATTACAAAGTGGTAAATGCTTTCCTGTCCAAACTTTTATTTTGAAATGTGGTGCAAGAATCAAAATTGAAATAAGTGTTTATTTGAAGAAAAAAAATGAAGTAAAACATCAAATAATGTGCTGTGTGTTGTTTTGAGTGCAATACAAATCATTGTTTTCAATTTTAATTTCGATTTCAACATACCGTCCCAACTTTTTCTTATTTGGGGTTGTAAGTCACTACACTTGAAGTGATAAATTATGGTAATTTTTAATCAGGCAGTTTAATTTATTGAGGAGTGATGTATTATGCAAGATTAAATAATGACTGTAAAAATTAAAGGTGCTCCAGGCTAATTCCAGTCTTACTGGGCCAGCGGTTAAGGACACACAAACTCACACACACTTGCTTTCTTGGAAACGGTAATTCATTCCTGTCCACTTGGTCCTGCAGATTTAGGCCACTAATGATGCATGCAAGACATCCAAACTAGAACAAACCTCTCACACTATGCTCCTCTCACACACTACTGGGCTAATGCTAATAATAAGTTATCTGAAGGGAATTTACCTTTAGCTCTCAATTTCACACAGTAACTCAGGTTCCTGTCAGATTTATATCTGTTTTTTACAGCACTACATCACAGGAAGTAATAACTGAAACATCACAATAAATATCCTATATTACACAATTTCAACATTTTAACGTTATTCAAAATAACTTCCCTATTAATATCCGGGCACATCTAGTTTCACCCAATAAGGAAATGGTGATTTATACCAGACAATGTCAAGTTTTCATGTGTTAATATTTGAAATCTCTAAATATTTAACAAAATAAATTGAAAACTACTTTAAACTTCAAATTGCATATGAATTCAGAAGCAGTCAATCCACGCATGCTTTAATGAGCTCTAGGCCCACCTCTGTAAGCCCATCTCGATGCAGAGTCTGAAATGGTTCCATCAGTCAAATGAACCTGTCAGTGTTGGTGATTTGATGCTGAAAAACAGGCATCTTATAGAAATAATACAGACACTGAATCTATCTCCATGTTATGCACTGACCATGAATAAAAACAGCCTGACCATTTAAGAGGACACGAAAGTATTAATACTACATTGCAGGCCTGTAGTCATCTGCAGTGCTTCAGGCCCAATGGGTTCACTGAGAGACCAAACAGATGGGCTCCAATTCTCGCAAGATACCAAAAAGCCTGCATGGGAGTGTCTGCCAATGCAACAATTAGTTCAGAGATTGAGAGCATCCTGTATGTGGCCCAAAAGCCCAGTTTTACATGCAGGATAAAATTAAACTTGGATGTCATGTTTAAAGTAAGGTTGGACAAATTTTTATGAAGAAGGTTGGGGTCTATCTGAATAATCATAAGAATGGGGTCCTTAAAGCACTGAAGCAAATGTAGCAGATAATGTGTATATACTATGTATTTTACTGCGAGCTGGCCTAGTGGTTAGCGTGTCCGCCTCTCAACCGAGAGATCGCGAGTTCTACTTGCGGTTGGATCATACCAAAGACCCTCATAAATATGGTACCTTCTGGCAAGGCATGCCATGATACAGATGTGAGTAGGCAGTCAAACTCTTGTGGTTACCAGAAGACTGGCCCCCCACTATAACCCTAGCTATGTAATAGGTGAGAGGCCAAGGGCTATAGAAACGGAGATCGGTGCCACCCAATGCGCTTTAAGGGCCTGGTTAGTACTAGGACGGGAGACTGCCTGGGAAGATGGGAGGGACTTTGACTACGTATTATGCAGATGGAAGTTTGGCAAAAGCTCCTTAACTGCCTGATTCACTTTTAAAAATCCTGGCACTACAACAAGTGAAAGGCACATTACTAGAACATATTCTAGCACTCAAATGTTTGCTTGATGCAGTCATTAGACTGAAATTAGAATTTCCCACCCCTGTGATATACCATGCTTTCATAAAACTCATAGGGGTATTTCAAAAGCAATGAGTATTCTTAGTTGTTTAAAAACTGAGGTTTTTTTTTTTTTTTTACTCCAAGCAAACTTCAACTACCATGCAGTACATCCTGTGCATTAACCACATCCTCCTTCTTCCATTTCAATATATGTGTATTTGATTCACGATATCTTAGAAACGACCCTTCATTAATTTTCCCCAACCTGACAGCCATATCTCAACATGCTCACTGATTAGAGCACCAAAGGCAACACCATTATCTCAGCAGATCCAAAGTGCCATGTCTCAGTGATGTGAAATTAAGCTTTCACCAGCTTCACCACCTGCGTCCTCCAGACAGCCCGCTAGCACTCTGAGACAAGAAGATATGGCCACCTGCACCAATTATATAGAAGAAGAGCAGCCACAACTTTAGTGAATTTATTTCTGGATGGCCACAGTGATGTTACAGAGAGGAAAGAGACTGTTGTAAGTGTGAAACCAGCTGTGACTGGCTGTGTGACTGTGTCTGAGCAGAAGCACTTTCCCACAAGTGAGAAAGGTAAGATCTTGGTTTCAGTGCTCTCCCTGAAGGCATGTTACATTGCACAACAGCTTTTGAGTTAATTCACAGTCATATGCCAGCGTAGATCACTACTACTCCCTTCTATAATATAATCCTAAACATAAATTTACCACAATAAGAATGTTGATGTCTCTGAATAATGGTAAATGGAAACCGGACACTTGCTACATATGTAAGAGGAGGTGACAGGTCGAGCCAAGTATAGTGCCACATGTTTTGTGGTTTTGTTTGCAGAGGTGTGGCTGCTAACCATCATTTGCTTTCCATGCAAATGCAAACTTTTGGGAGGGGTAATGTAGCATCTGTCAGCAGTCACTCACTCAGTATTTATTAAGGAGTGCAATGAAGTCTCACAACTTTACACTACAGATATAGCAGGGCAAAGTTATATTTGCATTCTGACTGTTCTCGTAAACAACGTCCCTGTCCATTATAATACTGTTTTGAAAGAATAGTCACCAAGAGCAACATCGGTGCAGGTTAACTCAATCTTTCTGGCCACATTTCTACACCTATTCCCAAGACAAAACACTTATGTAGTCAAGTCTAGTTCAAGGCTATTCACCTACAATTTGGCAAGGTCAAATTATGTAAAATTCCTTGCTTATAAAGGTCCGGATAAGCAACTAACATGAATGAATGGCAACAACTGTTACCTTTTAATACCTAATGATTAACAATTAGTTTATGGCCATTAATAAGGCATTTCATGGTTATGTTTTGTTTCATAGTGGTGCTTCACATTACCACTTTTGACTAATGCCATAAACTCTAAACAAACATTTGTTTTGAATTTTCTGCTTTAGTTGTCAACGTTTCTTTAAACAAGCCATGATATCAGATCTGTAATCAAACCAGGGAGGGTTAAAAACAATCTAAGAAAATTGGTAATAAAAACCTCTCCACTTTTGCTACTAAGGTCTCTAGCCCTGTAGCTAGCCTCTGGTCTTACAAGCTGCCTTCAGTGAAATAATTTACATACATCCATGTTACAGGATAAGTTGCAGCAGAGAATTTTCTACAGAAGTCACAGTGGTTCATGTTTCATGTCACTGAATGGCCAGTTTTTTCCATACGTTTACTGGCTCTGTTACAGTATTTTTTTTAAGTACACTGTTCAGTCTGCTGAAATACTTTCCTGGGTGTGCACCCAGACCGAGGTCCACCAGCTAACAACCCCTGATCTAGTTTGTTTAAAGTGCAGGAGTAAACACTACATTCCCACTAAAATGCATTATACCATGCAAGTTTGATTAGAGTTAAGCAGGGGTGTAGTCCTGAACACAGAGCTGGTATAGTGAACAACATAAGACTGAAAATGAATAGAAGTCCAAATCTTTACTTCTCCAGTAGTGGAACTTCTCATTTTGAGAGGATGTACATGTGCTTTAATATTTTTTCCTTTCTGAAAATCTGGCAAGCTCAACCCCCAAGATGTGGACAGCAAGGCCACATGGGCACACTTTTACATGGGGATAGCCATGGCTTAAAAGGTTATATAAGCCTTGGGCCCAAAGAGTCGTCGGGTTGATTCCCTGTGCTGGCAAGAAAAAATGTGGAGGGAAGTGAATGAACAGCACTTTGTTCACCTCCCTCTGTATCCCTGGCTGAAGTGCCCTTGAACAAGGCGCTGCAGCATAGCTGCACACTGAGTATGTGTGTGCACCTGTGTGTGTTCAGATGGGTTAAATGCAGAAGAGGAATTTTGCTGTGCTCTAGTGTACATGTGACAAAATAAAAGCTTCTTCTTCTTTTAAAAATTGCTATACTACTGACACTACATATATCAACATTTATCCCATGTGATCTGTTGTCATGTCAAGTGGAGTAAACACACATACCAAGTGCAGATCCTTCAGGATCTTTCACCTGGAGGGATTCCTGACAAAATGTGAGTGACCGATCCCAAAAATCCTGTTGTCTCAGAAAAACAAACAAGTATTCTTTCACACCATTTCCTTTCTGGAGCTGCATGTTTGCATTAGTGTGCATATTTGTTCAAACAGGAAAAAATGGAGATTTGTAGACAAAATACTACACAATTCTGACCGGTGTTAAATTGCTGATTTATGTTTGATACTTCATTCACTATTGATTCCTCTCACATTTTAACTAGCTATTAATCAAGGGGTGGACAAATCAGTAGCCCAGACTCCTAGGACAAGCAGATTTCATGTCCAGACTATTTTTTGTTGTTGTTGTTGTTGTTGTTGTTGCCTGGCAGACAAGTAGATTAAACAACAAGAAAAAGAGAAAAAAAACCCTCCTATTCACTTTAGCAAATAAAACGTTTCATTTGATGTATGTTTAAATGTAATCTGTTTCATGATGCACACTGATGCTGTAGCATAATACACATTATAGTGCTGTAATACATACATCAGACATCTGTTTGTCAGTACAATGGTTTTTACTAGGTGGACTAATTGGTATGTACAGATGATAGGTGATCTTTTCATGAATTAGAAACATGCAAGTATGTGGAAACACTATGAGACTGAGCAAAATCAAATGATCAAGATAACATCAAGAGAACATAAAAAGACTCGCTAGATTCAAATAGCATCTTTTATGTGTGATACAAATAGCTGAAACGTTGGACAACGATGTTTGACATTCTGACTTTTTGTTGATGACACAAACATGATATGTTATGTTAAGATTGCAGCCTCATGTAAAAGATGGAGCCACATGAACCAAAACATTCTTCTAAGTGAGCTTCAGGTAATGCCAGTTCTCACACACCAGCTAGCTCCCATCATATGACAGCTACCAGTTAGGGAGAGTGAAGACCGACACGTGTTTCCTTCTAGACACATGAAGGAGTCGACTGCATCTTTTCAAACTGCTACTTATGCTGCATCCCAGGGCAGCGAATACACTCTAAGGAAGGCTCTATCTGCCCTCTTCCACATACATGAGCTCACAGATGCCCACGATTGGCTGCTGTTGCTGTGATTGACAGGGGTGAGTGACCCAGAGAGCACAGCCAATTTTTTCCTCCCTTGGCTCCTGGCCACTGATGTCATCGTCTGGTTTTGAACTCATGACCTCCTGTATGTAGGGCAAACACATTTCTGGAAGTAATGGCACTAATTGATTACTTGTGAGTATGTCACATTATCCATTCCAAGACCCCTCCAAAAAAACGTGCAATTTTTTTAAAGCTCAATTTTTATTTTTATTTTTATTTTTTTATTTTTTTTAATTGCATTTCAAGTTAAATGCAGGAGGCTGAAAACAGAGCTGTACCTAAATAGCAAGGAGGTAGTATCTCATAATGGTGTGATCATTTGAAAGCCAGCACTCAGACACAAAGCTGACACAAGCCAGCATCACATCTGTAACATTACTATCTGGATGTGGATGATAAGGCTGTTCATCTCAAAGGGCAGATGCATCAATGTCACGCTATAACTGACATTAAGGGGCAGCCAAAAAGAGACTGGCAGAAGATCTTGTCATTTGGCATCTGCGATATTATTTCAATTTTGAGTTTTTGTTTTGGAAATCAGTGAGCCTACAGTTGTGTTATGCCTACAAGCAGAAATGTATAAACAGGCTTAACACCTCTAAAGCAACACACCTAACCAACATATGCTTTCTTCTGTATTGGTTATTCATAGTTCTGTCATTTCTCCAGTTAATAAAGATAATTCACTTATTGTATTCAAAGCAAGCGTAACAGATCACGCACACATGATGAATAGTGACATTCCACCAGAGATATTACATCCAACACACATAAAACAAAAGAAAGAAAGAAAGAAAGAAAGAAAGAAAGAAAGAAAGAAAGAATTGCAATCATGTCACACAGCTACACCTTCACCCTGTTGTTTAAATGGCAAAACCACCTCTTTTGTGGACGTGGCTGGCAGACTGAGATAACGCCTAACATGGGGCAGTGAGCACAACATCTGCTCATTGAATTCAGCTTGGTTCTTCTATCCAATCCTTCACACAGAGAGCCACATGTTCACATGGAATTCACAGGAATGAGCTACAGTGATAATAAAACGCTAGTCACATTCTCAAGGTCGGTTATTTAACGACACCTTGATCAGTATTTCACCCTCGAGCAATGCTGCACAGGATTTGTCCAAACACATGTAGTGTTAGTGCCAAAAATGCTAGAGCACAAGAGCTGGTAGTGGAATTCTTTCTGCTCTCGAGACAGATTTCTTTTGCTCTCCTATAACAACACATCATTCTATTGCATGCATTTGTTTGGCTCACATGTAGAGATTGCCAGCGAAGAATAGCATGTTGTACATTTTACCCATTTAGAGTTAAGTTTAATGTTATGGAATGTCCATGAAACAAGATAGTTCCTGTTTTTACTTATGTTGCAGCAGCTATCAACAGTTGTTTCCTCATCAGCATCTCTTTTTCTCTCTCTTGAAACTAACAAGTAAAAAAAAACACAACTTGTCATGTTACCGAGAAACTGGAACATGAAAAGCCCTCCCTTTCCCATGTCAGAAAACTTAGTTACAGCTTCAACTGTTACAAAGTGCTGACACTAAAGACTCCTACCAAAAATGCTAAATAAACGTTGCCTGAGAGAAAACTTCAGGAACTTCAGGAAGAAGAAGAAGAAGAAGAAGAAGAAGAAGAAGAAGAAGAAGAAGAAGAAAGCCTTTATTTTTCACATACATATTACAGTACAGTGAAATTATTTTCTTTGTATATCCCAGCTTGTTAGTCAGTATGGAAATTATTAGAAATTATTAGAAAGAGTGCATTAATATAATACCTGTGGTTTGCATTGTAGCTGGCATTAGAAAATTAATCAAAATCTTCTGACCAAGCAGATTTGAGAATTCAATAGTGCTGTGGTAAATTTTAGTTATAGACAGCTTCTAGAAACTTGAATAAGTCAAATATAACTTAAATGATAAGATGTGACAGGCAGATGATTTTTACCATCATCCCTGGCTTTAACCCATGGTGTAACCCATAAGTCAGGTCATGCTGTCATACAGGTCATTGTATGTGTGTAGCCTAAAACATTATTATTATAATTAAAGGCTAAGACTTTAATATTATGTACATACACACTCGCGAGCTGGCCTAGTGGTTAGCGTGTCCACCTCTCAACCAGGAGATTGCGAGTTTTACTTGCGTTTGGGTCATACCAAAGACCATCATAAAAATGGTACTTACTGCCATCTGGCAAGGCACACTGCAATACAGATGCGAGTAGGGAGTCAAATTCTCGCGGTTACCAGAGGACTGGCCCCCCACAGTAACCCTAGCTATGTAATAAGCGAGAGGCGGTGGGTTATAAAAACGGAGATCAGTGCCGCCCAACGCGCCTTAAGGGCCTTGTTAGTACTGGGACGGGAGACTGCCTGGGAAGACCTGGTCCTGGCACAGGAGGGACTTTGACTTTTTGACATACACACTAGTTAACAAGTAAGGGATAATGTACAGCGAACTGGTCATTATTGTGAAATAAACCCCAACAGGGTGATGCAAGACCCCGACGAGAAGCAAAGGGGTCTTGAATCACCCTGAAGTTGTTTACATCTGTTTATTCATAGCAGCTAATAACAAAGCCTTGTAATTCAAGTTAAATGCAGGAGGCTGAAACAGAGCTGTACCTAAATAGAAAGGAGGCAGTACATCATATTTTCATCAGCGATCACCTCTGCTAAGACTGCTGTAAATATCAGTATGTTTCAATGCTATCTAGACTGCTGCTGTAAGGAAAACTAGACAGTTGTTTCATTATTGCAATAAAACTTACAATATGATCAGCCACTTTTTTCTTAATACTTTTATTATTGTGCCTCACTGTTTTATGCCTTGGCTGTCTTGCTCTCACACAAACATACACTGAAAAAAATGGATCTTCCTCACGACTCCTACATTGAGCGGGTAAGAAGTGAGATAACAGGCAACATGTCCAATTCATACTACAAAATAAATACGTTTGCCATGACAGTAGTTAATTGTTCTGTTGATTGATGTACTAGCCCCCATAATAATGGTGAAAGTATTTCAGTGAGCCTCAAACAGATCTTTTTTTCTTGGCACGCGACACTATTACACATGCATTTCACAGTCTGCTACCATGGTGACAGAGAAATATTAAAGAATATTTTCCTAGACATACAGTATATTGTGATACATCCAAGACTACTGGAAAACAAACAGTATTGTGTCCTGTACTGTGCCAGTGACTGAAAATGCAGTAATTCTCCAAAATGTGTGCACTACTGGACATCATAAAGGACAAGAACATGCACTTCAGCCAAGGACATCTTAAAATCATTTCACTAAGAAAAGCTACTGGAGTGTAAATGATTCCTTGACCTTCTCTGCACTTGTCACTTAATACATTGTCAGGACTGATTACTCAATTTCCAACTGAAACATTAATGCTGCTGTTTAGTCCAGAGGTGTATAACTCAGGTCCTGGAGAGGTGGAGTCCAGCAATGTTTGGTCATTTCCCTGCTTTCAGTGGTGTGTCTGAAATTGAGGTCTATGTTCTACCTTCTGACTCACAATGGCAGAGCATCCTATTACCCTGCTGTATTCTGAGCATGATACTCAAGTAGGTGCCAAACAACATGTTTTTTTTTCTGGGCCGATACCGATAACGATTAGTAGTAATCAAGGACACTGATAACCGATATTTGTGGCTGGTATTCATTTACCATAAATATGATGTTTGTAGTCTGAAGAGTTACAAGAATTCAATTCTTACTCACAACTTACATTAAATTAATATAATGTTTAATTTTAGAACATTATATAAAAAAGTACTTTGAACAAAAACGTGCAGAAAGTATACTGAGGACAATCGTCATCTCAGGGTGTGCGTGTGAGAGTGAATGAGCGAAATTATATGACAGAGTGTATTGTGCTTTTTGCCAACTGCATTGTTCAACCTCGACATGTTCTTATCTTCTCACTGTGGAAGCGAATGCATGGTGCTTCTTCATTCCCATGTTTCTCACAAACACCGAAAAGCATGCTTTATTGGATTTACATGACACATGGTCCACATTTCTACCAGTTCAGTAGTGCTGCTGGTGGGACAGGGAGACAGACTGCAGAAGTACTGGTTGGTTGTACTCGATGCATCATCTACATTTCAAGCAATTTCAAGAAATAAGGCTGTGGGCAGAACACTGGGCCAGACAACAGAAGTGTGAGTTTTTTATTGTGGTTGCTTTTATCAGCAAGGAAACAACTTCAAGTGCCGATTCCGATAATTGGAAAAATGCTGAATATCGGCTCCAATAATTGATCGACCCCTACACTCAAGTAGAGAGTAGAGCGTAATATATATAAAAGAAGGATGATCTGTACACCCTCTAAATATTTAATGCTTGATGACTAACATTCTGTGAGCTATCCAAACTAATCTAAGCTCTCAACTGACACACTATGTGAAATTTATAATATTAATAATTTACAACCACAAGTATGAGTAACTACATGAATTTGACACCTGCTTTACCTGCCCCCTTCATTTTCTTAAACCGAGCAATCACCCCACAAGTCACATCTTCTGCATTGCTGGAATTAAGGGATTAAATACTATATAGTGTATAAAATTATCGCAAATATAAAATGATAATGAAAACTATGGCATTGAACACATTAATATGTTTGCCTATAATTACACTATACTTAGAGTAGAAGTATGTAATAGACACATTGTGTACAGTACCAGTCAAATGTTTGGACACAGCTGTTAATTGAAAAGCATTCCAGGTGACTACCTCATGAAGCTGGTTAA
>JAOTRR010000051.1:26852809-26871130 GCA_028570945.1 Gogo arcuatus
AGAGAGAGAGAGAGAGAGAGAGAGAGAGAGAGAGAGAGAGAGAGAGATTCCCACCCAATTTGCTATGCATTAAATGGTTGTCCCTTCAAGTATGTAGAGGCACCCACAGTCTGCTAGAGTGACCAAAAAGCCTTTATCAGCCAGGGGCAACACCAACAGATCTCTCTTTGTTAGTATTTTCACACACATCTAGACACATTCATGTAGCTGTATTGAACAAGAGGCACTTCCACTCAAGAACGCTGAAACACCCCTCCTCACACACACAAACACAGACTCAAAGTTCTCATGCATTCACCCAAGATTATCAAAGAACACAGGAACCATCAAAACCATTTCAGCAGTGACCACATCAACAGTGATATGAAAATGTTCGTTCATTCATGTAAAAGCAGAATTTTAGTGTTGATTGATATAATACACAAAGAATGAGTTAAAGACCAGGTTTCCTTCCTCACTAATATTTGCAGCCAGAACCCATTGTTACTTGTTTAAAAGGTTAAATAAACACAACTTTTCATCTGGGTGAAAATCAGTGAGGTTGCCAGTTATGTATTTCATAGAGATTTTTTTTTTCAGTGCTCCTTTATCACAGGCATTTCTGAACAACTTTCTGACAAGAAAGTTGGAAACAATAAAAGTGATACCAAATGTGAAAAATACACAGTACTGTGCAAAAGTCTTAGAGGCATGTAAAGAATTGCTGTAAAGCAAAGTTGCCTTCAGAAATAATGACATTACCTTTTCTACATACAGAAAATCTACTATAAAGAGCAATAAACAGTAATAAATTAACAAGTCAATATTTTTCTTTGCTCTTTAAAAAATACATCAGCAGCCTCAGGTACACTTTGTGCAGTTTTATAAGGAAATTGGCTGGTAAGTTTTACTGAGTGTTATGTGGTGCATTGTGTAATATGTTACTTTCTTGACTGACATGCAAAGATCTTTCTGTAACATTTAATTTTTTGTAGGAAAATAAAGTTTGGAAATCCAAATTGTTTTTACTGACTGAATAATGCAGACATCATAAAATGAACACTGAAAATAAAATTTGCATTAATTAAAGCACATGGCAGGATGTATTTCTTGCTGATCTTTTCCTTTCTTTTTTGGATGAATCTACCAACTAGGATCAAAATGAAGTGAAGTCCTAATTACTAATTCACTAACTCAGCTCTTCTGTACCTAAATGTACTTATACTATATATACTTGTACTAAGTGTACAGCAAAAGTTTTTTTTTCTTCTTTTTTTTCTCTCATTTGCATCTTAAAACAAACAAAATATCTTACTTTATACTCAAGGCTATAGGCCTATATGATCAATGTATCTCCCAAATAATTTTGAATATTTCACAATAATGTGATAACAGTCTTATTAACTAGTTTACTAGCTGTAATTAAGATTAAGCAATAAGATAATAAGATTATAAACTTCCATACCTAAATACACATATACTTATATACCTTTTCCAAAATAATTTCTCTCTGTTCTCTCATTTGCTTCTTATTACAAACAAAAAAAATCCTGATGACTTCTTTAATTTAAACTCAAGGTGACATAACCCTGATCTATCCCCAATGCATTCTGAATATTTCAATGCAATTTGAGAACTAAGAGATTTCTCCTGAGTAATTCTACTCTCAAAGTCTACAGTCTACAGTCATTCAGGCCACTCTAGAAACATTAGATTGCAGAGCTTTAAAGAATTTCCAGGGATAAATTACCATTAATATTGTAGCCAAGCTTGAGACTAGATTTAGTTCTCCACAATGCCTGTTTTTTTTAGTTAATGTGTCTAAGGGCCTCCAGTAATAGATGGAGCAGAGAGACATGTAGAGACTGTAGAAAACTGAGTAGCATAAGACAGTTCTTTGAAGGCTGATTCGGTGGTCTTTCTTCCAACTGCCTCAGTCTTTCCCCAGGACGTCAGTTCCAATCTGAACCCATCTTCTGTTCTCCTACCCAAATCATCACCTGCACCACAGATTGCTTGAATATGAACTCATAAATTTGATACTCTGTTGGGTTTGGGGCTTGACAGAGGTGCTGAGAGTTAGGTGATGAAGAGGCCCAGGCGCCCGCCCAGTATGCAGTGTCATGTTCACCGAACAATCGCCCGTGTCCATGCAGAAGGGTAAACAACAGAGGCTGTCAGCTGGTGTCAGGTTCAGCCTTTTCAAAGCAAAGAGTGCAAAATGACAGATGACTGCTCTAAGTGTGGCTGACACACCGCTGATAATGACGATTTGAGTGCTGATATGGAAAGCTAAAGTGAGATGTGTGATGGAGATATTCTCCCCCAAAACACACAGAGCTGACAGTTATTACAAACATACTGCTGTGAGGACTGTGAGACGCTTTCACTAAGAGCAGCCGAGTTCTCTGATTCAGGTGAAATTTTACAAGGAATAAAATCCTTGTAAAAATGACTGTAGTGCTAACTTGAATGTGCAAGTTTGCAGAAATGCTTGACTGTAGGACTGTAGAATCTGTTGCATACTGAGACATGGTATTATTATTGTAGGGCTTTTTTTTTTTAAATCAAACCTAAACTAGACAATATGATACAGACCCAGAAGTATTAAATAGTAGATTGTTTAACAAAGTACTTCTGCTCAAATTTCATTACTTACGTAACAATGTTTTGACTGACTGAAGATTATTTGGATTTTATTTGTATATAAATCATTTGAATTAAATTATGAATTGACTACAGTGTTGACTTTTATTGCTTTATATATTTTGAATAGCTTCTCTTTCACTCATCAAGATCTTTTCACTTGCTGAGATATCCATTTTTGCAGTGTGCTTACAGGTCAGTTACACAAAAAAATGATAATTCTGTTTGAGTCATTCTTTTAATGTAACAAAGGATTCAGGTTGCAATATTAGTTCCTGGCCACTAATCTTAATTAAGTGACAGCGAACATCTGCACGTGTGTAACTTAAGATTATTTATTGATTGGGGGTTCCATTTTTGTTGAAGATTCAAGACTAGAAGCCTGATAATAATTTAGTGTATTTCTGTGAAGTTGGTGCTGTCATTCTATGTATTTCATGCTATTTTAACTGTCTTTGCTCCTGCAGCTAAGTAGCAAAAGTCAACTATATAGTTATAATTACTTTATACTTCTGTAAATTATGGTTAAATTATTATCTTTTAAAGGAACTCAGAAGTAAGTTATAAATGTATTCCATACCAGGAGAATGTACAACGTTGTACTTATTGAGTGGTGTTATTCAGTGAGTCTGTTACTTGACTTGACAGTAATCAAATAACTCAATTCATAAGAGAGTTAATGCATAACTGAGTGGAAATGTACTGAACATGACTTATGTGTTTATGGCTAGAACAGAAGAATGTACTGTATGAGATCTTAACCACCTTTAAGACTCCTCACTGTAAATCAGTTGACCCTTTCAGAAACCTCTCCATGAATTAAGTGTGCCTACAACATTCTCATTAAATAAACTCCAGCTAATCTGGCCAGGGTTCATGGGGTTGACATACTGCAAAAACAACATGTCTGACACAACCGGCACGAGCGTGTCTGTAACCTGAGCTAGGCTGAACTAGCATGCCAGGGTCCAGGAACGCAATGCAGAGAAAAAGCCCAGTCACAGCCGACCAACAGCCCATGGATCAGCTCTCTGGACTCCCGGCGTGTTGGCCAGGCATGCACAGTGGGGTTCTTCCATCTGGACACATTTCTAGCCTGACAGGGGCCATGGTTGCAGTAAAGAGCACATTCACCCATGGCACGTTCCAAAACTGCCACTCTGCACTAGATATAAAGCAGACTAGGGAGAGGGACTGCAAAAAAGCAGGGATTTGACACAGAAACATAGGAGCACTTACACACCGCAACCCATCTGTCAGCCATTATGCACACAGCCCTCAGGCTGACAAGCACTGCTATAGCTCATAAGAACAATGACTGTAGGTTTATTGAAAAAGCTCTGTCACACAAATGTCAAAGAGAATCCATGCATATTGTGCATGTGAAAAAGCTATTCTGACATTCAAGAAAAATTCATAGACTGTTATTGGTTTCATTTGTTTTGTTCATTCCTTTTGTTTGTTTGTTTGTTTGTTTCTCTTCATACATCTTTCTGTCAGCTTAGGACATTAGTTCATTTCATTACCAAAATTCACTACAACTAGAAAGACACCACAAACATAGAATATCTAAAAATAAACTCTTCATCAAAACACCAGCACTACTTCTCTTCTCACTAGACGAGTTAACCTATATACCATATACAACAGGAAAAAGAAATTTACATATGAAAAGTGCTACAAACAAAAGCAAACTTCCAACCATAACAGAAAAATAAACTTTCCACCTCTTCTATGGAGTTAAGCAATTGTAAATAATGTAGGAGTAAAAGAGACTCCACTTTTGAACGGCCTGTAAATCAGTGTGTGACTGCATGAGGATGGTGAAATGTGGTGAAGTGTCCTGTTACCCCATGCAAATATCCGCATGTGTTCTTACTTGTTTCCTTAAAGCCTCACGGTTTCCATAGAGATCATCCTGAAATGAAATTAGACACTGTATTGTACAGGCTGATTCTGGGTTTTGTAATGTGATATTTCTTTATGTGAGAGAATTGACTCTTGCTCTTGGTTCTGGATTTGCATTGTGGCTTAAAGCAATGGAGGCAATAAATTTCAACATAAATGTACCGTTTAATATGCAATAAAATTTTATGATGGTTAATTTTTACCAGTACTGTAATGTTAACTCATTTTTATTGGCGCACTGCTTGTGGCTCTAAGAAGAAAAGCAATTGAGAAAGGTCTGCAAGAAACACCATAATCATCTTACTTGTTTACTACATTTTAATTTTTTTTTTTTTGTTTAACTGTGAATTAGTTATTTAGATTAATTTTCAAGTAATGATGTGAATCTGTCGGTTACTGCTTAAAACTTATCCATTAAAATGTACCTTCGTAACCTGCACCCCCCTTTTTTTACGTAGGTTAACTGCAATTGGCTGAGCAAGTAAACCAATCAGATGCAGGATCGTCTCTGATTGGATGGTATTAGAGTGTCAGTTATGTGCTAAAGGGGAGGGGCCCAAAATATACCGGAAATGTTCTGCCCTCTAGCAGTTTCTCCAAGGAAGAGCTGCAGCTCAGCAGTAGTTTAAAGATTCACTTGAAAATATTACTTAGCATAACTCTTGATTTTCTTTGATAATTAAAATGGCCTTTGGTGCTGTCTACAAAAAAAAATTACGTTTTTTTTTTCTGGTGAATATCTGATTTACCCAGAAACAAGGCCCACATATTTTCCAAATAATTTAATTGAATGCTATTTTTGGTTCTTTGTGGTCCAATATAGGCTAATGACACATTTCTGTACTTTTATGTAGGTTAGGATGATGACACGCTTATGTATGCGTATGGAAATGGTTATGAAACATGAAAAGTGTAAAGGTGTAAAACATAAAAATAAAAATGCTAAAGGTCGATATGAGCAGCATAATATGGTGTTTAAAAACACGTGTGCAAACGTAACCTGTGAGTTAAATACATTTAACTTCACAATTTAAGAACAGCTTATTTAGCCTAACATTAATTAAAGTAAAATGTAAAATTATTGTCATTTTTCTGTAAGAATGAGTGCATCTACAGGTTATGTTTTCATTGTTTATTACAGTTTCACACAAACCACTTATTTCCGGGTTTAAAAAAAAAAAAATCTGCTCTCACGAGGTAGCCAATATTCAAGAGACCTAGAAGAGACACGAAATCTTGCCGTTAGTCAAGAGGTCCCTCTAGTGGTCATCTGATGGTACTACAAGTCACATATTCTATGAGATTGTATAAATAGGCAGAGCAGAGATTTATAAGTAGGGTCCCCCCACATACCCCCTTAATGTGGAGGGAGGTAAATGTGTGTAGAATTGTTATCGTAGTTTTGAGTGACAACGAGATGATGTATAAACCAAATCTGAAAATTGTCCAGAGTTTACATGTAATTTTTTTAACAAAATAAATAAATAAATTTGTACAAAGTGGGGTAAAATGTCCCAGACTAACAAAGCAATTCACTTCATACTTTAATAGCAAAATCACAAGATAAGCTGTTTTTAAGCTTTTAAAAGCATTTCTCTATGTAAAGCTGCACTTTTGTAGTACAATTATAATAATTATTACTGTATGTATTTATAATTATTGGCTACTATGTTATACCAATATATTACCGGCAGCCAACTTTCCTAGTTAGCCTACGTAAGCTAACTAGCTAACATTAGCTAGCTGATGCTAACTTGAGGTAATTTTTGATGTTAAGCTCAAATATTTCGACTCAGTCAACTAGTTAGTCTACATTTAATACAAAACAATATATTTGATAGTCAGAACATGTTAATTATTGAACTGAAAGGGTTTAATCAAAAGTCCAAGAACTCAAAAACTAAAAAAACAAGCTATAATATTAACTTAAATCGTGCATAGTTGTTTTTAAAATAAAAATGTGCTATGTCTGTGGAAAGTTCAGGAATAAGAAGCTCTACGACCCTAATAAATAGCCAAAATATTATTGTAGATTAAATGATGTGTGGTTTGTCCAGAATTGGGATCATGCCACCGCTTTAAGTCCCCCTCCCTCTCTCCCTCCTTCTATCTCTGTCCTTCACTTCCGCCGCGTCTCTTTATCGGCCATTTTTAATTTAACTCTTTCATGAAAAGTTATGTAAACACAACAAAGCTACTAAAGGCTTTGATGGTCACCTTCGCCAAAAACACATCATATGTATGATCGCTCAATGTGATTAAAAACTAGGCGTGAGAAGAGGACGACCCCAGGACTGTGGGCTGCAGAGGGAATACTGAGAGCAGCCTACGATAACATAATCAGGTAAGCAGTGCACACTTACTACATCCTTCAGCAGTGGCCTGGGTTTATACTTGAACACTGAAATTAATGCTACAAATATGTTTTGACTGAATTCTAACGCACACTTTAGTCACGTATAAGGCAAAACCATCAATAAACTTGCCACTTAGGCACCTGAATAATGATTGGACTAAACGACAGCTTATTGTGCGTTAGACTAAAATAATTACGAACGCTTTTTCAACAGCTGTTACTCGAAACACGTAGCTATTCTATGCATGCAATCATTTTATTTCATTGTTCTGTTTAATACCGCCGCTTAGTCATGTGTCGTTCGTGAACGAGTCGACTCTTTGAACCGACTCTTTTAGGTGAACGTTGAGAGCCGACTCGCAATTCCGAAGGGTTTTTTGTTTTTTTTTATGTGGACAAAACAAATACAGTAGACACCGTAATACTTTCACTGAAAATGTATCAGTAGCTTATTCTATATTCACGATTCGCTAATAACATTATCCTATCACATAGCCTACAGTGCAGCCGTGAAACATATCAGCATGTGAACTGTTTGGCAAAAAGTAACGATTTAGAGCCATTTCTAGTGAGGGTGTTAAAAAGTGATTTAACGGCAGTATGAGAGACAGTATGAAGGTCCGACTTCAGTTTGTTACTGCTTGTTATAGCTAATAGTGTGTCGTGTGTAAGTGCAGTATTTTGGGGATGTGAATATCAGGTTATCCTGTATGAAATCTTCTTTAAATTCCCCCCCAAATTATTGTTTTTCCTGCTAAATTAATGCCCCCCCCCCCCCGAAACATTTGGCAACAAATCTTGTTTTAAATTCGCTTCTGGTTTTCCAGCAAAGTTTTCTTTACGGAAATATACCATAGTCTACTTGTTTGACTGTGGTTTATGGTTCAGTTTAGGTTCACCAAACTTGAACCTTGCACCAACCCGGGATGGTCAGGAAATGACCCCTGTCGCTCTTATTAAGTTCCTGTTGCTTGTACTATGTGATAAAACACTCGCTTTATAATACAAGATGCATTTGTACATATTATTATTATTATTAGTAGTAGTAGTAGTAGTAGTATAACAACAACAACAATCATCATGGGGCCTAATAATAAGAGAATCTTTTTTTTTTTAATGCAGACACGGAGGGCACAATAATATTATTACAGTATTGCTTACTGTAGCCTATTTGTCAGTGCAAATATGTAGCGCATTTCTCTTTTTTACATTTATTTCAATTAAACGCATTGTAAAGTAGCCTGTAACGATGTTTTGATAGGTGTACACCAACAACTTCCGTTTAAAAAAGATTTCAATGAGTCTTTTGAGAGTTTAAAGAGTCGGCTCTTGCTAACGAGCTGAGCCGAGTTCTCTGAATCACTGAAAAAGCCGGAAGTCCACTTCCTACTGCCGCTCTGTCGCCGCCTCCGGGAAACCTGGGCGCATGCGCAGATCATCCACGAATTGGGCGGTGTTCTCCAGTGTGGTGTGTCATGAGGGCGGAAATGAACATTCCAGTGTTATTTATTGTTGCCAGGGGTTTTTGCGACCAACCTGGCTTCACTCCGCGGTCAAAGGAAGTAACCTGACAACCTGTGAATTTACAGCTAATACCTTAACTTCCATATGGAGTTCATTTTGTCCCAGAAGTATTAGCCTACACAGAATTAACATTATGAAGCATCAACAGCTAAAATGTTGCAATATCTAAGAAGTTGCAGATAGGCCACAAGTCATAAGATTTAATCAAAATTTATCATGAGTAATTTGTCATGAATAATCAAGAGTAATATAGAACAACAAGTTAGTAATAAAATAGAGTTAATAAAAATATAAAAAACAGTAGTAAAAAAGAAAATAAAAACAAATACTTTACAGTAAAATATAACAAAATATAATGATATAAAGGTATGTATTGTTCTTATTTAACCGTTGCTAGTGGTTTTTATAATTTTGCTTGGTAATTTTGATTACCAAAGTACACTATGCATCATGTGAATATACACTCACTGAGCACTTTATTAGGAACACCTCATTCATGCAATTATCTAATCAGCCAATCATGTGGCAGCAGCACAATGCATAAAATCATGCAGATACGGGACAGGAGCTTAGGGTAATGTTCAACCATCAGAATGGGGGGAAAATGTGATCTCAGTGATTTTGACCATGGCATGTTTGTTGGTGCTAGATGGGCTGATTTGAATATTTCTATAACTGCTGGTCTCCTGGGAGTTTCACACACAACAGTCTCTAGACTTTACTCAGAATGGTGCAATAAAGAACATCTAAAAAACATCCAGTGAGTGGCAGTTCTGCAGACAGATGAGTGAGGTCAACGGAGAGTGGACAGACTCCATATAACCACTCTGTACAGTTGTCAGTGGCGGTTCTAGCTTGCATGGCGCCCTGGGCACTGTAGTGAGCAGAAAAGCATCTCTGAAAGCACAACACGTCAAACCTTGCGACGGATGGGCTACAAAAGCAAATGACGTTGGATTCCACTTCTGTCAGCCAAGAACAGAAAGCTGAGGCTGCAGTGGGCACAGGCTCACCAAAACTGGAAACAGATGGTAGGGTCAGAATTTGGCAACAACAGCGTGAATCCATTGACCCAACCTACCTTACAGGCTGGTGGAGGTGGTGTAATGGTGTGGGGAATGTTTTCTTGACCCACTTTGAGCCCATTAATACCAATCAGTCATCGCTCAAATGCCATAGCTTATTGAGTATTGTTGCTGATAATGTGCATCCCTTCATGGCCACAATTTACCGTCTTCTAATAGCTACTTCCAGCATGATAATGCAGCATGTCACACAGCAAAAGTCACCTCAAACTGGTTTCATGACAATGGAACATGACATTGAGTTCAATGTTCTTCCCAGTCATTGGATCTGAATCTAATAGAACACCTTTGGGATGTGGTAGAATGGGAGATTCTCAGCATGAAAGTGCATTTTTGAAAAATCTGCAGGAATTGTGTGATGCAATCATGTCAACATGGACCAGAATCTCAAAGGAATGTTTCTAACATCTTGTGGAATCCATGCCACAAAGAATTGAAGCTGTTTTGAGAGCAAATGGAGGCCCTATCCAGGATTAGTATAGTGTTCCTAGTAAAGTGCTCAGTGAGTGTATTCCTAGCTGTATGAAACACATTCTCCATCATGATGATGATGTATACCCAGCAAACATGTCCACATTGGCCCTTTACCAGCAAAGTTTGGGCAGTGTGGGCAAGGGCTAACCCATACAAATCCCAAAATGGCCCCATGCAAGACCACTGTGGGGTAGCCCACATTGGGTCAATACTTATTTTATCCACATTGGCCCAATGTGGGTTTTCTTTGGGCAGCCCACATTGGGCCAATGCTGTGGAGCCAATGTCACGCTGATGTGCAAATCCCCAATGGCATGATGTGGACTGCCTATGATGGGCCAATGTGGGTGAGAGCCTGATCTGGGCATGTTTGATGGGTAGCATCCAAAATGTTCCCATTCGTTTGGCTCACGCATCAGCAGTACAGACTTGAAAAATGATGACGTGTGTGTATTTGAGCCACACCTAGTATGTAGGGTAGTGTACAGGTTTCAGTGTAGCCAAGGACCTGGTGGTGGTGTCTTGTATTGCAGCATTCACTAAGCCCATTGCCTGGGATATCATGGCACTAAATAGGCTATTGTTTTTTTATTGGTTTTCATTTACATCATTGCCTACGGTATTGAATTAGCTAAATCTAATAATGGCCACATGTGTTTTCATGTGTCTCAGGAAAACATGAGGAAAAAGCAGAATGTGAAAAACAGGAAGGCAGAAGAGACTACAGTTGTGCAGGAGTTTGCTGTGGAAAAAATAATTCGTCGAAGAGTCAACGATGGAAAAGTTGAATACTATCTGAAGTGGAAAGGCTTCACAGAGTGAGTGTCTGGAAATGTCTGACAGGGTAGCTATATATGTATATACAGATTTTTTTGTAGGTTCTGTTTCAGTACATTGGGTTGATCATTGAGCTTTGCCACAGCTTGAAAAGTTTAACTGATTGGATCTTTCAAATATTATTCAGATAGTCCTTTATTCACTTTAAAATTATATACCCTGCAATCTGTTATATTTTTCATCTTGTTTCCTGCTGATCAGACTCCAAAACATTAAAATCAGCTTAGGAAAAGTGCTGTAATTTGTTGTTTCCTTATGACTCAAGATATAAAATAAATGTGAAGCTGGTTCTACTACTTTATCTCCCCAGTGCTGAAAACACTTGGGAGCCAGAGGACAATCTGGATTGCCCAGAGCTGATTGAAGAGTTTCTCAGAAACTTGGCTGTCTCAGGTGAGACAGAAAGAAAGGACAATCTCCCTCTGGATCCTGTTGTTCAACCCAAAGAAGAACAGACAGAGCTGGATGCTAACATTGTAAGTGTTTTTGCAATTTATTATACCATATAGTCACCTTATAAAATTATATACGTAAAAAATAAACTCTCCTCAAAATTAGCTAGAAATATCCACAGCTTATCATGAAGAATTATATATGGCTACCCTTTTTATCCACTAGTAATATACTGAAATCATTATTGTAGCATACAGATACCAGACCTCACCATGTCCGTAATTACTGTTTTATATTTACTGATGATTGGCAGCAACAGCAGCAACAGTCTGAGAAAGAGCAGACTTTGTGTGAGACTGGGGAGTCTGCAGATCACAACATTGAGACCACCAATGACCAACCTCTCATCCAAGAACCAGACCGCATCATTGGCTCCACTGATCGACAAGGAGAGCTCATGTTCCTCATCAAATGGCATGGTTCCTCTATTGTGTCTTTTGGTTACTGTTTACAGTTTAGTATGTCAGGTTTCATCATCATTTACATTTTGCCATTTAGCAGTTAATGACCATTCTTAAATGACTGTACTATTGCAGGAAAGACACAGATGATGTGGCACTGCTGTCAGCCAGGGAGGCCAGTGTAAGATGGCCCAAGATGGTTATCAGTTTCTATGAGGATAAGCTTAGCTGGCACGAGGAAGAGGAACAGTGACAATGAACTGAAGAATACATCTTGGCAGCTTTTAAAGTTTCCTCTTAAACATGTCCAATGGGTTTTCCTGTCTGTGAAAAGTCTTGTTGTGAAAATGTGTAAATCCCCAGACACTGTGAAACATGTCATAGCACACTGAACTGCACTGTAGGGTGATATGTCTTAACAAGTCAATCAAATCATCCAGATTATAGAATGAATGGTTGGAAAATTGGTGCTGTATTTGAACTGTAGGTCTGTTTAAAATGTTACCTTATTGCTTTACTGTGTTTCACATTTGACTTGACTTGAAAATACCTAAGGGGCCACATCATATACTAATGAGAACTTTCATATTAGGTGTAATCACTGTTACTGTTGGTCTCTGTGTAGCTGTTTTAGCACTTCTTCTACTGTGATTAAGACCAGTGATCTGTGAAATTTGTAGTTTTGTTCATTTGCACAAAGAAATACAAATGTAGCATTTAAGACCATGTTTTCTTTAAAACCACTAATAGCACAGTGTGATATTTTATTACATCTCTGCCAGTGCAGTGCATTATGTTGCAAAATGTAGTTTGTCTGTTTCACTTTCATGGTCTCTTTATTGTTTATTAGGGGTTTTAATGAGGAGCAAGAAACTACTGTTGGCTTAATAAATGTCAGATTAACTTGAGAAAGTCTCATTCCTTTTACTGTACACTATTGTTGCCAGTTTTCTCTGATAATATGTGTATATCAGGCTAGGTTACCACAAATAGGGATTAAATTAGTTAGTGACCTAAACAAAATGTACAGTGTAGATGTTTTTTTACTGGATTTTGAAATCCAGATTTCAATTTATTGGATTTTGAATAGATTTCATTATGAAATTACATGTTAACTTGTTTTCTGTTTGTCCTGCACTGCATCTCAACCTGATTTGCACTTAATCTTAACATCTGTAGTAGCTGTTTATAACTGACGACCTATTGACCATCAGAGATCAAAAGTGAGAAGTATGGTTTCTTTCTAAATGGAAACACGAGTGCTCAGCAGTATGTGTAATTCCACAATTGCTCCAAGTTCCCTATAATTCGACAACTTCCCAATTTGTTCTCAGACATTGTGTTGTACCCTGAGCAATAGGCACTTTATTCTGCTGGTCCATCTCTATAGTCTTATGCAGGAGTTAATCAGTGTGTGGGTCCGGGATCCTCGCATTCAAAAGGAGGATTTCTGGCATGCATATCTGGATTATGAGATCTGCATATATGTAAGTATTCTATCTAACTATATAAGATCCAGAGTCGTACTCCTGTTTAGGAAGTGTATGGTGCCAGTAAATCTATGTCTCTCATGCTGCTCATAGACAAACAGCTTGGCCTTCAATAAGAAGAGTTCTTGTGTGCGAAGGAGGTACAGTGAGTTTGTATGGTTGAGGCAGAAGCTGCAGGAGAATGCCTTGCTTGTGTATGTACCCTTTAGGTCTTTACTGATTTTAAAAATGGTATTATTTATTATCTCTGAGTTAAAACAATTTTTTTTAAGATTGACCCTTGATTTATGATCTCTCTTTTACTATTTACTATATTTAGTATTTTACTGTATATACTATAATTGGCACACGATATGGCCAAAAGTATGTGGATGCTTGACTATCACACCCATATGTAGGCCTTCCTTCCCCAAACTGTTGTCACAAAGGTGGAAGCACAGAATTGTCTAGAATGTCTTTTTGTATCCTGTAGCATTACAATTTCCCTTCACTAGAACTAAGAGTCCCAAACCTGTTCCAGCAAGGTCCATAAAGATATGGTTTGCCAAGGTTCTTGTAGAAAAACTCAAGAGGCCTACACAGAGCCCTGACCTCAACCCCACTGACCAATTTGGGGATGAGTTGGAACGTCGACTGCATACCAGGTGTTCTCACCAAAATTCATTACCAATGCACTTGACTGGGCACAAATCCCCACAGCCACACTCCGAAATCTAGTGGAAAGCCTTACCAGAAGAGTGGTGGCTCTCACATATGTTAAAAGGGGATCAACTCCATATTAACACCATGGTTTTGGAATGGGATGTTCAAGAAGAACATATGGGTCTGATGGTCAGGTGTCTACATACTTTTGGCCATGTAGTGTATCAGTGAAATAACAGTTTCTGTATAAAAGTTGTGAAACACTCGCTTAAAAATACTACACGGGTAACATTTGCAAAGATTATCATAGCTGCTATGTTACCTGTTTTTTTTTGACTGTGGTGTGACCTTTAGAGTGAATCTACCTGAGCTCCCGCCAAAGAACCCCTTCTTCAGCCTCAACAATGCCAGAGAGATCACTGCTCGCATGGAAGGACTAAGGCACTTCCTGGAAGAGTAAGTGTCCTGTATGAGCATTTCTGTGACCAAAAGTTCTATGCCAGCTCCAAATGTGCCTGTGATGTAGTTTGTCCAAACTTTGTCTAAACAGTGTGTGTTCTGTAGGATCGTGCGCAACCCAGTGTTACTGTCTGATAGCTGTCTGCACCTCTTTCTGCAATCTCAGCTGAGTGTAAGGAAAATTGAGGCCTGCGCTATGGGCAAGAGCCGCTACACTGTCACTGAGGCCATTCAGAGCTCTGGCTCCCAGACACAACGTTTCAGCTCTGAAGAGAACCCGCAAGAGGAGAGAGAAACTGACTCAGAGTGACTGGCTTTTGTCATATTTATTTTAGTCATGGCTCTTGATTAATCTCTTGAAAAATAAAAACCCATTTAATCATAGAGTATTTGCTATAGCATCCAGAATTCAAGCCATCCAACCCAAAATGGGATCAATCCATATGTAAAGTGTAATTGCTAAATGATTAACCTTGTCCTCCTTTTTCCTTTTTGTGCTGTGTATATGTACTGTATCTATAATAATATTTATCTTTATTGCTCAATAATAAAGCCTTATTGGGACTGAATTTGTGGGAAAGCATTCAGCATGTGGTCTCTGTATGAAATATTTTAATGTTTGAACCACAGATGGGTTTTGAGAGTTTTATAGGATGAATTTACTGTGCGCTTTCAAATGATCCATAACTGTCTCTGAACAAGCCAACTCAATGGATGTTTTAAGTGAGACCCCTGAGGGTTGAATTCTGGCTATTGTATAGATCATTTTTATGCTAAGTGTCATAATCATAACACAGAAAGACTCATAACACAAATGTACAATCACCATTCACTTTATTAGGAACACTTGTACACTCATGCAGTTATCTAATCAGCCAATCATGTGGCAGCAGCACAATGCAAAAAAAAAAAAAAAAATGCAGGTACAGGTCAAGAGTTTTAGTTAATGTTCACATCAAACATCTGAATGAAGAAAAACTTGTGATCTCTGTGACGTTGATCGAGGCATGGATGTTTGTACCAGATGGTTTGAAACTGGTGATCTCTTGTGATTTTCACACACAACAGTTAATAGAGTTTACACAGAATGGTCTCAAAAACACAAAACATTGAGTGAGTGACAGTTCTGTGGGTGGAAACGCCTTCTTAATTAGAGAGATCAGAGGAAAATGTCCAGGTTGGTTTGAGCTGCCAGGAAGGATATAGTAACTCAAATAATCACTCTTTACAACTGTAGTGAGCAGAAAAGCATGGACCAGTCTGGTCATTCTCTTCTGATCTCTCTCATCAACAAAGTGTTTCAGCCTGCATATCCTCTGCACACAGGAAAATCCCAGGAGATCTGCATTTTCTGAAATATTCAAACCTGCCCATCTGGTAATAAGTCACAGAGATCACATTTTCCTCCATTCTGATGTTTGAGTGAACATCAACTGAAGCTCTTGATCTGTATCTGTGTGATTTTATGCATTGTGCTTCTGCCACATGATTGGCTGATTGGATAAATGCATGAATGTACAGGTGTTCCTAATAAAGTGGATGGTGAGTATCTAAAAACTGATTTTTCTAATTGGTAAATCTGACAGCTGTTTAAAACGCTGTGTGCTTTTGGTCAGCAGGTGGCGCTTCTGCTATGTTTATTTGCTTAAAGGTCTGCTATACTACTGAGATCTCTAATCCTCTGGTCCACTTTAATCTTCAGTTACTGTACAGATTAGAGTATAATGAAGTACAATACGTATTGTGTGAATGTGACTTTGACGTTAGAGGTTTTCACTACAGATCATGAAAAATGCTTTTAAAAAATAAAATAAATTTAAAAAAAATAAAAATACATGCAAAATTTAAAAAACTGAGGGAATGTGATGCTTTACAATGATATCTTGCAAGACTCAGTAAAAAAAAAAAAAAACTGAGGCCCTCATGTCTCCTCTCCCACCCCAATGTTTCTCTTGCTCCTGTATTTCTCTGTTAAAGCATTACACAGTATGTTCAGGTTTAGTCAACAGGTTGAGATGTTCCACTAATCGCCTGCTCTCTTAACATCATCCCCGCACCCAGGCATTCCCATAAGGACTGTGTCAGCTGCCTGCCACTGGCTCACTAACAATGGAGAGTGTCTTAATAAGCTCCCCATGCAGTCAGCTGCCTCTTAGTAAAGCTGACAGGTCTGGGACCACGGCGCTCCCAGCGGAGTGCCATAGGACGCATACACACACACATACCTGAGTCATATGAACAGCCCTTGCTGCAGTGTGAGTGGCCCACCACACTGACAGGTGTGTTGGTTAATGTCATTAAGCCGTCATTCTGTCCACCTACCATGCTGAAACACCCGGCCTCTGGGCCGACTTCTTCATGAGCCGGTCATTCAGCAGCCCAGATGGAGCAGGTGACATTTCAATCATACTGCAATGTCCACTGCATTTATTTTCTAATAGGCTGGTCTATTGTTCAGTGCAAATGTACACCACACTGGTAAAAGGAAAGAACAACTAAAAAAAAATTACAAGCTACACTATATGGCCAAATGTTTGGGGACACCTGACCATCACACCTATATATGGTTCTTCCCCAAAATATTAACAGAAAGCTGGAAGCACACAATTGTATAGTTGTAGAATGTCTTTGCATGCTATAGCATTACATTTTCCATTCACTGGAACTAAAAGACCCAAACCTGTTCCAGCATGACAATGCCCCTGTGTACAAAGTGAGGTCCATGAAGACATGGTTTGCCAAGGTTGGTGAGGAAGAACTCATGTGACCTGCACAGAGCCCTGACCTCAACCCCACTGAAAACCTTTGATATGAATTGCTATGAATTGCTATGAATGCTGACTGCACTCCAGGCCTCCTCACCAAACATCACTGCCTGACCTCACTAATGCTCTTGAGGCTGAATTGACAAATTCCCACAGCCAAACTCCAAAATCTAGTGGAAAGCCTTCCCAAAAGAGTGGAGTTTATAATAAAAGCAAAGGGGGAATACATCTGGAATGGGATGTTCAACAAGCACATATGGGTGTGGTGGACAGGTGTCCACAAACCTTTGTCCATACAGTGTATTTGACATTAGTTAGAAAGTTTATTAATTTTACTATTAATGCATAACATTTATTGGATGACCTAAAATACAGACTTCAGGTCACAGTCATTTAACACTTTTACATATGTTGTAGTTAAAATACAGTATATTCCATATTGTGAATAAATCAAATATGGGCCTATGAGATATTTCTAATAAAATATTCAAAAATAGTTAAACATCAGAGAAGTGACCAGTAGAACCAATATTTTGAACTGAAATCATGCCAGTATTAAAAAATAGCACAAAATATGAAAGACACTGTGACCAAGTGAGTGAATTAAATTGAAAAAAGGAAGATGCAGGTGATTAGAATCATAATCAACAATTTGTGAAAGGCTTGTTATTTTCACAGAAGGTGGCATAGAAGGATGGCATGGTGGCACAACAAGTAGCTTTGTTGCCTCACAGTTCCAGGGTCCCAGTCTGATCCAGACTTTGGGTTACTGTCTGTACCCAAATATTTTCCCTGGGTCCACATGGGTTTCCTCTGGGTTCTCTAGTTTCCTCCCACTTCCTACAAATATGTCAGTAGGTGGATTGTCTATGCTAAATTGCCCATAGATTTGAACATGTGTGTGGTGTGTGTGTGTGTGTGGGGTACTTTATGATGGACTGGCCTCCCATCCAGGGTGTATTCCTGCCTCATGTTCAGTGTTCCCAGTATAAGCTCTGTACCTAACATGGCCCTGACCAGGATAAAGCGTTTAATGAAGAAGAATGAATTAATAAATTTTATAGAATGTAATTTAGACTTCAGTTGCATGTGTTTTTTTTATCTGTTCTTCATAAGTAGTAAATTTAACTGTTACTATACTGTTACTATACAGTATACTATCTGTTATTTTTTCTTTTAACATAATTTCTTCAAATTTGTCATTTTGGTTATTCATTCATCAATTAATCTAACTGTTGTGCCTCATTTGGTTGTATTATTATTATTATTATTATTATTATTATTATTATTATTATTATTATT
>JAOTRR010000051.1:26876789-26888193 GCA_028570945.1 Gogo arcuatus
ACCATTAATGCTGAATGATATATACAGGTTTTGGAGCAACATGCTGCCATCCAAATAACATCTTTTTCATGGAAGGCCTTGCTTATTTCAGCACGACAATGCCAATCCACATTCTGCACGTATTACAACTGCATGGCTCCATGGTAAAAGAGTCCAGGCGCTAAACTGGCCTGCCTGCAGTCCAGACCTGTCTCCCACTGAAAACATTTAGTGCATTATAAAACGAAAATCATGACAAAGGAGACCCTGAACTGTTGAGCAGTTGAAATTCTATATCAGGCAAGAAAGGGACCACATTTCACTTCCAAAACTACAGCAACTGGCCTCCTCAGTTCCCAAACATTTACAGAGTGCCGTTAAAAGTAGAGGTGATGCAACACAGTGGAAAACATGCTCCTGTCCCAACTTTTTTGAAATATGTTGCTGGTATCAACTTCAAAATGAGCTTAAATTTTTCAAAAAACAATAATATTTCTCAGTTTCAAGATTTGATACGTTGTCTTTGTACTATTATTAATGAAATATAGGGTTTCCATGATTTGCAAATCATCACATTCTGTTTTTATTTATATTTTACACAGCATCCCAAAATTTTTGGAAATGGGGTTCTATTATCTAATCTGTTTATTTTGTTCTCCAGGCTGTTAAAGAAAGTATGGCATGTACTTACCGGTAGTGTAAACATGATAGCTAAAACCCACACCAAGGATAAAAAAGCACATGAGCAGAAGAGTCAAATCATTCTTTCCCAATATAACCTAGCTTGCAACACAAAAATACAGAGAACCTCACTAACACTTTCCCTTGGTCACTAGCCTGCTTTTATTACTTCTTTAGCTAAACAACTTCTTAAATGAGTTTTAAACTTCATAACGAGGAAGACCAGCATCTATCATTCATTAGCATCCCACCAAATTAGATAACAAATCACTGCTTTTCTTGTTCAGCAAGAAAAAATAAAGCTAAAACCATGTCAGTCCTTTTTTTTTTTTACACTTAAAGCTGGGCTGTGATGATGTTTGATGTAACTTAACTGGCATAAGACATTTGCATACAAAATTTCTCAGCAATTCCAACCCAACATCATAACAAATCACTGACTGAATTAGTCAGAGATAATTGCCAGAGTGATTCACAGCAGCTCAGGATCAGATTATGTAGTATTTTCTTTACTGACTCTATGTATTTTTTTTCTTTTTCGGCAAAACAACCTTATGCACGGTAATATTAAGAATGAAAACATAAGATGATTCTCATTATTCAAATAATCTTAAAATATTCAAATCTATCCAAATATTCCAAATTTTCTCAGGGAAATATATTACTTTTCTAACTTTCTGTCAGCAAACTGTTAAAGTACGTCTTCTTCATCAGTGTAGCTCTCCAATTTCATGTGGTTTGACACTGTATGTTTGAGTATTTCACTCACTCATTCTTTGCTAATGTTATGTGGTCCTCTGGTTCCATTCAGGCCAATTCACACTGGACCCACACACACACACACACACACACACACTTTATATATATTTCCCCCACTCATGTCAGTTAAGCTTCCATTTTAATAAGCATCTCAATCCATACCAGGTGTCTCAGAGGTGAGTGAGCCCTTGCATCGCACTGTGTTTGTTGCTAACTCTATTTTTTCACTCTCATGTAAGTGAAGTGTTACCTCAGTAGAAATCCATTTAAATCACACTTTCTGTATGCTGTGAACTTAACTTTCACTTAGTTTGTGTGTAGTTGTACTATTAGATAATCCATTTGATTCTGTGTTTAGGCAATGGTAAAGAAGAGCAGCTGTAGCTTAAGAGAAATAACCATAGAAACAAAATACTGTCATACACTGGTTAAAAAATAAAAATGTTAAGCATGGTCTTTAAAATGTCTTTGTTTCAAATGATTTGGAAAAGGATGTCTGAGTTACAAGGGCTTGTCAAACTTGGAGGACTATCCCAAATCCAAGGTGTCAGTAGAAAATGTGGTTGTTGCTGAGACCTGGTTCCCAATGGCACTTTTAATGGGCAGAAATTAATAACACCCAGGGATCAGTAGATGTAGCGCTTTTAACAAATTGCTCATATATTCCTCTTAGCAGTGCTGTCCGGACAAAAGAAGAGACCCCTGATTTAAAACAAAGATGATTGCAGACAATGGCTCATAAAAGTTTGTTGTTCAAAACACCCAGAAGTATATTATTTCCTTAATATATTGGGATGTGTGGAAGGAAACGTACTAAACAAACAAACCAAAGAATACTTATATGATAATTATGACAATATATACACAAAGATTGTAGTTTAAAAGCCACTCAGACTAACAGAGGCCTTTTTAATTGCTAAAACACTCAGCACCTAAAATACGAAGGCGAAGTTCACCGGTCATTATGAATCATCACGGCTGTGGCCAGCAATCATGAGAAATGTAATGCATCAGCATCCTTGTCTCTATAGATTTGGGTCCACCAAAGTGCTTTATTTTACTCTTCAGCATGAGTTGCATCTCCAGATGATGACCCCAATTAATATTTGCTTACATTTCAGCAGCTTCTGTGTCAGATTTAGTGGCAAAAAATGAAGACGTAGTCTTAATGGTTTGCTGACAGAAGGCTAGTTAAAAATATATACATATATATTTCCCTGAGAAATGCCTCAGAATACCACATCAGTACATCCCTTTTATTCAGAGAGGGATTAAAGTGTGAGAGAAAATGTGCAAAAAATGAAGGAAGGGAGATTAAAAAAAAGAGATAAAATAAAAAAGGTCAGATAAAAATGATTTAGATGTGAACAACTTGGGTGAGTAAGGACCATAGTAGAGAAGATCTTTATCAGAGTTCTCCAAGATTAATAGACCAAAATTTATTGCTAGAGTCTTAAAGAGGAAGATTACAAATTTTCCATAACTATAATCTTATCACCCACCAAGTTCTGTCACATACATTTATTAACCCTGCTTAACCAATTAAGTTGCTTAAAATCAATCACTGCAGAATCCAGCATACAGGACAAAAAGCAGGTCCAAGTGAACACCTTGTCTGAACTTGCAGTTCTTAGCTTCTTAGTTCTCAGTTTTTTCTGACCTTTCGGTCCTTCCCCTATAACTCTCTCTTCCTTTCTGTCTAATCAAACACATCCTTTTATAGTTGCCCAATTTAATTAGAAATGTTTCAGTATCATTAATGGAATTTAGCACCCACAAGATTAATTGGTTTATAGCTTTTATCTATGAAACCTTATATTTTAGGATCAAATTGTAATAAAAGAGTCATAGATGGAGCTGTCTAGAGCTGGGCACAGGACATGGTGTGGATCCATTAACAACATCATTTATTAGCATCATAAAAGTGACGAGCAATATTTTGCCAAACAGCCCTTGGCACCCCAGTGTCGTTCTCTCAGTACCAAGTAGAATTTGCTGTGGGGCAAAATGATAAGTGGACCACACTGCCCTGTGTTTTCAAGAGCCATTTGCAACCCATGTACATGGTAGTAAACAGGTCACACAGGTTTTACACAAATTGTTTAAAGAATTTTTAATGAAGTCAGAATAAAATAAATAGATGACTTAATCTGGACCCAGAATTTTTTTTTTAATGATCTAAGCATCCAAACATGTGTTGCACCTTGTAACCTCAAATCATGATGACAGGTGACATTATTAATAAGCATTCATAACAAGCATTAATGCACATTAATCCTATAAGTAGTATTTAATTTATATATGGGTTTGAATTTATATTGCATAAATGTGAAAGCCTAAAGTCCAAATACTAAGCTAAGGATCCTAAGGATCCCAAATCCTGATCCTAAATCTGCTCTCAGATCAGCAAGTTGAGTCAGTTTCTCCCAACATCTCTATTCTGCATGCACACTGAGCTCCCTCTGCCATAGTGGACTCGTCCCTGCAGCACACACACCCTGCTTTTAATGTAATATCGCCTATGACTAATTATGGTAATTCATTACACCTCCAATTAGACTGTGGGATTTATGGCGATCTGGTACTATAAAGGCCAAGATTTATGGGGGCTTTGAATGTCACCCAGAGGACAGCGGGCCGGCTCCTCATCATTCAGCCCCCAGCCTGAAGCACTATACATCATCACAAAGACACAAAAACGCCCCATCCTTCTCTACTCAATGCCGAACATACCCATCCCTACCACTGTAGCTAGAATTATAGGCCTTCTTAATAAGTGTAAGTACGTATAGCTCAAATTAGTATATCTAGAGTAGGGTTCAAACCTAAGCCCACTACTGTTATTTCATCATTTATCTAAAGCTAATATGACATTTTAATCCACTTGACACTTCCTATTTAAAAAACTATTTACAGCTGAGACAAATGAGTTTTAGTAGTGGCAGTGTTTTCACGCCTTAAAACAAAATATTCCTTTCTCACACAAGCCTACAATATATCCAAAACCATAAATCAGAAGAAAAAAAAGGAAAGAAAATATTTGTGAGGGAAAAACATGATTGTTTCAAGAAACTTTAGTAGTCAGTTTTCATTTACAACGCCACGGGATTTCTGCATTCAGAAAGGTGAGGGTGATAAAACAATTAAAACCTATGAACATATTAAATATTAAAATGATACACCTAACCTATTTGTTATAATTATAAGCAGTATACATATTATATAAACTGTAATTGATCTTGTAACTATTTTTCACATTTCATATTTTTCTGTTGTTATTTGAACTTGTCCTTGTTTGAGCACTGTTACATTTGAACAAATTTAAATTGTAAAGAAATATCTGGATAATTAGATGCCTAGGGTTTTGTTTTGTTTTTTGCTGTGCCCTCATATTTGTTTAGTGATCTCTGCATTAAACTCTGTCTGACCGGTCTCCTGCTGGTACTGCAGTGAATGCTGATTATGTGGTCTTATAAAATGTGCTTGCAGATATTCTATTTATTTAACACTATTAAAACCTGAATATTTAATTCTATATTCAATCTATAATTTATATTTGAGAAAAATTGAATACTGACCCTGAATGATAAAAATAATTATATCCTATTGTATTCATGCACAGATATAGAGCTATTTTTACAATATAAATATATAATCTTTTTTACTAGGCTACAAATACTTGGTTGTGTGATTTTATTTCAATAATATACTTGCACCAGTTTACACAATGTGAAGAACATGCTTTCTTTAGTATGTTTATTTTTTTAGAGGTAAAAGCCAACAGCACTCAGAGGACCACAGGTCCACTAAAAGCTCAGCCAACTCCGTCAGGCAGACAGCAGGTGTATAAACGATGCTGGAGTTATGGGCTGAGCAGGACCTCAGTGCCCTGGCAGGATCCACTCGTCCTCCACCCAGAATCCAGTTCTGTGTAGCAGAGCCCCTGCAAGGCTGATTGTTTCTCAGGCTGGACTGGTGCTGACTGAAGCTGAGGAGTGTGCTTACTAGTATGCTTTAGCTCCAGCATTTCAATCAGGCACACAGCGGGGCAGCCCATCTGCTGCCTCAACCCTCCCAGGTCCTATAAAACAGGACCACAGCAACCAGTACAGGGAACAGAGAGAAAACTAAAGCTCGGTCAGCATCTCAAAGACAATAGAGAATGCAAGAGATTGTTCTAAATGTCTTCAAAATATGAGACTCTGAATTAAGCTAAACATGGTTTGTGTGATTAATCAAACAAACTCTTTAATTTGGTTCCTCTGTAAGACTTTCTATGCAACAGCATTGTTCTCTTCTTTGTTTTAGTCTGTGAAGTAGAGCCGCAGAGCCTGTGGGGGGGACAGATGATTCCTCCCCCGCCTCTTTCTGTCTCCAGGAACTGGAGAGAAATGTAGAATGAATACTAATGAACCCCCACCTCCCACCACAGGTGCCTTACGTCCACTCTGTTCGCAGCTCCTCTCTCTTTCATTCTCCCTCATTCTTTTGCTTTCTTAGACATAAGCTTCTCACAGGTTCACCATTTAGTAAATGTTAGAATATTTGCATGAGAACGTTTTACATTATTTTCACTGCAGTATAAGCTTATCTATAGCATAGATAAATTTGCCAATACGTCAGTGATAAATTAAGACAAATTATTTTCTAGACATTAAAGTCCTTGCTTTTGTGTTTAGTGGTAGGCCTTGGAGGCTGCAGTCATAAATCAACATTAATAATTCAGAACTGTGCCTGAAAGAAATTAAACAAAGCAAAAAATAAATAAATAAATACATAAATAAAAACTGGACATAACTAAATCAATCTAAAATAGACTATGAAATCAGCAAGTGTACCAAAGAAAATAACGGCACTGTATGGAAATACTGTTAATCAGTGCTGAGATAGCCGATACTCTGCTGGCAGAGGATTTCACTAGCAGAATTATAATGACTACACTGCAAGATGAAAATCTACCAGAAAGCACTGTTTAGGGGTAGATTAGAGGAAAAGAGTCTCTTAGCCTTTCAAAGTAATGGAAAAGATTTGAGCTTGTTACTAAATTAGTAAAGCATAGTGCATGCAGTATGATTATCAATGACGTAACTAAAGAAGACAAAAGAACACCATCTTCAGAAGTCTGGAAAGAAAATGCTTCCAGACTTGGTGGTAATACAAAGCATGCTGCCAAGTCAACCACAGAGTTCATTAAAGGAAAACGGGAAATGTTTTATACCAAGTAAATGTCCTGATTTAAATTATGCATACGTTTTACATGCTGAAAAAGAGGCCAGAAAGTCATAAACTGGCTTCAGCACAGGCCTGGCAAAGCATTAGAAAGGAAAATATGGTGATGTGAATGATTCACAGGCTTTATGTAGTTAGTTCATGGAAGAACATCAGATGCATTCATCCTCATTTTTATGAATTTGTCCTAGAGAATCTATTTATTGATACCACACTTGACAAAGTACCACGAACACATGAAGTGCTATATTATGAAGCAATAAAACATAAATGCCCCTTAGTTAAATATAAACATAGGTTGGATTCTGTAATATTGGCCTAAATTAGTCAGTCAAACTTACAGAAAGTATATAAATAAATTGATAATTTAAACAAATGGATTTCATTTTGTCTTTAGGTTTTAAAAAACTATTATTTTAGTTTTAGAAATTTTATCTTTTTTTCAGTATTTAACAGTATTAATCTAATTTTCAGAACTCTTCTATGTGTACTCATAACACAGAAGAAAACATTCACTTTTATTGTATTAGAGATTGTTATTTACTCTATCGCCAGTGCTAAGACCGATGATGAAAAGGATCTGGGATTTCATATTTCCCTTTTATATCCAAACAAATATTATTTAGCCAGAGGGGAACTGATCCTTTATCATTCTTTTCACTATTGTCTGATGCAGATGGGTCCAGATTAATTCAATTTATATTCTCTTTCTATATTCTTTCTTTCTATATTCTCTTCTATATGTTTATTTATATGGAAGAATTATAAAATTCATGCTTAATGAGTTTTATAAGCTAATGGTGAAGTTTAAGAATCATCCAGACATCATCTGAATGAAAAATTGGGACACCCCATGTCAACAGCATCTGGACTATGCCGCAAAGATGCAGCTTTAAGGTTAGAAAATAAGATTCAAATTGATAGTTCTACAGGGAGCAACTTGTTTACTTACTGTTGCTGGATTGCAGTAGTTATGGTGGGATCATTGTTATGCTGGTTACATAGGGCTGGCACAATGAGTCTGCATTAGTACACTTTGCAGCATTGTGTAATCAGCGAATTAAAAAATGTCTTCACTATTTATTGTGTGCAGCCTGGCTGAATAAGTTAATATGCTAATAGAAGCAACTCATTCGGGAGCATTCTGAGTAGGTAATGGTCTGACTCATGTTTTTAATTAAGTTTTTCACTTCAGTGCCCAGACATTCTGTGGCTGTCAGTGCAGTAGTGCACATGAACCATAAAGAGATGATCCAATATGCCAAACATGAGACAATCAATCCCGCAGCTAAATAACTGCTTTTTGATTTGTTTGTATGTTTAAGCATAAAAAGGTCAAATCCTTTCTTTTTGTTGTGTGTTAATGTTAGTACATAGTGAAAACACTATTGGGGAATGGTAAGATGGTTTTGATAAAATGTGATTTAATGCGTTAGAAATAGACAACTTCACTGAGACACTCCTGCCACCTGGTGGCTGCAACTTGAATCCTTCACTGCTTGGAGATTTGATCACAGATACTGTAACTATATCAAATAAACAGATCACAAAAAAATTACTTTTTATATTTCACAAGCTTTATTTTTATAGCTCATTACTTTATATAACACTTTTTTTATAATATAACTTAAGCATAATTTTCAACAAACAATTCTCACACTTTGTAATTCAAACAAACTTTTTTTCTTTGTCTCTTTTCCCCTTTTTAATACAATACATTTAATTAACTTAAAGAGTAACAATTTTAAGCAAACATTTTTTCATATAGACATATTTAAACATATTTGTCTGGCTGTGGTACACTTTGCACTGGGTGTAAACAGTGACAATCCAGCATCCTGGCAAGAAAAAGACTGGAATTACTGTGAAATGCATTACCTCGAGGAGGCAGGATTAAAGGAACTTCAGATTCCTCAATAAATAACACAAAGAAAGTGCTATAGTACAAACTGGTGTTTGTAAAATGGGACTAGTTGAAATGTTTTCAGTACTGAAGGACAACAATAGAAATGGTGCAACTAAAGTCCTCCTGTCACATACTTACTTTAAGGCCTTTACAGAATGTAAAGCTCTGTCAAGTAGCTTTTAGGCACTATGCCAATGACACCTTTCATCTCCCCAACCCACCAGCCAAAAGTATCGTACTCCTGAGGGAGAGAACAGAAAAAAAAAATTCCAATCACTTCACCTGACTGAAGCCAGTTTCCACATCTTCATTAAAGCTTCAACCATCAGTGCTGTGACACAAGACAAGGGCAAACCTTAAAGCAGTCAGAAGGTAAGCAGCTGTCAATTTTCTAGAGTTCACAGCTTTCTTCACCTCAAATCTCTGTCTTTTCTCCTGTCATCCTTATGTCCCAGCTCCATCTTTCCAAGAGCAACTTAAGCACAGAATTCTTACAGATGCATCACTAAAAGCATGAGTATATTTTTGTGAATATCTCAGACTTTGAGGAGAAACTTGATTTTCCAGTAACAACATGGATCAAACACAGATTGTGGGAGGACCTCATCATCCCCATTTTCTGACAAATACATTGCTGCCTGACAAAGAACAGCGAGGCAGAAAGAGAAGGGTTCTGTGCCAAAAAAAAAGAAGAAGAAGTGGAAGAGCAGTAGATGAAGAGGAGGATCTAAGGGAAGAGGAATGGAGGACCAGCTCTGCCTTATTAGTGAGGTAGTCTGACCCCTGTGTGAAGGCTTGGACATGAATCTTTGGGGTTGCTGCTCAGTATCAGTTGCATTAAATACAGAATGTCAGGTACTTTGCAGTCAATATAGTCAATACATAGAGAAGATTATATTATGTTTAAATGGTCAGGAGGTAAGGAGTGAACCAGAATCTAATCTGTTTGTGAGAGAGCATAAATTTGCACGTCCTAAACACACAACAGCACAACACTGAGGACAGATTATAATCAATTACGTAAAAGACTTAAGTCATAGGCACTGGTACATCTTCAAGAGTCAGGGGTCTGCCACAAGTGGGATTTGGGGTGTTTGGGGTTTTCCATAGTAGACAACAAAGAGGCTCAGAGTAAGCCAGCTCATGTTTGTTCTCTGCCAAAGAATTCTCGAAATGGAATGAAAACCACTTGAAAGCAATTAAAACTAAATGTTTCACAGAAAGAAAGTGATTAACAGAATAAATTATAATTAGATGACCTTTCCTTTGAATCATTTAAACAGTTCACAGAGAACAGTGGGAGGGACACCAATTTCTGGCCTGTTTTCCAAAATATTAATCTTTTTTTCCACCAATTCTTCTGATCCTACACATCTGTGAGCTTAAAGATACAAAATATGTTTTTATTTCCAATACTCGCAAACTTCCATTTCAGATTTACTAAAAATAATGGTCTAATCCAGAAAGTTTGTACATGTGTGGAACCCGAATGTGCCTTCTCCCCCTTTTGTTTTCACAGTTTAAAGTTTTTAAATCAGAATCTCCAGTAACAGAATATCCATTAATCAGGTTTAAACTGAAAAATCCAGCCTTACAAGAGCTAAAACTGGTCTGGCCTCAAACATCTCTATCTAGCGTACTCCATCCTACAGCAGCCGATTCTTCATGGTGTGGAGTGACTTTTATAGCCTCTCTTCTCTCTGACACACCAGGCTTTGATTTCCATGGTGCAGACCAGATACCCTCCATCCATCCTCCCTCCCTCTTTCACTGGTTCATTGCAGGAGACAACGTTTCTCCACGTGGAATGAAACAAGAGATGTGGTTTGCATCATAGCAGTGCAAAAGTTAAATGTGAACTTTTTGCGGTCCACCACTTGACCCACAGGAACTTAAGTGATTCCGGGTGTGCAATAGGGGCAGATGTAAAATGTCTGCTTCTAGATAGTCAAGGTTTTAGTGCATATGTGTACATATCGACCTATAAAACTCCAGGCAACTTAATGCTGCTGCTGACAGCTCCCACAGATATAAACGGTAATGGAGAAACAGACAGTGGCCCACAACAGTCTAGACCTGTGTTCTCCTTTCTTTATGAGCATAAAACAGGGATGTATAAATAGCAGCAAAGAACATGAGAAAAGCAATACCTAAAAAGTTGGTATTTTTTTTACATCATATTTTTGATATTAAAATCATACCTTAAGTGTGTCTTAAAAATTTCTTTAGTTTTGTTAACTGGGTGCCTCAAGGGCATGAGGCAAACTTTATAAAGACTGCCATATAAATACGTAATAGCACAACAGTTGCGTGGGTTGTGCAAGTCAGCTAAGGAAGTAAACGTGCACCACGTGAATGTTATGCTTCCTGCTGCCGTCCTTTGAACCAGCCACACTTCATTGACAAGGGTATTGCCTGATGCCGTAGGCTGACCCACTGATCAAGGCTCGCATGGTGTCAGAGTGTGTTTGGGTGTGCAGGAATGGCCACACTCACCGATTAGCAGGCATGTGTGACATGTGAAACAGCAAAAGGAAAAGACCTCACACTCTGCCAAAACAACTTCAGTCAAATGCACACAGATGCCACCACACACACACACACACACACACACACACACACACACACACACGGTTGCTTGCTAAAAATCAACTGATATTTCAGTAGTGATAGGTTTTGATCTGTCTGTACTGAAGGAGGCTGAACTGACAAAGTATGATCAAGGAATGTAGTCCTCTGCCGCCTAGGAGATTCTGCCTCACGGATATATCCGGGAGCAACAGTCACTAACGCAAACACAACTGTTCAGAGATGTTTCTCAGTTTATTGAAAGACAAACATGAGTATATA
>JAOTRR010000051.1:26986883-27006819 GCA_028570945.1 Gogo arcuatus
CCCCTCTCAACTTCTGACATGGAATAACCCAATCAGACCGATTCCACATCTATCGGAGTCACTATTTAGCGCACCCCTGAATGCCCATATGACGTTTTTCTAAGCGCCCTGTGCGCTAATTAGGTCGAATACGGTACTTTGTACAGGGTGTGCCATAACAGAGATTTCGCTTTTCTGTTTGTAAACCTTGTAAACCACTCTTAGTAAGAAGCACCTAACTGTAAAACAGCTGAGAAAAAAGCCACAAGCTGGGTTTTGCGCTAAATAGAAGTGATATTTTAAAAACTGTGACAACACAATCGTGAATGGTCTGTTTCCATTAAGTGAAGTTATGTGATTAAAACTGGGTTTTCTCCTCTTGTGATACCTCTTACAGAGCACTTTTTTATTCAGAAAGGTTGTGTTAACATTTGCTCATGTCATGCATGTGACTTTAATGCGAAAAATGTGTTTCCATTTTAGTTTTGTGAACTATTGCTTTATCGAATCATCTGAAAAACCACCTCATGCAAGCCCAAAAAACTTTTTTGCAATACTTAAGGTTTTTTTTTTGTTGCGAAAATCATGTGTTTTCCGTACTTGTTTTTTAGTTCACTGTTCAAATTGCACATTAAGCAGGTTAATGGAAACACGGCTACAGATGCAGGAAGGACTCACTTAACTACTCGTGGTTCAGGTCTTTTTTGAAAATCTTTAGCTAGCTAATGTTCATGGGCATATGGTAATACATATAACTCAACAGCTAATAACTCCTGATCACCCTCATAATATAACCAGCTATTTAATCAACAACAATACAAAATGGTTAGAAACAGAGCTGCAAACAAATGTGAATTCACACAGAAAAGAATTCACAACTCTAATAAAAAACACTGATAAATCTGCCCATGGATGTTTGACACTCACTTTCATCACTAGTAGAATGCATCCTCTGTAGCTGTAGCATGATCCTGTTACTCTCCGGACAGATCCATGCAAGCTAGAATACCTGTCCCTGTTTTGAACACTGATGCTTTATGACACTCCTTTAACATTTAAGCGTGTGATTTTACATAACTTAAACTGAACAGGAAAAGCAGTTCTGTGCCTGAATTAAACTCTCAGTAAAACGTTTAACTGTCTTGTCTGTCCAGTTCAGTGTCAGTTGATTGTGTTGTCCGTTTTGCAGTGGCGGTATTTATTTATAACAAGTTTCATACTGCTTTGGTTGTGTCAGGTTTCTGCCTGTCTTAGTCCACACAGTCTCACTCATTGAGTCCATCTTTTCCACAGTTTGAGGGTGTGACACTTGTTTTCTTTATCTGCATTTCCCACTGGAGCCACTGTGCAAGACAAATTAGCACGTTCAATTTGATTTGTCTATAGACAAAGACACGACGTCACCTTAGTGTTAGCCTTTTTAAATATGAAATCCAATGTATCAAATGTTATTGAATCCAAATATTCACCATGTTGAAAATGCATTGAGCTTTCTATACCTTGTGCAGCTGTAGTGTTTTTACTCCAGTAAGTTCATATCATTTTACATTTGTGGATTTTTTTTTTTTTTATTTTTTTTTTTGTAAAACCATTTCAGTACATCAGCATTCACTGTTGTGAGGAGTTGCATGATTTATAAGGTTTTCCCATAATGAAAAGCAATTTAATAAATGACGCCAGTGCTTTTAGTGCAGTGGTGGTTGAACGGTTAAGGCTCTGGGTTACTAATCAGAAGGTCAGGTGTTCCACCAAGCTGCCACTGTTGGACCTTGAGCAAGACCCTTAGCCCTGTCTGCTCCAGGTGCACCGTATCATGCACTCTGACCCCAGCTTCCCAGCAAGCTGGGATACGCAAAGAAAAGAATTTCACTGCAGTGTACACTCAACAGTCACTTTTTTTGGAACACCAGTACACCTGCACATTCATGCAGTTATGCAATCAGCCAACCATGTGGCAGCAGCACAATGCATATAATCCTGCAGATACCGGTCAAGAATTTCAGTTAATGTTCACATCAAACATCAGAATGGGGTAAAAGTGTGAGCTCTGACTTCGAGCGTGGCATGGTTGTCGGTGCCAAACGGGCTGGTTTGAGTGTTTTTCAGAAACCGCTGATCTCCTGGGATTTTCACGCACAACAGTCTCTAGAGTTTACACAGAATGGTACAAAATACAAAAAACGTCCAGTGAGCAGAGGGTCTTTAGGCTGAAACACCTTGTTGATGAGAGAGATCAGAGGAGAATGACCAGACTGTTCTGAACTGACAGGAAGTCTATAGTAACTCAAATAAGCACTCTTTACAACTGTGGTGAGCAGAAAAGCATCTCGGTACGCATAACACCTCATGTGGTCTTCTGCTGTTGTAGCCCATCCACCTCAAGGTTTGATGGTTTGTGCATGCTGAGAAGCTTTTCAGTTCACCATGGTTGTAAAGAGTGATTATTTGAGTTACTATATCCTTCTTACAGCTTGAACCAGTCTGGCCATTTTACTTCTGACCTCTCTAATCAACAAGGCTTTTCCACCCACAGAACTGTCGCTCACTCAAGGTTATGTTTTTGGGTTTTTAAAAAATTTTTTTATTTATTTTTATTTTGAAGCGTTCTGTGTAAACTGTAGAGACTGTTGTGTGTGAAAATCCCAGGAGGTCTGTAGTTTCTGAAATACTCAAACTAGCCCATCTGGTATCAACAACCATGCCATAGTCAGTCACTGAGCTCACATTTCCCCCATTCTGATCTTTGATGTGAACTTTAACTGAAGCTCTTGACCTGTATCTGCATGATATTTTGCGTTATGCTGCTGCCACATGATGATTAGATAAGATTAGATGTGCAGGTGTTCCTAATAAAGTGAACAGTGAGTGTGTGTATGTTGTATGTATGTATGTATGTATGTATGTATGTATGTATATATGATGTATATTGCAGCTATCATTGGGTGACTTAGAGTGGAGTTTTTAGAAGTATATTTGTATGAGCACAGAGGGGAAAATTGAGTTAAGATGAGTTTTTTCCCACCCATTTGTGGCTGTTAATTTTATGGCTGCACTTTTATATGTTGTTTTATGTGCTGCTAGAATAATTCTAAAAAAGATTTTGCTCCTAAGAGGATACAGTAGAGGGGAATTCTGGAGGAAAGATTTTTGTTGTGATTTATCTAATGGATATTTCCTGTTTTTTTTGTTTTTTTGATGGGTCTCTTCAGTCACATAATACACATTTTTTTCCAAAAATAAAAAAATGAGTACAATTTTACAGCGCAACGGATTTAACAGTTAAAATATCAGTCAGGATAAAGTGGAGAGTTTTAAAACTGATTTAATGTGAGCGTCAGAAATCACTGATGTAATAGCTGGATTGTGCAATAATATTTTTGTTATTCTTTTGTTCCTTTGTTGGACTAAAACTTCATAAATATTAAGTTTTACGAATACTGAGAAATGTATGTGTATATCTTAGGAGCTGCAGCTGTCCTCCCAGAGCCTGCAGGAGGAGAGAGAGGAGGTGAAGAAGAGGATGGAGGAGAACACAGCACGGCTGCTGCAGCTGGAAGAGGATCTTATTGGGGTCACCCAGAAAGGCTTGCAGAAGGAGACTGAGTTGGACTGGTGTGTCATTTTGATCAAAATATGGATTTAAATACTATTTCAGTCTTACAGTCTTTGTGTTAATTTTTTTGCAAGTTCCTTATAAACTGCAGCCTGCTACTCAGAAAAATATGAAATGATTGCCACTACTTTTTTTTAATCTAATTATTAAAATCTACTTCAGATATTTCAGGTTGCACTAGGCCTCATTATGTTGTGAGCTGGCTTTAATGAAACAAAACCTATAGTTTTTAGTCTAGTAGTTATTTTGGATTTTATGCCAAATATTATAAGAATAAAATGCAAGTTCTGCCTTAACTGCTACCTTTAGTGACCAGATTTCTTTGTGTCAGCTTGTATTGGATTTTAGTGACGGTTAGCCTCCTCAGATTAGACAAAAATTAGTTGCATCTACCAGTTGTAGTGCTACATTGTCTAATAATGAATAAATAAGTAATTAATAAGATGTGGCATACTACACATATATTTCGTAGGTGTTAGGGAATGCTGTGACTGTTAGGACCCTTCAGGGCTGATGTGGAGATGGTGTTGAGGTCACATATGTACACATGGTGCTTCACATTATTGACATTGTGTGTCTTTGTTAAATTTTTCTGTTACTTTATACTGGGATATTTTCCAACAAGGTTGAAAATGTTGAACCCTAACACCTACTTCTGATTAACAAAGAAATACTGTACATTTACTGCTTGAGTAAGAATTCCAAGTGTGGATTATTGATTACTTAATGTCCTAACTGCCAGCCTGAAAGATCGAGTGAAGAAGCTCACTCTTGAAAAAGAAGCACTGGAGTCTCAGCTGAAGAATGAGAAAGATGAGAAAGAGCTCTATAAGGTAAGACGTCCAACACCACCAAAATTATCATTGTAGAATACAGTATTGTTTAACATGTTTTAATGAACAAGAAACTACTAAAAATGGCATATATTTACCCTTCTTTGAATGCCCAGATCTATCAATGTGTGATAAGGCAATTTGTTTTGATACTCAAGTGTCTGGAGAGAAGAAACACTGGTGGCCCACTAGAGCCAGAGCCAGTAAATCTACCCGCTGATATTCTTAAAGCAGACCTTAATTAGGTTTGTGCTCCATCTTGCAACACCCCCCCCCCCCTCCCCAGTATACCTGCTCTCTGGGAACAGGCCTGGCTCTGTTCACACAGGAAGCTTTACATGTCTCTGCTGCTTTTTTGTGGTGGGCACAGGAACTAGGCGTGACATGGAGCTGTAGCTACGGAAACACAGCTAGGCCCACACCTCATTGCTGTTGCCCCTGGCTGTGTGGGTTAGTCCAGTGCTGCTGGTACTTTCTTATTGCTGTTATAATTCGAGTTAGGCAGCGCATTTCCATGCAGAGCGGAAATGCAGCCTGGTGATAATTATGGACCGTTTGTGCTCAAGTGGCGCAGTCTCAGAGTCTTAGACAAATGAGGCCACTGAGTTCTTTTTCTTTCTCTCTGCGTGTGTGTGCGTATGTATGTGTGACCCAGATTCACCTGAAGAACCGAGAGCTAGAGAACACTAAGTTAAGTGCTGAGCTGCAGATGCTGAGATCAGTGGACGTGAATAAGGAGAATACCATTGCACAGCTGAAGGAGGAGCTGGCACGAGCCAAAGCCTGCCTGGCAGAGAAAGACAAGCAGCATCGCCAGCTATTGGCTAACAGTTCCCCCTCGGTAATATAAATCTACACACCCCTGTCTCTTCCCCTCCAGGTTACCCATTGATTCTGTGATGTATCAAAAGCTATTTGCAGATTTTGGAAACTGACACCTTTAAAGTTTTTGGGTGCCTATTGTATTAACTCAGTGTTTCCCACACATAAGTTTTACTTTGGCACTGCGCCCAGGTATATTTACGAGCGGCCAAGTATATTTTGCCCCATTAAAAAATACCCACACTTTTTTTTTTTTTTTTAATCCATTCCGAGACAACGGTGTGCCTTGTTTCCAATTTGGTGACATGAACGCAGCTCAGGGTCAGGGGGAGGCGAGAAAGCAGAAAGTGGGGCAGGGCAGAGTAGAGGTGACAAACTAATGAGAGAGAAGAACTGCACTGAGTTAGTTAAACATTCATCTTCCTTATTAATGTATGGTCTTATGAGTTTGATTGCTAGCCACTAACTAGCCACTAAAGTGACATACTCTGCTGCAGTCTCATAACATTTGGTTCCCTAACCCCCATGGCCATTCATATAGAGAACAAAGTCAAATAAATATCAGTCTAGGGTGTACGTACTTTTGAGCAACTCGCCAGCAGAGTATGGTAGACCGTTGACACAGGAGATTAACAAACTGAAATGTTTGACACACACATTTACAGCATGTGTAAAGGGGATTTCATGCCAAAAGTGAATGTGTGCATCCCAGGGAAATAGTTTGAAAGTTTGAATGATGTAGAGCTCAAGCTTTACTGGTAAAATTATGTACATGATATCCCTGGTAGGTAAAGTAGAGTATTTTGAAGGTTTGTGTGTTTGTATGCAAGTGACTTCATGTTTGTGTGTGTGTGTGTGTTTGTGTTCTCAGGGGGAGAGCAAGGCACTGCAGGAGCAGCTGAGGCAAAAAGAGGAGCAGTTGCAGGCCACTCAGCAGCAGGCTACCATGCTGTCTGCAGAGCTGCGGGACTCATCCAGTGCACGGGATCGCAGCATGGCTGAGCTCTACCGGGTCAAGCTGGAGGTTGACACGCTCAGACAGGGCCAAGCTGAGGCGCGGGCTGAGTGCAGCTGTCTGGAAAAACAGGTGGAGGAAATGAAGAACTCAGCCATGCAGGAAGCAGTAAGTTGTAATGTACTATGACCCTCCCACAATTCCTAATCTGCATCTGAGCAATCAGCTTTAGGTGTCAAGTTTGAATTTGCACTCATGTGGTGTAAAAGTGATCTGTCTGTTTCGTAGCAGCGTAAGGAGTCTGAGGATTTGGCTGTGGCTGAGCTGCAGAGAGAAGTGGAAGACCTAAAGCTCAGGTTGCAGATGGCTGCAGAACATTATAAGGAGAAATACAAGGAGTGTCAGAGACTGCAGAAACAGGTGGTCAAACTCTCTGAGCAGCAAGGGGTATGTAAACATGCCTCTGTATAACCTAATGCCCAGTTCAAGTCTCTGTCAGTGTTGCCAGCTTAACAACTTACTGACATTTTGACCACTTTCACTCAAAATAGTGACAAATCTAGTGACTTTCTGAACAGATGTTAGCAACTGTCCTGCACTCGACACAGCCGTCCAGCTCAGATTACAGCTGCTGGTTATATGAAGTGAGCGAGCAGGTTTGGTCAACTCAGGCCAGACTGACTTGCACTTCTGTGAGCTTATGTTCTCAACAACCAATCACTGATCAGCATTGTATGTCCCACCTGCACACTTCTTCTTGGTTAAATTTATAAGTAAGAAAAGCGATTATCTTGTAATTGGACAAATTTCTTTGAGCATGCATTAGCTACTTTTCCTTGAAAAGAGTAGGCAACACTGCTCTCAGGAGATCTAATGGTTCCAACCCAAATAACAGGTTTGAATATTACAGCTGGTTGTGTCAAGTTGGTGTTATATCCTTACTTATCAGGGCAGGCCAGAGGAAGGGTGGGTTCTGCTGATGTAGTGACACAAAAAGTGCAGAAAGCATTCTATTAGTAGTAGTAGTAGTAGTAGTATTATTCACTGAACCTATGAGTGAGGTAATCTTAATCAATTACAGTAATCATGTAGGACAATAAATTGTTTAAGATGTATTTTAAAGCCAAAGAAACTTGGACCATCTTTACCCTTGTTAAAAAAGGTAGGAAATTTGTCACAGGTAGATTGAATTGGATTTCAGGGACTGATTTCTGATTTTCATTGCCTGATACTGAGCAATTAATTTAACAGTAGCCTCACTTATCAGAATATACATTTTGTTCTTCACTAATATTACCCAAGTTAGCTATATAGCTGGCTTAGCATGCCAGGTCTGGATACTATGTAAATCCACTAGTAATTTGCATAGCAGATGTGGCAAGTGTCAGTGCATCAAAAACTATGAAATACTGAAAATGTTTTAAATGGAAACATAGTGCTTCACCAAAACACCAGTCTATAAGCCAGAGTCTGCCATCCAGTATCCAAAAATCATGTTTTTGTGCTCAGGGATACTTAAGATCAAGAATATTTTTCACATTAAGATAAGTAACACATCAGTTCATGCTTACAGTAGGTACAATACTAAATAGAAGGTCATTGTTGCTTATTTTTTTTTTTTTTTTTAGGCAAAGAGAAGTCCTGGTTTAGATACAGCAACTGGCCCCTTGTCTGCCAGCCCTGAGGCATCTGTGCCAGGTAAGTTTTCTTGTATTCTAGCTTAATAGCATCCAATTTGTATATTAACTATTTAGACACTGGATTTTCTCTGACTGTAATTCAAAGGACAGATCCTTGTAGTTAAAAACAGTTTTCTTTGCTGAGGATAAAGGTTTCAGTAAGCTTTTGTGTCTGTGACAGGAAGCCCAGGCTCATCAGACAATGTGCTGGATGCTATTATCCAGGGCAATCTGAAGGGTGTCAGTAAGGATGTGTTTGATAAGAGTGACAAATACAAGAAGTGCAAACAGCTGTTGTGTGTAAGTCAGTTTGCTTCTTTAGTATTAATTATCATTTCCTTTCCTTTACAGTCATTATATTTAATCTTCATGCCAGATGTGACATGTCTAGTGCATCAACATGTGCATCTAGTAACAACCATGCACCCTGCTTTTAACTGAGCATTTACAGTAGCTTTCAGGCACTTGCTACAATTACGATCATGCTAGTACTGAAGACATGCTTGTAAATGTGACGTACTGTAGGAGGAGAAAGGGCGCAACGGCATGCTGATGGATGAGCTGGCTAAACTTGAGCTGAAGTGGAAAGAGCAGGTGAAGATCAACGAAAGCCTAAAGCTGCAGCTGGCCGCTGAGGAGGACCGTTACAAGGTCAGCTCCCCCTACCGTTCCAGTGTATAATCTGTCCATGCGTGCAGTGAAATCAGGTTTTTCTCCTGTGGAGGCATTCTCTGTTGTTTTCTCTTAAACAGGACCAGCTTTGATAGAAATATAGACTGATTGACGAGTACTACAAATGTGATGACACTAGGAAATAATTGTCCATATTTTCAAAGTGAATTATACACAGTTGGGTCCATAAGTATTTGGACAGTGACAGTTTTTGGAATTTTGCTTCTGTAGTGGATTTGAAAAGAAGCTGTCAAGATGTGATTGAAGTGTAGATTTTCAGCTTTAATTCGGGGGGTTTAACAAAAATATTGCATTAACCGTTTAGTAATTACAGCCATTTTTTACGTCACCAAAAGGCCTGGAAGACCACAGAAGACAACTAAAGTGGATGATTGTATAATTCTTTCCTTGATGAAGAAAAACCCATTCACAACATCGAGCCAAGTCAAGATCACTCTTAAGGAGGTAGACCTATCATTGTCAAAGTCTACAATCAAGAGACACCTTCATGAATGTAAATACAGAGGGTTTACCTCAAGATGCAAACCACTGGTAACACTCAAGAACAAAAAGACCAGATTAGACTTTGCTAGAAAACATCTTTAAAAAAAACCTGCCCTGTTCTGAAGATTCTTTGAACAGATGAAACTAAGATTAACTTGTACTAGAATGATGGGAAGAGAAGAGTATGAAGAAGGAAAAGAAGGGCTCATGATCCAAAGCATGCCACATCATCTGACAGACATGGTGGAGGTGGTGTTATGGCTTGGGCATGAATGGCTGCCAGTGGAACTGGGTTACTAGTGTTTATTGATGTGACTGCTGATAGAAGTAGCAGGATGAATTCTCACATGTATAGAGCTATATTTTCTGCTCAGATTCAGTCAAATGCTCCAAAACCGATAGGATGGCACTTCATAGTACAGATGGATAATGACCCAAAACATACCACGAAAGCAACCCAAGAGCTTCTTAAGGCAAACAAATAGAATGTTTTTAAATGACCGATTCAGTCATTTGACCTCAGCCCAACTGAGCATGCTTTTCACTTACTGAAGACAAAACTGAAGGAAGAAAGACCCACAAAAAAGTAGCAACTGAAGGTGGCTGCAGTAAAGGCCTGGCAAAGTATCTCAAGGGAGGAAACTCAGCATTTGATGATGTCCATGGTTTCCAGACGAAGTCTGTCATTGACTGCAAAGGATTTGCATCCAAGTATAAAAAAAAAATCCCATTATTTATAATTGATAGTTTGTTTAATTACTTTTGAGCCTGTGAAAATGGAAGGACTATGTACAAAAAGGCTGTAATTTCTAAACGGTTAATGCAATATTTTTGTTAAACCCCTTGAATGTAAGCTGAAAGTCTACTCTTCAATTACATCTTAATTGCTCAATTTCAAATCCATTGTGGTGGTGTACAAAGGCAAATATTACGGAAATTGTGTCCAAATACTTAACCAACTGTATATCATATAAAGCCATGAGACGTAGTTCCAGTGCCATTGGATGTCTTCTTCCACTCTCATGGTCTAAATTCTAGCTAAATTCCTAGCTTATTTACAGCAGAAAGAACAGGATTTAATCAGCACCAAGTGGTTCACCTCTAAGTATATGGCACACAGATTTCAAATATCTTGTTTTAAAACTCTTCTATAGACATACCCATGATTAAAAAAAAAAGTGTATCTATACGTGATTTAATAAAGTTGTTGAAAGGGTGGTTGGAAATAACAAAACTGACAGGCTTTCTCTTTTTTTAATTAGTAAGAAAGGTTTTATACTTGCTTGATTATCAATTGTTTGGCCAACAAACGTAAACAAAAATGTAACCTACTAAAAAGTAAGTTAACTTACTCAGAGCTGTAAAAACACAGTTGGACACAAAAGAGAGGGTATCAGATTAGTCCTGGGTAATGGGTTGGTGCCATCTCTAGTCAATATATAAATATATATTTCATTGGTTATATATGGTAGTAAATATGAAACAGAAAATTTTATATAATGTCATTTTATAAAAAAAAAAAAAAAAAGAGTACTGGAGTCTTTATCTGAATTTATCTGAATGACACTATCACAAACCCAAGGATTTAGATTTTTGGGGGGTGGACGTTCATGTAAACGCCAGTGGAAACAAACTATAAAACAAGTGTACATTTAAAAACCTTGGTGCTGTGCCACAAACCATAAATTGTTCTGCTCCTTTTGAACACAACCAAATTTGCTTTAGTCTCACAATTCACTAAGTGACACTCTTGTAACTTATTCATGCCAACCAATGGAAACCTGACTGTAGATCATAACTGCTGCTCTGAGCTGCTTTGTAAATAAGGAGCAGAGACAATTTGAGCCCTGATCACTTGCCTCTGCACTGCTTCTCTTCTGTCTGTGCATGACTGCTTTGACTCAAGGTTTTTTCCACAGAATGGTATCATTTGTTAGCACAACTGCACAGACAGGGCAGGTTTATAAGAGCACCGAGTGGAGACAGCATTTTACTGCTGTATACACAAGACATGCGGACAGATGGAGAAGGATAGACAGAGATATTCGATGCAGGACAGCCTAATCTAATGGCTGACTCACTGTGATTTATTTAAACACAGTGAGTAACATGGCTGAAGGATAGTAGAATGACTGCTGTACAATAGTGATGGAAGGGAGTTATTCACCGCTTGTAGCGATTTGTTAGATTCTTCTTAGGCCATTCTTACCCGTTTGCATAATTGTGAAAAGAACACCCAGCTTGAAGAATTCTCTTAGTTTTCCTCCGGATATTTATACCCCCAGTCACTGTTATACTGCAGTCACTGTTATTAACACCATATGCTCTTAACTAATATTGCACTACTGTCCTTCTCGTTGCACAGAGCCAGGTAGCAGCCAAGGGTCGGGAACTGAAGGAGCTGAAGGACAGCCTTGCTGCTTTATCCAAAGAGAAGGAGAAACTGGAAGGGGTGCGGGTTTTCATTTTTCTTCTTTAAAGACTTGTGCCAATCTAAAAATGCCCGCAGAGTGCTTGTTTTTTTTCCCCCTCCCACGATCTGGTTTGGGTTTAACGTATCTCTCTAATTGGGGCAGCAGAGCCAGCAAGGCCTCATTTTCCATTCAATTACTCTGGACCACAGAAAGGGATGCACAGCAGCCCAAAAAAATATCCAAAAAAACAGAAAGCACTGCTGAGTGAGGTAGCTAGAGAACAGAGCCTGACGCTTCAACTAGCAAAATGACCCAATTTGAGGCTGAGACTGTAAATTAAATTGGCGCCTGCAGAAAACTTCAGTAAAAGGCAAAGCTCTGCATCCCTTTGAACAGGCAAGGGAGTTTTTAATTAAGGGGCTAATTAAACTGTTTGTGCGAGAGGGTGGCTAGTGCGTCCACAACGCTGCAGCTAAAATACTGTGGCGGATGATGTATTGTCTGGAGCTAAAGATGGAGAGAAAGGAAAACTGATGGAAATCTGAATGGCTGTCAATAAATTGTTTGCTGCTTTAAGGTTTTCATTTATTTTGCCTCTGTTTGGCAGCCCAGCTACATTTAGTAACAGTAAAATTTAAATGTAGCTTCTATCTAGGGCATTTAAATCGTGTATTGCCACTGCATTGCCATTTAGAATTGTATAGTATTACTTTTGTTTCCATTCACTGGCTGAACTTTAATAAATGTATTTTTGATGGCAGGAACTGCAGAGAAGTGCTAGCCGTGATGAAGAGGAGGAGGGGGATGATTGTAGTTTTGATGCGCCACCAGTTTTTCTGCAGTACCCCCTGCCATATCAGCCAGATGTCCCTTCTTCTTTACTGGTGGCCCAGCGTCCTACAGAGCTGATGTTTGGAAACCCGTACTCATCTGAAAGCAGGGGTCAGTGTTCTGTCCACATGTTACACATTATGCAACAACAACTGAAATTAAAAAAAAAAAAAAAAAACTATGGATATCCACAGCTTTGGTCACACCTTCAGATAATGAAGGGTAGTCTATGACTCACTTTTTTGTGTGTTGGTTTAGACAGCGCAGATGGGGAGTTCTCAGATGATCAGATGCCTAGGCTTCCTCCTGTTGGACCTCCATCTTGGGACAGCAACGTGGTGTGCAGCCAGCCTGCCCGCAACCTGAGCCGCCCTGATGGTCTGGAGGAGCCCGAGGAGCAGCCAAACACTGTGAGTGGTTCACGCTTTGACTTATACACCAGCAAGAACAGATTGTTCTTGCTGGTGTACACACATTGTTTATTCACGTAATTAGACATTTTTAGGCTCTTTTAGCTCTTTTAAATTGCTAGTGGACCTTAATCATGACAGTAATTACTAAGGAATCCAAACAGATGCAGAGCTAAAAATCTTTGAAGAGCTTTAAGTTCATTGATTCGTCCTTTGTCAGAGTTTTTCTGTCACAACCCCCAATATCATGGGGGACAACCAGCTGTCCCAGACATATTCCAGGTCTCTCACCAGAATAGGAGAGGTCTGTCGTCTAATGAGATGCAGAATAAAAGTACGTCTGAAATACACCAATTTGATCAAACTCTAATGGTTAAAAAAAAAAATAAAGGCCATTTTCAAGAAGTTAGTATTTCCCCTATTTTGTAAAAATTATTTGGTCTGATGCTTGTTTGTGATAAGAGCTTCCATGGCCAATGAAACCTTTCAGGGTAATCACAGACATTTTCTCATCTGTAGAGAGTCTGTCTATTAGTTACTTTCATTCATGCAAGTTTGCTAAGATGTCAATTAATTCAGGTGCACAAAAAAGAAAAGAAAAATTGAAAAGGGTAGAAGGACCATTTAACCCAAGGAAGTGTATGGCAAAGTTCTTAAAGCAATACCAAGTATCACATTAAAATGCATTATAGTTCGACAAGTTCCTTCTATGTTAGAATGTAATGACACAGTTATCTAATGAGAAACAGACACATCCCCTTGACCAGGGTATGTATAGTTTGGGATTTGGAATAGCATCTGTACCATGCCACGTTATCTGGTAGAAAAGTTTTTTATGGTTTGCGTTGTGCCCTCTCTGCTATGCTGAGTGGGGATTAGCTGAGCTTGCCAGATCTGAACTTATTGCGGCTCATTAAGGACGCTGCAGCTTGGCTCCAAACATTGCAGCTAATTGAGTAATTCAGCTCAGAGAGGAATTGTGGTGCACATCGGATGGTAGATGTTAATGCTAATGCTGACAAAAGTAGTAACAATAGTGTGTGTTCTCTGACCTGTGTGCTCTCTTTACAGCAAACCAACAACCAGGCCACAGTCAGCGAGCCACCCACTCACTTCCTCAATGATGGACAAATGCCATTCTGCTTTGATACCAGGTAAAACGCACAGAGACCCTGAGAAAGTACCACACAAAGTGCTGTCATGTGTAATGTTGTTGAGCTCTGCAGGAGTTGTGTTTGTGGCTGAATTAGCTGTATGGGCCACCCACGTCGCCCAACACACAGATGCTGTTTTACTGCCTCACTCCCTAGGTTCTCCCGCATCATCAAAATAGCTTATTACACACAAACGCAGACATGCACTGTCTTTTATTCACCTTGGCTATTTTCTGTTGTTTTCTCCATCCTCCTTCTCACTCATTTGTATTTACCATTTTCTCATGCATTAACTTTCTCTTGCAGCGAGGAGTTGCAGAAGCGCTGTCCGCTGTGTGAGGTCATCTTCCCTCCGAATTACGACCAGTCGAAGTTCGAGGAGCATGTGGAGAGCCACTGGAAGGTGTGTCCCATGTGCAGTGAGCAGTTCCCCCTAGACTGCGATCAGCAACTGTTCGAGAAGCACGTGCTCACCCATTTCGATGGCAACATGCTCAACTTTGATTAGACCAGCCAGAGAGAAAATCTTCACCACATTTATTTTAAACTCATTTTTATCACCTCACAACTGCAGCCGTTAACTCTTAGCCACGTTACGCTGTGAACATTTACTTCTAAACAATCAGTTAATTAGCTCATCTCTTTTCTAAGGATTTCTTTTTAAGCTCGCATTGCCTGTAAGATTGGTGGGGTTACTGTAACACAATCAAGTAGAGATACAGCAGGATGACTGATTTTCGGGGTGCTATTTATTAGTATGGGTTTCATTGGAGAAGGCTGTACAGACTAACTCAGTCACTTTGCCACAAGCATAATCATATACCTAGTGTAACATCTTAACACGTATAACTGCAAGCACTCTCCAGGTTTTATGAAATATGTCAGGTATTACCTATTTTCCCCTGTGCTGATCTAGCACAGTTCTGCACTGTCAGGGCAAAATATTAGTTTATACACAACAAGCTGATTCATATAATCATAATAATCTATTTTAGAAAATGCTTTAAATATCACACATGGAGAACAGGCTATAAGAAGCAATTAATTCTTAAGAGATGCATTTGTTTTTCTCTATTTAAATCATCTGATTCTTCAGCCATTATTATATTTTAGTTGCATGCTTGTTCTGCCACTGTACACTGAATTCAAAACCTCTTGGTCTGGTTTCCTGGACACAAATTAAGTCTGGTTTCAGATTAAAATAAATTTTTAAAGAGAAATCACAAATGTTTTAGTCCAAGGTTATGTTCAGGACCGTTTGATATCAAAAACTGAGGGTGAGCTACATTTAGTAATTATCCTGCACAGAAGGGATATTAACTATATTAATCAAACCTGTACACAGCATTGCACTACTGAACATCGCCTAGTGCTAGACTTAATCTGTCTCATTTAACCAAACTAATGTGTTTACTTTGGTTTAAGTTAACAGTGTAAGGTCTTCTAGATACCTTTTTCTTGTATGTGTGTCTTCTTACTCTGATATACACCAATAAAGTTTTGTTTGGAACAATAGCTGGTTCTGCTGAATTGACAGTGTGGTTAGATAAGTGCTACTTAGTTTTAGCTAAAAGCCACTCTTGGAAGTGAAAAACACATGTCCCGACATGGTTATAAAGAAAGAATAAAACATTCCACACACAAAGTTATCGAAACACATCTGAGGCCATTTAATATTTAACTTGTAACTAGGTTTACATTTATGAAGCAGCTTTTTTGTCAGTTTTTCTTTTCTACTTTTTTTTGAAGAAAGTCACCAGTTTAAAAACAACCCCTGGTGTCAATGGCATTACGTACATGTAGGAATTCCCTCCCCACCCCAAATGTATGAAAATATAATTTAATGCACTTACACAGATACATAATACATAAACTATGCACAACATGTCCATTACTTCCCTCTAGACTGGCAGTATAATACTGTCACAATGTTCATTTAAACAGATAATTCCATTACAACATTGACATTCATGCAGTTACAATGTCATGATCATGGGTGATTGGCTGATTGGCAGCTTGGCTCTTGATCAGGCCTTTCTCTTCTTATACCTCCCAGAGTAGGGGGACTGATTTTGAAAAAGAATACCTTTCTATATAACTGTTCTATTTTATTTTAACGCAAAAACTGATGCAAGATTACTGCTGGTACTCAGAAGTCTGTTCCTGTCTGACTTACACTTGAGTAGAAAAGGCAGAAAAATGAAGTTCTAACTCTAGGACAGGACATCCCTGAGTTATCCTACTGCCACATTAGCAAAACAACACTGTTGGTGCAGAAGGCCACCAAAGACGGTGATGGGCAACTGCTCTGCTGTAGTTTTAATATTGGGAAGTACAATAACTGTCATCTGTCCATCTGAAAGGTGGCTCATATAACACCAGAGCTCACCAAGTGTCAAAGGACAAAAGCACAATCTGGATCAACTTCTTACACTAAAGCTATGGAATGCTGATGGTCTACAACCGTTCAAGACAATCAGTTACCATAATCTTAAACTAACACACACTTTGGGGCTCTGATTAAAGATAAGATAAAATAAAATAAATCCCCTAGACTGAAAAAAAGATTGTTCTCTAACCCCAAAGCAGCGTGTCAGTGTGTAGATCTGACTCAGTGACTTGCAGGTAGGACCCTCACTCGCAGTCCCTGACATGTTGGCAATGGAAACTTCCTAACTAGATTGGCAACTAGGTGCTACAAAGTGCTTTAGGTCCTTTAGCAGGTAATGGATTCAGCTGGGGAGTTCTAGAATGCTCCAGAGGTACTAAAACACATCGGACACAGCTGGCCTGGGACCCGTGTAACAGCTGTATAAAAAATACCATTAGACCACATGGGCAAGATAATGTGTCTGAAATGCTGGCAATCTGTCACCTGAGATTGTTGATAGGTGTAAAACATGATTTGTCCAAAGATGACAAATATGAGATTAAATTTACCAAAAGTAAACTCCCAAACTTAATATTTAGCCTGGTATAATTTTTTTAACTGGAAATGCAAAAAAAAAAAAATCTTGGGAATAAAAGGATATATTTAGCATCGGATTATGAAAGTCTATATGCATTTACTATAATCTACAACTAAAAATGTTGGTTATATTCTTATTGGGTAGCACAAACAGTCAGAAATGTTCTGCCCTTCCTTTTTTCCCCCTTTTCTCTTGTCAGAAGCCAAAAAAAGTCATGCTGGTTGAATTCTGATGTTGTAGCTTTGACATGCATCACACACTGCCCCGAGTGGTGACGGCAACTATTGGGAACTCGTTCCACAGTGATGCCAAGCCTTATCTTGTTTCAACATATCCCAATAATTTTACAATAAGCACCTTATATCAATAGTAATACAAGACAGATAAAGAATAATTGAATGTGCAAAAGTACAAAACTGCAAACTCTAATATGATACATCATCTCAAACAGACAGAACAGATAACAGGATACAAAAAAATATGCATGCAATTCAAAGCGTAGTGTAAAGGGAACATTGGAGTTCCTTGAATTAAGAGGGTAAAAGGGTTTTACTCTTCACAAAGAGATGGAATGAAAAGGGGATAAAGAGAACCTCCTAAATGAGGCATGAAATGATGGCAAGATAGAAAGAGTCTTCCTTATGGAAGAGTTAAATGAAGGGGTGCAAGTTTCCTCATGGAGAGGTGGAATGAAGGAACAGAGTCTTCCTCGTGGAGGACAAGGAGGAATAAAGAGTGGCAAAGGGATCAAATGCAGCAACAGCTTCTAATGGTGGAATGTATGTGTAAAGGATCTGGTTGGCACAGAGGCCCGCTCTACTGCTGCAGCTTGCGGATAATGTCAGCCGAGACGGGCGGGTGGAAGTTGATGGTGTGGTGGCGCAGGCCCTGTGAGCTCTTGTAGCTTTTCCCACAGCGGCATTTAAACGGCTTGCGCACGCGGATTTGAGTGCGGTGGCCGTTCTTGGCATGATACTTGATACCGTTCACATTCTGCGAAAGACAATCCAGCAATATTCAGAATTCAATGATACCAAGTTTTCCATAACTGTACTGTATATATTTCTGCAGTGTGCATGCATACTTCTCTGTTAAAAGAAAATAGCACCTGTATTCTTATAATAGAATTTTTCTGGTTATACACTATGAAGTGAAATCTTAGTGAATTTAATTGCCAGGTCCTACTAAATTCACACAAACACATGAATTAAGTCATTCCGGTTATATTCTCCAAGAATTTGTACCTTCTAAGAACTGCTGCTGTAATCATTAAAACTGTCTTGTGCTCATCTCATCCCAGGACTCTTATTTACAATATTCTCATACTGAACACTCTTTCAGCACATATAGCACTCTTCTACAAATGATTTCTAAATCCCACTATCTTGTGTCAGTCAGAAGAGGATGGGTTCCCTTTTGAGTCTGGTTCCTCTATGGGTTTCTCCCTCATATCTCCAATCCTTACCACAGTCTCTGGCCTGCTCATTAGGAAGCTAAATCCAAGTTTCTGTAAAGCCTCTTTGTAACAATATCAATTATTCAAAAAAGCTATACAAAGATTTTATTGAATTGAATAAACTGATTTTTTTAGTTCGCATTATCAAACTCAAACCTGGAGGAGCACTAACTTTTAGCAGGACTGGGCTCAATGTTGTAGAGTATTGTAACATGACGCTCATCTGGTGTCAAGACCAGGTACACAGAGAACCACTCCAGCCCAAATCAAATCCACATCTAACGCCATGGAAAAATGGCATGAACATGGAAAATCTCCTCCATGCCTGTCACCAGCCACTTCCTGTGCCTCTTAATGAACACGGCTCTCTCAAGCTGTACATAATTCATCACGGGAGCATGCGCCAGATGCCAGCGGAAAATCCCATAAAACCTGTGGAAGCCTTGAAGTGGACTGTATGGCCGTAGGAGTCTGCTCTCATAGCAGTGCGTTTTGAGAGCTTTCATCAGTCTTGAGTTTACTCTGTCAATAGCTGTCTCACAGTCTAAAGCATTATTGTTTTTAGAGAGTACTCTGACACAGACAGCTTTGCTCTATTGTCTATTGTACGAACTGCCGATCATCATGACCCTGGTTCAACACCAATTATACGCCTCCGATCCATTGCTGTAGAATGTAAAAAGCAGATCTGCACTTGTTCCTTACTTTGTATCTCTTTTTGCAGCCAGGCACAGGGCAAGCGAAGGGTTTCTCATCACCTCCGTTCATGCACATGGAGCTGAGGATGGACTCGGAGCTAATGGCACTTTCGGTGGTCCAAGACTCATCGCTGTCTGACTCCTCGTAATCTGCCTCCTCCTCGTCATACTCACTACCTGCAGGATACACACAGCCAAAGAACTGTTTCCCATGGGTCCCGTGGCTATGCAGAAAAAACGGGTAGCAAGAATTTCTCAGACCTTTGCTTTGCTAATAGCACTAGCACACTACCATTGTACTTTTATGGAAAAGAATGTAAGCATGTTGTCAAGGGTTATGGGTTAATGCACAGGAAAAGTATCATGCCAGCAAGCAGCATTCCCAAACAAACCCACACAAATAAAATGCCATGACTTCTAATTGTGGAGGAAAGAGAAAAAATAACCCACTAAAAAGGACTATGGGAAAATACAGCTATGGTTGGAGCAAATGCAGAAACTGCAAAGTGCAGTAAAAAGCAATAAAATGCCATAGGTGTTTATACCCCAGCACAGGTATATTCTCAATTCTGATTAGTCAGAATGTGTTGATTAATTTTCTTTAACAGCACTGTAGTTCACACTCCCAGCTGTAATTCAAATCACATTTATATTAATGCATTCATTCTAATACATTTCTGTAGCTTCATGTCGGGTAGCATCACACCACCCCATCACTGATTATTTTCCCATAACAGTACACTTCGTCATGTTTTATTCATTACTTATTTAGTAAAAAATAAAAAAATTAAAGAAAGGATGGAAGCATTGATAAGACGATTAAATTGCACTTTCACTTTTTATTATTATTTTTTAAACCAATCCCTGTATTTCAGTAAACACACCAAACAACTACAGTACCAGTCAAAAGTTTGGACACACCTTCTAATTCAGTGGTTTTTCTTTAT
>JAOTRR010000051.1:27228790-27245771 GCA_028570945.1 Gogo arcuatus
GAAGTGAACATCGGTGAATAATAACCTCAACTTCGTCTCGGTTATTATTCACTGATATTCACTTCGCCTTTGGCGAATGATTGTTAAATATGACCTAGAATTATATGCTGAACAATTAAGACTGAACAGATAATGTGTCCTTAATGGATACAAATACAGATACTACCAGAAGCCTTTTTGTTTGTTTTATATTTAAAAAGCTTGCCAGAAAGGTTCCCATGGCATCTGATTGAGACTAGAGGTCTTAATTAGGACCACCGCAGGACGCAAATAAAAATCATGTGAGGCTGTTCCTTTCAATGAGGACGCAAATGAGCGGTCAAATATAAAGCATTTACAGTGTTCATTCATCCTTAGTAACTGCCTGGTCAGAGGTGTGGTGGTTTAAATGAGGCTACCTGTATTTAAATTAAAAAAAAAAAATTATTTAAAAAAGAAAAGAAAAGAAAATAAGGTGAATACTGAATACAGATAGAGATGTATATTTGGAGCATTAAACACATACAGATAGTGGTGGTGTGATATACCCCTATTAAACTGCAAAAGAATGAGGGGGAAAAAAAACGATGTATGTAAAAGGCTTCTTTTCACTGAAAATTTAGCCGAAGTCTGATAAGTGTGTGTGTCTAAAAAAGAGACAAGACAATTTACCCCTCTGTGTAAAGCAGTGCGCCCCCACTTGTCTTTGGCTTCTACATTGGCTCCTTTATTGAGCAAAGAATACACGCAGTCTGTATGACCACTCAACACAGCCAGCATCAGAGGAGTCCTGGGAAACACAGCAGAGGATTAATCCCAGACAAATCAAGGCTTCTCAGATCTGGAAAGTTAGCTTAGATTCACTCCTGTTTATACAGTGATTGTAGAGCACTTTTAGCCAAATGGGTTGTGTAATAACATAGGTTTCTATTGGCACATTCTTTACAGTCACTGAGGCAATGCTATCGGACCAGGCCTGTTTTGAACACTTGGCTACCACTATAGTCCTTTACGTACAACTGCACCTGCAAGGATCAAAAACTTGTATTGTGTACTACATTATAATAAACAATCTCTGAAGTTTTCAAAGATTGTCTACCCTTTGAGAGAGAAAATATGTTGTTTGAAAAGCAGCTCAAAGCCTTTAGTCAAGGCAGTTTAGAGTTTGAATAACAGCATAATTCCTCCAGACAAAGGAAATCCTGTTACTAAAGCATTACCATATCACCATAGATTGCTGTCTAAATAATAGAACGGCAAAACAGTATTACAGAGAAATTTATAAATAAATCTAGAACAAAATAACTTACTGCCCAATACCATCCTGAATGTCAACTGCGCTCTGTATGTCAGCATTTCCAATCAATAAACGCAGACAGTCAGAGTGGCCATTTGTGGCTGGAAAGAGAACACCACCACAATGGCTATGTTTACAAAGATCATTCTGATTGCAGATTCCACATAAACTGTTTACTTGTGGGCTAAACTCAGTTTATGTGCACTAAAGATGTAATCTGTACCCAATTACAGTGAGAAATGACAAATGAGTTCTGTCACAACATGCAGCTAATGTTAATTCAACATGTTAGCATGCTTTTGTCTTAGCAAAACATCTAGATTAAAAAATAAATAAATGTGAAACATGAACTGTGTTGTACACACAAATGCTGGTGTGTCAAATGAACTGACTTCCAGTGCAGTTAATTCTGAAGAATTATGGTGAATCTTGATGGATACCTGCTGCGTGGATTGGAGTGCGTTTGTGAGTGTAGTCCTTGACAAGGATGGAGGCTCCTTGGTTGATAAGAACATCCACACACTCTACGTGGCCTTTAAAAGCAGCCAGGTCCAGAGGTGTGTGGCCCTGTGCTGTCCTCACATCCAGATCCAGCAGAGACTGCACGAGCACCTCCAGGGCCTGGTGGTGTCCGTGATACGCCTGAAGAGAAACAACACTTTGAGAAATAGTCACAAGCACAGGGCTCTGACCTTAAATATTCTGTGTATATTTAGACAGTAAATAACAGCAGCGTGTTGCACACATCCAACTATTTCACAGATGTCACAGAAAATCATTCACATTTAAGAAGAAATATGATTACATGCCTAGCAGTGAGAGATTTGACCGATCTCTAATCAGGATGTTTTTGTGTGTGAGCCTATACAGCAAATGTACGAATGGTGCAAGTAGCCACAAGCTTGCTATGTTGAAAGTTCTTGCTTTTCTCCTGTGTTCTCTGTCTGTTGCGCTCATGTTTTTATTAGACTTTAAACAAACGGATTCAGACCTGCTAACCCCAAAGAGGAATAATGTATTCTGGGAAAGGGAGGGGTGGGGTGTAAAAGTTATTAAAAAAAAAAAAAGAAGAAAAAAAAAAAAGCAACACAGTACTTTTTCAATATATTACATATTTATTGATCACTGAAACCAGGATCAAAACATATCGATTCCTCATGAACATATAAGCACAGTCACTTTTACACACAAACCATGAAATCATTCCACATTTTTCCAGCAAGCAGTTATTAATAACGTTCTAATAATCATTAGTATTAGAATTATTTGTAGAGTCTTAGATACGACACTTCATTGTAACCCTTTTTAATCCTTTTTCGGGTCAAAATTTCGGCCTTTTTTCCTCTTCTGCCTGAAAACCGAAAGTGCTGTTTTTGACCATTTTTGTTCAGAAAATGCCTGGTGGCTGAAATTTCAGTACATCCCTAATAAATATACTTAACCGATTGTAATTACAGGCTTTTCTAATGGTTGCTATGTTAAACATACATTGATAGATTTTAATTCATATTAATGAACTCAAAACCTTCTCTAATTTGCCTTGATGGAAGTGAGGTGTGTGCATCAGTTCACTTTTTAAGCAGAAAAATGAGTCAAGGAGAACGCACTAGTGTACACTGATATTAAAACGCAGAGTTCCTACGCAAAATGTGTGAAGGTTGGGAGTTCTGCTGATTGAAGTAATTTAACCAAATTTTAAAAAAAAATCTGGTTCTCTTTGTTACTGTTCGCTTCCCTCTTTAGCTATATGTGATACTACTACATTCTCACATATGTACTTACAGAGAGATGAAGTGGGCTAACTGGAGCTCGAACATCGGAATCATTGAGGATGTCAGTCCCTGAGGTCTCCATTAGCTAGCAGACAATGCGAATTCGTAAAAGTTCAAAATGACTTATAAGACAAAACTGGCAACAAATCTGACAGAAAGCTCATAACTAGTACTCACCACATCTAAAGGGGTTTCACTCGCAATCTGAGAGGAAAAATAATACAAAATTAGAACACAATTATTAGAGAAAGCTGTATTTAGATGTCATAGAGCTGTTCTTACCAGCTCGAGACACAGCCGGTGTCCATATGCAGATGCATAGTGCACTGCATTATAACCCTGATTGTCTCGGATCCCTGGGTTAGCATCGTTTCTCAGCAAATACTCCAGGCACCTGCCACGAATAAACTCATTATATATACACACCAGCAGCTAACAAAGACATGCAGTTAAAGTAAAGTGCTGTTCTCCATCCACAGAAACAAATCCAGTCTATCCTGTGACTCACTTTCCATCAGAGTCAGAAGCAGCAGCGTAGTGCAGGGGAGTGCAGCCCCTTTTGTCTAGGTCGTTGACGCTGGCTCCTGAACCCACCATAGCAAATAGGCACTGATAGTTACAGTTTGCAGCTGCATAGTGCAATGGCGTCCTGGGAAGAACATGGTATATTTAAAGTAAAGACAATGGCGTAATCTACAACCACATTACAAAATGTGTTATGAGTTATTATTATTATGATGATCAGCACTTCTCTAGAAGACAGTAGACTCTGACATGCGAGGCAAGAGGCAAACAGTAAGCATTTAAAAGAGCCTTCACAGAACGAAGAGGAACATGACAGGCAATGTGATCTACACATGCCTCCTACACATGAAGCTACAGAAGACAGCTTGGTAGATAATCTTGATAGTTGGGCCGCAGTGGCAGAATAAGACTTAATTCACCTCCCAAAACTGTCTTTCTTGTTAAAATCTGCCCCTGTATTGAGGAGAAGATTGAGACAGTCCAGATTCCTGTAGAGGAAAATTAAAGCTTGAATTAGTAAGACAAGCTCACAAAATGTTTCAAAAGTTACCCAAACCTAAGAAATAGTGAAAGCTCTGACCCTCCAGCTGCTGCAGCATGTAAACAGGTCCTTCCGAAATCATCAGGAGTGTCGATATCAAAGCCTGTGAAAGAGAGAGAGGAGTCAGTGCACTGGAGAAGAAACCTACTCGAGAGACTAATGCATAGATGCAACATACACTGGCGTGGATCCCAAACACTTTTTGCTATTCCCATTCTAGACCACCAGGGTGCCTCGGATCTAGTGTTGTTATCCCGTTTGCCAAGGACTAATAGCAAAGTCATGATCTCAGGACCTCCTCGTGTGTAGCTTATAGAAGCCCCTTGCTACGTCACACTTTTCATCTTTCCCATTTTCGTCTAGTCAGCAAAATGAGCAACTAGGAAAGTGCCACTACTTCCAAAGGAAATTGTCTTGGTGGTCATAGAATCACAGTTAAATGTTTCTTTTTGTATCTACCACTATTTTTAAAGTGTAGTTTGCTAAAAAATCTTTCATTTAATAGCTCACAGTAGAAACATCCAAATTCTTTCTAAATCCATTTTTCACTGTGAAATTTCAGCAGTGTTTTATGATTATTACTTGTCACACTGTACAAGACTGAATTCTATAACAGACACTGTGAGAACATGCTCATGTCAGATTACACAATGAAGATTCTAGGCCTTCACTATATGGCCAAAAGTTTGTGGACACCTGTTTGTGGGCCTTCCCTAAACTGTTGCCCCAAAGTTGGAAACCCACAATTGTACAGAATGATTTGTATGCTGTAGAGTTACAGCTTCCCTTCACTGGAACTAAGGAGTCTAGCTCAAACCTTCTGCATTCATTACGCATGCGTTATTTCAACACCCGACCAAAGATTTTCCTTAACGATGTGTGACTGTACATACGACAGCAAAATCGGGCTAAAAACCGTATCGTGTATCAGCTTAAAAATATCAGTTTAGCCCTGTTTATGGAGCTTGATCATTAAGGTGATGTCTGTAGTACAATGCCTCCTCTATGATAACACGTTTGTATCCAGATGACTTAGCCAGTTTAAAGTTTACTTTCTTGTGAAACAGTGAAATGATCACATACTGTATCATGAATTTACAAAAAATATATAAATATATATTAAAATATGCATATTAAGTAAGGCTTTATACAGGCTGTAACTCCTTAGAGATTCAGCAGGATGTAGCTTTTTGCTTTGTCTTCTACCAAGCTCAGCAAAGACAGTAAATCAGGTGATGTAAACCACATTAACTGAACTGAGACTTCCTAGGCATCAATCATTCTGTGATTAAAAAGCTAGTGTGGATTTAAAACACTAGTTAGAAAAGACATTCCATGAGACTCGCTTGATACAGACAACAGAAAACATTTCAGAAATGCTGTCGGTGTGAAATGCCTCACTGATCATGAAGTTGTCTCCCCCCCATTATTTCTGTCCCCCAGCAATTTTTTCCCCCAAAACCTAAGTGTGTAGACTAAAGTACTGCAGAGACAGTTTACCAGAGGACAGCAGTTTACGGCAGCAGTCTGAGAAGCCGCTAAGAGCAGCTAAATGCAGAGGAAACATGCCATGGACACCCCGCCTACAAAATAACAAATACGAAACAGAGTGGTTATAATAAATTTATAATGTGTAGCTAAGAGCAATGCTGCATTCAGTTTCTATATGTTGGAATCTTTGTGTAAGCATTTCATTGTGCAAGAGTGGGAGGGCTGGCAAGAAAAAAAAAAAAAGAAAAAAAAAAAAAAGTGTCTTGTGAAAATAAGGCTACTATGTGAAAAGTATTTTAAGTCATTACAAGGCAAAAGGAAAACAAAGCCAGGATATTTTGTAAAAATAAACATTTGGATATTTTGCTACTTATATCAGCAGGCACAAACAAATTACATACTAGAAATATAGGCAACTGCAATTAATGGGTAACAGAATAATATCTGCAATAATTAAGCAATATCACACGAAAGGGAGTGGCAGTGTGCTGAATATCAGCACAGCTGTGACTCGGTTGGCAGCCCGAGTGCAGTAGCTAATCACAGCTGTGCTGACATTCAGTAAAACAGCACGAACTCGAGTGTGATATTGCTTTTATACAACAGTTCTATAAACAAGAAATAAATATCGAGTAAGTGACCTTTTGGACACAATATGAGCAAATGTTCCTTTTATTTTTGCTCTGTAGGTGGAAATAGATCCCGAAGAAGCCACACTCACTTTATAGCACTTCAGCTAGCTGGCTCACATTGATTTGTACATTCCTGTTAAAGGTGCTTCCAGTAAAATTGGCGTCTCTTCTTCCTTTTCATCTTCATCTGACAAGCTTTCATATTTTAAGTCAAAAAAAGTTATATTTCTGAAAAGTATCATTTTCCATCTCTGCTGATGATGTCGCTAATGCTACCATGGTAGCCGATTAGAAATAGGAAGTGGAATTTTACGTGACAAGCGGAGTGATACACACAGTGAAATGTCCCAGTGCTGTTATTGGGAAATATTAGCACTCTTGGAACACTGCTCGACCAATCAAATTAGTGGATCAGAACTAACTGTTGTATAACTATAGTTATAACACTGTATGGTATGAGTGCCTGATTAACAGTTACAGAACTAGCAGCTTTTATAATACAAAATAAACAAATTTAATTAAAGTCTGCAGTTCCACTACTGTCTAACTTATATAAGGAAAAGTGAGCTGTAAACCTTGCCAAACACAAAATCTGTGGTAATAACAGCAACCAAAATAGCACAAAATTTAAAAGACAAGTTGAGTAATTACGGGTTTCTAAAAGTAGCCATATTAAAATCATCCTATTTACACTCACTTGGCACTTTATTAGGAACACCTGTACACCTCTACATTCATGCAATTATCTAACCAGCCAATCATATGGCAGCAGTGCAAAGCATAAAATCATGTAGATACAGGATAGGGGAGGTGAGGTGTAGGTGTAGCCCACCCTGAGGTGGATGGGCTACAACAGCAGAAGACCACATCAAGTTCCACTGACTGCCAAGAACAATAATCTAGGCTATCATGGGTGCAGACCCACCAAAACTGGACATATGAACTGACTTTCTGTCAGCTTGAACCAGTCTGGTCATTCTTCATTGATCTCTCTCATTAAAAAGGTGCTTCCATTTGCAGAACTACTGCTCACTGGATGTTTTTTCTTTATTGCACCATTCTGAGTAAACTCTAGAGACTATTGTGTATGCAGATCCCAGGAAATCAGCAGTTATAGAAATACTCAAATTATCCCATCTGGCACCAACAATCATGCCACGGTCAAAATCACTGAGATCATTTTCTCCCATTCTGATGTTTGATATGAACATAAGCTGAAGCTCTTGACATGTATCTGCATGATTTTTTGCACTGCTGCCATATGATTGGCTTATTAGATAACAGCATGAATGTGCAGGTGTTCCTTATAAAGTGGACTGTGAGTTTAGTGTTCCTAAATAGTGCTCGGTAACTGTATATTCGAATTCACCCAACCTTTTTACATCCAGCATGCTTGTAATGTTCATGAGGTTTTACCAATGAAAATTATAACTACGTTTATGCATTCTTATGCCCTAGTAACACACAGCATGGTTCAAACAGGGTCAAATATGGCTGGCTCTGCCACGGGAGCAGTTCTAAAAGGGCAGAGAAGGACCACTCACTTCAAGGTGTCAGCTCCATTGGTAATGAGTGTGTTGATGAGGAGCTCATGTCCATATCGTGCTGCAATGTGTAGGGGTGTGTTGCCGTTTTTATCTTCACAGTCTATCTCGGCACCTGCATGCAAAACCACAGAGACAACCTATTACTTTGTGAATGGACAGGCTAACATATCTCTTCTATTTAAAATGCCATTTTGAAAGAGCAACTCCAGCAGGGGCATAACCCAGTGTCACAACACCATATGCCACACCAGTCACCTCACACCATGATGTAGTCACTGGAGAGGAAGAGTCATAAATAAAAACATACTACATTTTCTCAAATACTTGGCAAGCAAAATGAGCGAGTCCATTCATTCTTCAGATTGAATTTGTCCTTAACAAACCTGGATGTAAGGAAATCATTTTTGCTCGCACTATGCTTGTTTTGCTGAGCTAATACAATTGATTTTATACAGCGTAATGCACATTTATAATGATCTGACAGTTCAGTAAAGACAATCTGCATACTGTATGCATTTAGTCATTGTAAGCATGCACTCAAATGAAGCTCTGTGCTCCAGTAAAAAAATTAGTAGTGTGAACTTAAAAGCTTTCTGACTCGCAAAATACACTATATGGCCAAAAGTATGTGGACACCTGACCATCAGACTCGTATGTGGTTCTTCCCCAAATTGTTGCCAGAAATCTGGAAGCACACAATTGTATAGAATGTCTGTGTGCTGTAGCATTACAATTTCCCTTCACTGAAACTAAAGGCTCCAAACATGTTCCAGCATGACAATGCCCCTGTGCACATAGTGAGCTCCACGAAGGCATGGTTTGCCGAGGTTGGAGTAGAAAAACTTAAGTCTCCTGCACAGAGCCCTGACCATCTCTGGGATGAACTAGAACACTGACTACACCGCAGGCCTCCTCCCCCAACATCACTGCCTGACCTCACTAATGCTCTAGTGGCTGAATGAGCAAATCCCCACAGCCACACTCCAAAATCTAGTGGAAGGCCTTCCCAGAAGAGCGGCATAGTGGCAGAAAATGGATGGATGTATGGACAATAAACAAACTTAAGGTGTTCTGAAACAAAGCCACATGTGTACCTGCAAAAAATGATGTATTAAGGCATATAATTCAGATAGACATTTTAGTTTTTCACTATGTACATTCACTGTCCACTTTATTAGGAACGCTCACACATTCATGCAGTTACCTAATAAGCCAATCATTTGGCAGTAGTGCAAGCCATAAAATCATGCAGATACAGGCCAAGAGCTTCAGTTAATGTTCACATCAAACAGCAGAACGAAGTGTAATCTCTGAGTTACCCCATGGCATGGTTGTTGGTGCCAGATGGGCTGGTTTTTCGAAACCATTTTCAGAAACTGCTGATCTCCTGGGATTTTCACACATATACACACACCTCTAGAGTTTACACAGAATGGTGTGAAAAACAAAACAAAAAAAATATCCAGTATGCAGACGGTCTTTAGGCTGAAACACCTTGTCAGTGAAAGAGATCAGAGGAGAATGACGAAACTGGTTTGAGCTGACAGGAAGTCTCTAGTAACTCAAATAAGCACTCTTTACAACCATGGTCAGCAGAAAAGTCTCTCAGAACACAACCCATCAAACCTTCAGGTGGATGGGCTACAACAGTAGAAGACCACATCAGAGTCCACTCCTGCTGTAGCCCATCCACCTCAAGGTTTGATGTTTTGTGCATGCCGAGATGCTCTTCTGCTCCCCACGGTTGTAAAGAGTGATTTGAGTTACTATATCCTTCCTGGCAGCTTGAACCAATCTGGCCATTTTCCTTGGACCTCTCCCATCAACAAGATGTTTCCACCCACAGAACTGTCACTCACTCCAAGTTTTTTGTTTTTCGCACCTTTCTCTCTAAACTCTAAAGACTGTTGTGTATGAAAATTCTAAATCATCAGTAGTTTCTGAAATACTCAAAGCAGCCCATCTGGTATCATCAGTCAAGCCATGGTTAAAATCACTGAGATCACATTTTTCTCCATTCTGATGTTTGATCTGAACATTAACTGAAGCACTTGACCTGCATCTGCATGATTTTATGCATTGTGCTTCTGCCACTTGATTGGCTGATTAGATAACTGCATGAATGTGCAGGTGTTCCTAATAAAGTGGACAGTGAGTACATTTATGAGGCGTAATTTCTGATGATCTCTCACAAGTGTGGGATTGATGAGCATGTGGGTGTCAGATGGCTGAACGCAAAGATGAGTTTTGACAGTGTAGGAATGAAATAAGCCACCAAGTAAGGTCACTGTGGCTCTCTTGCATTTAAGGACAATTTTTTTTTTTATATGAAAGGAGTCATAAGATAAATGTTATATGGATTACCCATTACCCACCGTTTTGAATGATTGCTTGTGATCGGGAGAACCTCCCATGGATTGCAGTCATGTGCAAGGGAGTTTTCCCATCTTTGCTCTATAAGGTGAAATGAATTTTAAACATGTTAGACAGAACTGAAATTTGCTCATACTGATTCCATGAGGTCAGACCTTGTAAAGAAAATTACAGAGTGCAGTAACACAGGCTTTGGCATGCATGATATGAGAAAAATGTAGTCTGTGCAAGTTTCTGACCTTGATGTTGACGTCGGCTCCATTCCCTACGAGCAGCTCCAGACAGAGCGCACCGTGCCGTGAGGCAGCCGTGAAGTGCAGAGGTGCGAAACCCTTCTCGTTCACCTGGTTGACATTGGCCCCACATTCTATCAGCTCGTTCACCACCACATCTTGCCCATTATAGCAGGCTACGTGCAACGGTGTGTTCCCGTACGCATTTGGCTCATTGATCTAGAAAGCATTTAGAACATTAAACAAAATTAAAGAAAGCGTCAGACAAACAAAAATTTAAATAACCCTAGTTTAACTGGAAATCTGTGAAATATACTGAAATATCCAGTAACTGGAAACACCCAGGATAAAATATAGTACTATTAAGTGTAAACTGTCATATGTGCTTTGTATAGTGTATTTTACAGTATTTTCTTTTTACTTCCCCACCATGCAGCACTTTGGTTGACATCTGGTGTTTTAAACACACCTCATAAATACACATTTCAAGACCATAAAAGTGAAGCATAAATGGTAATTTAATGCTTGTATACTTTGTATACTAATGATCGTCTCCTGGTCCTGGTGACTAAATGCATTCAGCTCCGACTTATAGCTATAAAACAGTTTGTTTAGCATTGTAGTTAGCGGACTAGTTTCTGAGTCTACAAGGTTATTCAAATAATCTATAGGTTGAGGGTTAATTGGGTGAAAAAGATCATGAGTTTTTGAATGCTCACTATTGTGATTCTAGAGTACTGGTTGAAAATGGCAAACCCTTTCAGATATTATGTTGCCGTACTCCTATACTAATTCTACAAGCGACAGCAATAGCAATACAGACAGGATGCAGCAATTAACAATTAGAGGGTACACATGTGACATCAGCGTTGGCGGAAGTCACTGCGGTTACGCCCACTGAGTGGCAAAAAGACTAACGGCAGCATTAATGTTCAGCTTGAATACCACAAAAACACATCTAAAATGGGAAAGAGCTGTTCTGTGAGTGACTGCACAAATAGATTCAACAAGAAATCAGAGCTATCTTTTTTTGGACTGCCAATAGCTAAAGTCCATAAAAAGTATACTTGATGTCAATGTCCATACACCACTGGTTCTTTGGAAGAGTGTAAGGATCGCTGTCAAGTCCAACTGCCTTTAATTTAAACAAGTAGTCACTTACTCCCAAGTTTTGCTGTTTCCCCTACTAATGCCAGCCTTGTTGCACTATGTTTTGCCACTCAGTCCGACTGAAGGGGGGCGTGTTCTGGTGGGAAAGTTACGTCAATGCAGACCCTCTATACCATAAAACCTAGTTATATAAATAACAGTGGTGATGGTTCCAAATACTTATTTAAAGTATTTGCTCTTAATAAAGCTGACACATTAGTTTAAAAAAAGCAGACTGCTGGACTCTACACGTGGTAACCCATATAATGATAAACCTTAGTTTTCCAACTGTTGTTCCTGGTAATACCCTACAGCTATTCATCTTTTCTATGGCTTTTTTTCCCATGTTATGCATTTTATTCCAATGCCACAAGCCATTATCATGAGACTCACATCCACTCCCAGGTCTAACAGGTATTTAACCACGCTAATCATCCCACTAGAGGCTGCCGCATGTAGAGGTGTATAGGCCTTCTTATCTTTACACGTCACCTCGGCACCATGAGACACTAACAGCTTCACCACCTCCAAATGACCTGAGGGAGAAGGGAATGTGACAGAGGAAGAGATGTAGCGTCACAGTGTAGACCTTAGATTTACAGATTATATACACCAACACAAGATTACTATGTACAATATCAGGGAAAAATTCTTACCCATGTATGCGGCCCAGTGGATCGCCCGCCGGTCCTTTTTATCAAATGCATTGATGTTTGCTCCTCTGGACAGCAGTAATCTTACCATCTGAAAATTTTATACACTATTATCTACACTGTAATTATATTATACACACTGAAGGCTTCTAATATAAAAATGGAAAGTCATGGGGGCAAGTGTACACTGACCTCAAGATGGCCGCTGAAGGCCGCATGGTGCAGCGCAGTGCGGCCTGCTCGGTCTGACACATTCACATTGCTCAGCAAAGGCACCAGTGCCTCAGCACACCGCACTGCTTTGTTAGCCGCGGCTACGTGCAGTGGCGTTTGCCAGTTCTTATCCCGTGCGTTCACATCAGCAGAGTGCTTCAACAGCACCTGCACTGCCTCCTACAGAGTGGATATGGAGAAACACATAGTAGCTTGTCTTAACTGCAGGAGGTACAGCGTGCACGATATACAATGAAATGTGTAGAAACTGTAGTGAAATCGTCAGAAAGCATTACCTCACTGCATGAGGCTACTGCTCGATGCAGAGGAGTCAACCACTTATTGTCTTTGGCATTTACTCTGGCCCCTAAGGAAAGGTAAGACAACCATTCAGTAGAATGAACTCAAAGCAAACTTGGGATAATTGACAAGACATTGAAAGAAAAAAAGAAAAAAAAGAGAGGAAGAAAAAGACAAGACAGAAATGTTCTTTGTGCCTCCTTCAACAGAGCAAAAGTAGCTTGCACTTACCTGATAAAATCAGAAGCTCTATGATTTCAGCATCTCCTAGGTAGGCAGCAGCGTGAAGCGGAGTCCTTTTCTCGTTATCCTACAGTACACAGGAAAACACTATGACTGCACTTTTCGAAGCAGCGCTTGGTCGTTATTTTTCAATTTATATTTCATATAGTTCATATATAGTTTTGCACAGGGATTATTATTTCAGTGCATCATTAGGGAACAAAAAGGATGATTGACTAAAACCTTACCTGCACATTTACATCCTCTTTCTTGAATATGAGGGACCGTACTTCATCAGGGTCAACGTTGAAAATAGCTTTTATCAGGGGAGGCTGAAAGATGAGAGTGTAATTTGCTAGTTAATAAAAATATTTCCTTAAAGGGGATATTATATGAAAAACTCACTTTTTCAGTGCTTGTGCACATACATTTGGGTGTCTGGAGCCTACCAACCCACAAACTCTGAAATAAAACAACCCAGTCAGTTTCTTTTGAGCTGCCTATTTCAGACAACATGTGCTTTAACAAGCTGTTCAGATTTGGTTCCCCTTTCTATGTCACAAGGGGAGCTCATTAGAATTATGCTGCCCCCTCATCTGAGTATCTCCACTCACTGCTTGAGAACTGCCTTTGTGAATGAATATTTATGAGGAAAGCGCTACCTGATTGGCTGGCAGAAAAGGGTGGGGTGGGGTGAGCAGTGGGTCATAATCATTTAAAGGAACAGGCACTCAGACCAGCCATTTTGAACAGGGCTGTTTAGACAGAGAGAGAAGGGAGCTGTGGTGCTTTATCCTTGTGGTGCTTTATCCTTGTGGTATTTTGACCAAAGTATGTCAGAGACATTTTATTAAGACCTCAGGGAACCGTGTCAACTTGCGGAAAAGGGGTAGAACATGTCACCTTCAAAGCATAGTGGAAAGAGCATCTTGGCGCATCAGAGTATTTACTGTAAATGTTATGATGCTCTTTATATTTGTATAACAAGGCTCTGACCATACTAGAAAAATATCAATGACACTAAAGGCAAGTTAAAAACAACAAAGAAAACCCAAATGGAAAACATAAATCATAGTGCTTCTTAACATGACTCAGCATTTTTGCTAGATGACAGCTGGTGGCGATTAAAGGGGAGATGAAATGAAACAAGATTAGTTGTGAGTGATTTATCCATGGCACTATTTGTATGGAGTGTAATTGGAAAAAAAAAAAACCCTGAAGATGTTTAGAGCTGGGAAAGTCATTGGATTTGGATGGAAAATTATGGGAAAACAAGAATTTTGCAGGCATACTCCCTTGCTTTTCCTGTCAAGAGACTGATCCTAATGAATCACAATATTACTAGATATATGAACTCAAGTTCAACTTGTGAACTCAAAAAAAAAAAAAATCAGATTAGAGTTCTCTCTTTCACCGAGTTCCTCATCAGCAATACCAGAAAGAAGGTTTCTGAGAAATAGAAATGTGTCATTAATTAACTTGGCCCTCCTTTACACACACACCTAGTTAGCCCTTATGTTAACATGAGTGTCTACAGGGTCAAGGAGGAGCATACATGCAGGCCTGGAAAAGAGAATTTATCTGCATTTTGTTCTAATATTTTCTGATTCAGGTCTCATTCGGGTCCCAATCACAAATATTATCTGAAGATACAAAATGATCCATTTACTCCAGACGACAGTACACAGCCTTTCCCCACACACAGGTGACATTTCATCAGTGTGTCCAGATATATTGACCACTGCCCAGGTATGATTTGTTGAAAAAGAACAGTGGTAGAGTGAGAAGAACTGAATGGAGTTAGTGAAGACTCTCCTTCTTAATTCCTGGCGAGTTTCATTGCTAACTAAAGAATTCGAAAGGATCTGATCAACTGTGCCGCATTAGCAGTTCGCTGTGCAGCTCCACACTGTCATATTCAGCTTTCATATTATGTGCCTTTATGAATATAGCACACAACCAACAAAGAGGACACTGAAGGAATACAGTTGCTCAAAATACATCTACATAGACCTATCTACTGAACTGGTGTGTTAAAATAGTTGCTGTGTATCTTGCCTCGCTGGTCTACATTTATTATAAACACACAGCATAACCTGCTGCCCATTCAGCCAACAGGAATAACCAAAATGCAACCGCTAAATCAACATAAATCAATATAAATTTCTTACTGACAATATGTGGTAACACTTTGAACATTCTTTTAGCCGTCTCAGATTGTTTACAACCTGAGCTTGATGGATTAGCGAGGAGAGGTTCAGACATGCACTGCTCTCTTGGGAGCTAAAAACATCAATCTAGAACTGTTCCTCTGCACTTCTGTTTCGATCAGCATTTTTTGCTCCTGCATGAGCAACAAGATTTCTTAGGCTATGTTCAGACTGTCAGTGCAAATTTTTTTTTTTTTTTTTTGCATATCCAATCTGAATCCGATCTTCCTGATTGACTGTCCACATTATATACTGCAAGCGATCAGGTCTGATCTGTGTGCCCGTGTGGCAGTCCTCATTTTTTAGTCTTATTCACATTGGTTGCTATAGTAATGACACTGCCCCTGGAAGTAGTAAATGACATTGAGCCCGAAAGTAGTAGTAAGTGACAAACAAACCAAAATGGAGGGTAATGAAACAGGCTTGCTTATTTACCACATTGCAATGTGAAGCTGTGATGCAGGTTTTATAAAAATAATGAGACAGGGTCAGAGACGGAGGAGGCTTGCCTACTAAACTAGCATGTTTCCTGTATGTATGATTTACAAGTGATTTACTTTATGTGGTGTTAAGTCACAAACAAACAAAACAAAAAAAACCCAACAACAACAACCCTGAAATCTGATCAGAGCAGTCAGACCTAAATGGATTTGAAAAAAATGTGATTTGAATCATATTTCAAACCACATACGAATGTGGTTTGGAACGGATTTATAAAAATCGGATCCCATGTGATTTCCGGCTGTTCAGACTTGCTACATATGATCAGCTTCCAATCATATACGCACGTAAATCGGATTTGGACTGACAGTCTTAACATAGCCCTTAGGCAACATAAACTATCCTAAATATTATCCTGTATGATTTCTGCTTACACCAGTGCAAACACAACTCTGCCTCTTCTCTGTAGTTAGTGTGCTACATGAACCTTACTAAATCAGAGACTATGCTTATTTATTCTAGATAAATCTTTGAAGTAATCTGGATCAATCATCAACCACTATATGGTCAAAAGTATGTGGACACCTGACCATCCCACCCAGATGTGCCCATGTGCATTAACACGAAGTTGGTCCCTCCTTTGCTGTTATAATAAAATCCACTCTTCTGGGAAGGCTTTCCACTAGATTTTGGAGAATGGCTGTGGGGACTTACCCATTCAAATACAAGAGCATTAGTGAGGTCAGGAACTGAAGTCAAGAGAGAAAGCCTGATGCATAATCAGCATTCCAAATCATCCCATAGGTGTTCAGTGGGACTGAGGTCAGGGCTCAGACCACTCGACTTCTTCCGCTCCAACCTTGGCAAACCATGTCTTTATAAACCTCACTTTGTGCACAGGGGCAATATCATGCTGGAACACGTCTGGGCCTCTTAGTTCCAGCAAAGGGAAATTGTAATGCTACAGCATACACTCACTAAGCACTTTATTAGCAACACCTGTACACTTACTCATTCTTGCAGTTATCTAAAATCAGCCAATCATGTGGCAGCAATGCAAAGCATAAAATCATACAGACACAGGTCAGCAGCTTCGGGTAATGATTTCTGTGATTTTGACCATGGCATGATTGCTGGTGCCAGACAGGATGGTTGCACAATACATCGAACCTGGAGACAGATGAGCTACAACAGCAGAAGACCACATTGGGTTCTTCTTCTGTCAGCTAAGAACAGAAAGCTGAGGCTGCAGTGGGCACAGGCTCACCAAACCTGGACAGTTGAAGACAGAAAAATGTAGCCTGGTCTGATGAATCTCGATTTCTGCTGAGGCACACAGATGATACGGTCAGAATTTGACACCAACAGCATGAATCCATGGACCCAGCCTGCCTTGTGTCAAC
>JAOTRR010000051.1:27312214-27323117 GCA_028570945.1 Gogo arcuatus
CACACACACACACACACACACACACACACACACACACACACACAAAGCCTTTTTTTCAGCCTTCTAGAGCCTTAAATGGCAAAATCTGTTAACGCGGTACCGTGTTGGATTGAAAAAATAAAATCAGTCACTCTTTATTTTGAACCCATCTCTCTCACTCAACTTATGTTCAACAAGGAGCAAAACCACTCTAATTAATATTCTAATGAAAACACTCTCTGTAAGTTGAAGACTCTCAGCTGCATCAAAGAGAAGAAAATAAAAACACGGCTCTGACAGCCCTCCATTATAGTCGGAGGATAATTACTAATGAAGCTTATTATACTTATGACTTCCTGTAATTTGATGTTGGGGAAGAATGGGTTCTCAAAAAAATAAGAAAAGCAAGCAGGGCCTCTTAATTTATCACAACAATGTCCTCTCTAAGGGTTGTTTTTGACATGTTTTTGTTTTGGTTAAATTACTTTCCGTTCTCCCCAGACTACTGATAATGACATATCACTTTCATCTTGAAGTACCTGTGAGCTGTTTGAGATGACAGGACTGGTCTGTTTCATTCTTTCTTCTCCAGGCTTCACATTAGATGTATGGTACTGGATGTTCTTTGACACATGGTATTTAAACATCACTGTTAATAGATTGGTAATACCTGCACATTGCCTCCTGGTGTCAATGACAGCTAAACTGGTGTGACTTGTTTTCTTTTGAATTACTAAGCTTCATTATTATCCTGTGACTCTAATGGAAAGCTTGTTGAAGACAGTAAAAACAAAGATTTTGATTCATTCTAAATCAGAACCTTGGTATTAATAAATGATCTGTGTTCCACAGATGGGTTATATAACTTTAGTGCTTATATCTTAGCACTTTAAATCTCACATTTTGTGCCTTCCCACTATTATGCTATATATTTTGACCTCAGAATAGCTCCTTGGAGATACATAATCTATATATACTATATAAGCCTCTGCTGAAAGTGTAGTGGTGGTGCTGGTTTAAACCTGCCTGCAGCACAGCATATTGCCATCTTTAATAAATGTTCCATCGTCCATCTCAGACAGGCAGAAAAATACCATTCAGCCCTGCATCTTATATGAGGGGAGCATGGCACATAAATGAAGCTTAGGCCTCTAGATTTAGAATGCATTTTGATTAGATATGGGACTGTGTGCTGTTTCTAAAGATATATACACTGTTGGAGTATGCTTTGTCTGTTTTGGAGGGTTCGATCATACTGGATGATGGAAAAAAAAGACATATTTGACCTAGTGGAAACTGCTGAGTGATTTGTTACTGAGTAATCTTTTCCACATACACTAGAAAAAAGGTCAAATCTAAAATCTACAAGATTATTATTATTTTTTGTATCTTAGGGTGGACTCATAAATATTCTGCAACACAGATCTTTAGAGAGGATTCCAAGTAAATACCTTTGAGAAATGTAAGAACCCGTAACTGTTCAAAGAACAGTCTGACAAAGCTTTTTTTTTCTTTTTCTGAGAGTGTACAGATGCATGGAGTTGTTTCTAAAGAGGTCATGATGGAATATCAATTTATGAGATGGTATCAAAATGTTTCCTACATTTATATAATAAAACTTTTATTTTTACTTTAATGGATACAACATACTGTTTAGTTCAGTTGTAGTATTTTATTTTCACTGGTATGAAAGTTGCAGGCAAAATTCAGCACCACTTAAGACTGTAGTATTTGAAATGATGTATTGCTGTAGTTGAATCATTCATATATGCTTGGCAAAAAAAAAAGAAAAAAGAATTCAATATAAAATTCAATAATCATTTGCATTTACCATTGATATTTAATTTGCACATAGAGTTGGACCCTTGTGAATAGCTTTATTTAAACAAACAAAAAAAAATCACTGGAAAAATAATAATTCCTTGAACTGTATAAACATATTTAACATGATGCAATAATGGTGAAAAAATTATAAATATCACCTTCCTGACATGAGTTTGCACCCTAAGCTGCACTGAATCTGCGACAAAATGGATTTGAAAATGCAGCACATTTCACGGCCTTCAGCCTGCCAGTCAAGCCATCAGGACAGAGCCACGTACAGTACATTGTCTGAAACATGGTGGCTAAGAGAACATGAACAGCTCTGCCCACCATATGATCAATATCAATTACAGATACATTAGGCTTCAGTTATGGTCTGGTTTAGATTTGCATTCCCTCAGCGTACACAATCAGGTGAGTGTCACATTTATGTAGATTTGAAAAGACTTGGAAATGCATATGTTAATCTCTCACAACAAATTAGCATGCTTTCATTTAGCGGTGTGTAGGAGGCTTACTAATGTGTGTCTGAATTTACCAGAGGCCCAAACCTTTTATCAGTGTACTCAACAGTAATTTGAGACAGATCAGTGTGCAATTAAAGCCCTGACCAGTGACTCACGGTTACAGCAGTCATCCTACCCTTCCTAGCAGCCTCTAGGGAGTAAGTAGGGTTTGGCATGGTGTGGGATGCATATCAGTCCTTGGTGCCAAAGACAAATTGTAAGCTGTCTTTCATAAATCTAGTGTTTACCAGCTGAAAGTGCTACCTCGGGGTGACCCTTTTTTGCAACCAAGCATCTGAAATAGCGAGTAGTAAAAATCAATCAATACATACAAATTCATAGTAACTCCAAAGGTTACATTACACTCACACATTGGGTTGTAAGGAAGAAATTGGCTGCCTAGTGCATTACATAAATTCAGCAGGAGATTCTAATTTTTGCCTGAGTTAAAATAGCTAGGTGGCCTCGCAAGTGTGATAGTCTTTCACATGTTATCTATATTAAGAGTGTGCTCAGAAAAGCAGTTATATTTAACCTACTTGTTGCTAATTCTGTTAGGGTTTTTTTTTCCAAGCAGCAATTTGCAATGCATCAACTGCATTTGTTGCATATGGAATCATCACCTTAATGGCTTAAAGACAAAAAATAAAGTGTGTGTGTATGTGTGTGCATACTGCTGAAAAAAGATAAGCATATGTCACCTTCTGAAGGTGTGAAAACCAGGCGATATTAAAAGCACTGCTGTAATAGAGGACATACTGTCACAGGCGTGTGTTTATCCTTATATTATAAAAGGAGAACCACTAATCAGATTGACTTTTTCAAGGTCTCGGATAAGGAAAGTGTAGTAGGAATACAGTACAACAGTAGTTTGGGGCACCGTGGAGTTTAGAGCCTTTTTCCAGGGCACAAAATAGCTCAATTTAAACCAGTGTTCCCAATGTTCTGGCTGGAATTTGAATGTAGAACCCTAATCCAATGAGCTTTAGCTGATCCCTGTGACTGACCGTATATATGCCTTGTGCAGAACGTTGTGCTTGTAATGTATTCTGGTCATTACCGTATTCTATGTGCTTGATGTTCCCAGAATAGCACACCTAAATCCTTATTTTCTTTTCTTCTTTTTAAAGCAGACCTGGCAATGACATCAGCAGCGCGTTCTATTTTAAAAGTATGACTTCATCAGCATGAGATTTGAACTGGTTTCCAGACATAATGTAGATGCCAGACTTCCACATCATACTCATCTGTTCTGTAATACCACAGTCTTTGTAGGGTAAGAGGCGAAGGGCTTACGGTAAAGAGTTAGAAAAAAAATCACTTTATCAACTAATGTCACTGCTTGAGCAGGAAGGCGTACAGGTATGAGTAAATCAAGGCGCATATCTTTTTAATGACAGCAGCAGGGATGGGGGGAGGTGCAGAGAGACAGGAGATAAATGCGATATTACAGCTACATGCAACAGGAAACAGCAGGTAACTGTGGCTATTTTTAGCTCCGCAGGGGCAGTGAGCCAGATGCCTGTGACTCAGAGCTGCTGCTCATTGGCTAGATACAGGAGGGATGAAAAGACACAGCGGGGCCGTGCTACTAAAGAGCCTGTGCTCTTTAGTTTAGCCGAGCTAATAAAGTGCTGTCACAGACTAGCCTCGAGCATTCCCCTACCATACCTACAGGCCCAGCGCACTGTTTCCTTTTGAAATAAACAGTGCTCTTGACCCTTCAAGGAGAGCATGTTTCATGAAGGAAACTATGAATTAAGTACTTAACTCCATGAAAAGGGCCTTTCAAAGGCTTGAGACCCAAAAAAGCACATAGCTTGTGTGTGCATTTGTGCAGTGAGAGTATGTATTGTGTGTGGGGATGCAGTTTTAATGATTGCATGTGCCTGTGTTTTGAGTCTTATCAATATAACACCGCTTCCCAGGAGGAGACGACACACAGCGCCGCTCAATATCTTCAGGAAGAGTAGTCATCGTTATGTTGTCCATGTTGCCATAGCAGCCTGGTTTAGGGTGGTAGATAGGGTGTGTGGGTTTGTCATAGCCCTAGATTGCACCACTTGCTTTTATGTTGCTATTTATACCTGACTCGTCAGTGCCGCATGCAGACATTTTTGACTGCGGCATTCTGAACAACAAAACAGGGCGCTGAAATAGTTTGCCAATAAGAGTGAGCTGCTGCTTACGTCACTGCAAGTGTCTCACCTTAACAACTTGCATGGAAAAACTGGAGTGTCACAGATAGTCTGGCTTATACATAGGCTACTGTAGAATCTCAATTTTTCACTGACAACAGCAGATGACAATGTTTGTGTCTGTCTTATGTGTGTCTTTTAATATCAACATTGGACTATGCACATTTAAAAAAAATTGTACATGTGCCTGTCTGTTATACAAAAGCATTTAAAAGATGTGAGATTTGAGATGGCACCGGAATGATTTTCTTATCTAAGTGTGTCGCTTGGTGTCTTGCTTATTGATTCTTTGCATTATAAGCGATTAACTCTAACTATTTCACTAAAAGTTACATGGTTTTAATTGTGAAACTCAAAATGTTAACAATGAGTCACTCTTTTAGATTTCAGCTTTGCATTTGACATTTCAAAAGAATGCAGATGTGGGCAGAAACAAAAAGGACATTTACTGGCATCAAGACCAGTCTGTACATTTGCATACCGGTGTGTTTAAATGTCACCTTACTTATAGAGGTCTCCTGTTTGTTTGGAGTTCTGTCTAAAATAATAGAGCTACACAAACTAAAATTGTACACTATGGGATGATGCACTATAGGTAACTCTGAAAAACAGCTAGGAGAGTGTGACATTATTTGTATTCTGTCTTGCACACACCATAGTCCAGGTTTGCTATACAGCCAGGGTTTTGTTTGCTCTAGGGCTCTTTTTGTAATGCCCATATCTCAGTAATTGCTTATTCCCCCGCAGAGAAGGCGCGCAGCCGCAGTTGGTTATGATGCTTGTTTGCCTCATCCTTTCTGAGTGTGTCATCCAGGCTTGCTATTGATTTCCACTGCCTTACCAGCTATTTATAGAGCTTCAGGGACCTGAGGGATGCCCTCTTGCTTTGTATCCAGCTTATTGTTTGTAATGAGCCAGAGGTTGAAGAATATAGGAGCAGTGTTTCCGTAATGGTGAACGCTTAGAGGAGGGAATATTGCTGGGGAATAAGGGCAAGGCAGACACACAAACAGGCCATCCAACTGACAAATGAGGTTATAACACTACACTTTCTGCTGGAGCCAAAAGGGGTCAGCAGGATGTCTGATGCTTGAAGACAGTCTGAGCTGTACATCTTTCGGCTCATAGTAGGGAACTGGTGCTGTCCAGGCATTACTGCATTTGTGCTTCATATGGAGTAGCTTTCTTTTCACTTCCCTTTGTTTTTAAACCAGATTTATACACATCCATAACACCTCCCTTCTTTACAAATGTAGGATGCATGTTGAGGTAACTGCAATATTTCATATAGCAGTCTTTTAACTGTCCTTATCTCTCCTGTGCTATATTTTCAGTGGACGTTAAGCCTGAAGTACCATTGGCTCTGGAGCCTGTGTCTCCACTAGATCTGCGGACAGACGCGAGGATGCCAGCCCTGGGCTCAGACCCCAACGTGTGGGAGCGGCAGCTGCAGCAGGAGCTGCTCATCATTCAGAAGCAGCAGCAGATCCAGAAACGGCTCCTCATAAATGAGTTCCAGAAGCAGCATGAGAACCTGATTCGCCAGCACCAGGTCCAGCTCCAAGAGCACCTCAAGGTGAGCACAAGATGACCCTGAGAATGATAATGTTGACCTGTCCAGGCAAAAATATGCCCCAGGAATAACCTGAGGCTTATAACATATCTCTTCCTGGCTGTAAATACTTTGGTTACACAGATAACCTGTAGAAATTAAGCAACAAGTGTAACACATAACTGGCGTATTTCTCAGCTGCAGCAGGAGCTGCAAGTGATGAAGCAGCAGCAGGAGCAGCTGGAGAAGGAAAGGAAGTTGGAGCAGCAAAACCAGGAAAGAGAACTGGAGAGACATCGGCGCCAGCAGCAGGTTCTAATCCTCAGGAGCAAAGAGCGGGCACGAGAGAGTAAGAGTTCAACTCCCGCTCATTACACTACACTAGCATGCCAATTAGGAGTGAACAGGTTAAGGCTCTTTTTTTCTAACTCAGACAACACCAAAGCCTAGTCACTTCTCTATTGGTGCTCTATCTTCATTGTCCAGCAGGGGGAGATGTTTATTCATTTGTTTAATGTGAGCTCTAAGACGGCATGACAAATTTGAGATCTGAATGATTGTAAAGACATGTCATTGTATATGTACATCATTGTACATGTATGCATATGTACATGTATGTATATGTATCGCTAAATGGTCAAAATGAATTAAATAATTAGCATCAAATAAGAGCTTTCCTCTTTAAGTGACCTCTTTAAGCAGTTTCTTTTTTTTCTGCTAAAAATGGCTTTACTAAATCAGTGCATGTCCAGGCAGTAATAACAGAGTGTATGAGCCACAGGATGAGTGCTTTCCTTTGGTGTGACAGGTGCAGTGGCCAGCACAGAAGTTAAGCAGAAACTACAAGAATTTTTGTTGAGTAAATCCACAAAGGACACAGCATCCAGTGGATCCTGTCATACATTCACACACAACTCCAAACTGTGGTTCACGTAAGTAAAGACATCTAATGTCTGGGGGAACATCATGATATCAGTGTGGCCTATTATTTTTATGTATTATTTATATCTTTACTATTGATTTTATGCACTTAAAAAATTGTATTATGAATCTGTCATGCTGATGATAGATAAAAATGTTACATTTACAGAAAAAGAATATAGAGGTGTTGGATCATGATAATATTAAGTGCCAAACAGTCTAACACTAATGAGAAATTTGGGACATTAGAGTGATGTATGCCTGTAAGGTTAGTTAAGCAGTTCAGTTTGTGTCTCCTTTCTGTTCAGGGCCTCCCATCACACCTCTCTGGAGCAGAATTCACCTCCTCTGGGAGGTGTGTCACCATCGTGCAAGCTCCCTTTGCCCTCCCTACCAGACTGCAGGGATGATTTCCCTCTGAGGAAGACTGGTAAGACCAAGCAATCTTTGAAATGTGCATGATGTATGCTTCACAATCATAATTAGACAAAGCTTAGTTGATATAGGATTGCATGAAGTTATAGTTAGTATTCAATTTATTCCTTTAGCAGATGCTTTTATCTAAAGCACTAGCCCAAGTTGCCACAGCTAAACATTGTCAGCGTATGAACGCTAGTATGTATTACTTACAATTCATCAGTGAGTACATATTGTCCCAGAAACATTTTCTTTGGAAGATTGGATCTAAAAGTAATCGTGCTGAAGTGAATCCTAGTGAAGTAATGCTGTATTGGGTTTGCTCATTTTTTAAATTCTAAACCTTGGTTTTACTTTCATCTCTCCCAAAAAATGAACGATCAGCTCTAATATTAAGCTGTTCCTCTGAAATCGCAGTCCAGTTCATTTCTAAGCTATGTATTGAACTGACTTAAATACTCAGCCTTCAATCATTGTAGAAAGGATATTTTTACTGGATACTTTACCCTGGAACCCAGGAGGAGTGACACAGAGGTCCATATGTGCATTACTTTAGTAATTAAATTCCTCTGAGTTCAGTTTTCCTGCTTACCGCCCATAAGCAGTAACATCACATAACCACTTCACAGAAAGAATAAAGGTATTTAATTTCTCCTGAGGTATGAAAGCCTTCAGTTATTTAGAAAATCCCTGACTTTTCACAGAAATCAGCTCAGGTTTGTTGACCCAGCCTTGGAGTAAGCCTCATGGGAAGTCAGCATTAACATGACTTATGGCTCCCTCTTGGTTTTGGTCATTCGTAAGCTCTCGCCAAGACGAACAGTTCATAGCAGTGCCATGAGGTCACCGAACTGACATTACATTCCTTTCCCCTCGTGTCCTTTTGAATTATGATGGTAAACAGTTATACTGGTTAAATTACTTTCCCACATGGACTAGCGTGTTGTACACAATTTAAAGATCAGGCAACGGAGGTATAATCCCGAGTTGCATAGGTTATTGAAACTAATCTGAGATAATTGTTATATACACAAACAGAAAGAAGGGTGCTTATTGTCTTCAATATGTTTTTCCCTTCAATGTATTTATATGTTAGCGTTCAATATGTTAGTCTCACATTCAGAAAAACTTGAAAAACTTGCCAAGAGTTTGAAGCCAATGCTATACCACCTAGAATCTGAGCAGTTCTTGGGCTTGAATTCATAATTCAGTTTTGATAGCTTTTAACCACAATTTATTTCCTTCTGGGTTAAACTGAATAGACTGACTTGAATTTCAGAATCTGTTTCAGACAAATGTGACTGCTGTTCAGTATAAATGTACCAGTGCACAAACCTACCCTTTAGATCTGCCACTGTTTCTTTGGTGAATATTATTGTTATAGATCACTGGGTAAAGGCGAAGTCGTTATTGTGCCTCAACGGAAATCTCTTCCTGTATATCTCACTTAAATCTGAATTTAGGAAACGTTAGGGACGTGAAACAAGGTTACAAATGGTTCCACGTGTAAGTCTCAGAAATACAGCTATGTGTAAATGTTTGTACCCCCAATGGTTTCAGAGTGAAAAAAGAGACTGTAGCTCTGTTTTACCATTTATTTTTCCATCTATTTTAGTTGAAAAGTAATTTTAAAAAATGTATTATTTGTTATTTGAATCGACCGAAAAATTTGTAAAATTGCTTAAAAAAAGCCAAATGTTACCACTATTAATATCTTAACATATGGTACACTTACTATTTTTGTTTTTAAAGAAAGAACACTAATAGGAAAATATAAAGGACTGTTTTTCACTTTTTGGATTACATTTTACTCTTGTTTTTAGTGAAGGGTTTTAGTGCTTTCCTGTGAGGTAACCTAATATACTAGATTTTTATAGTGCACAGGGCTATATTGTTAGTCTATTTTTCTTCCTGTGGGGCAATAAATAAATAAATAAATTCAATCACACTAATGTTAAATGACATTAATAAACAGACACTGATGTCATAGAGATTCCCTTGTTCTATCAACTGACAAAAGGAAAAGAAAATTGCCAGCATGTTTACAACTTTTCCCCTATCTGGAATAGAATAGTGCTAATTTGGAGCACTGACACTGTTGTGTGCAGGAATAGCCTGGCTTAGTGAAAAGAGAAGAAATACCCTCTCTATTCTTGACCCAGTTACCAAACATGTGGAGCAGGTGCAGCTGGATTGAGAAGAATTTGACTTGGTACATCTGAAACAGTGGAAATTTTCAGAGCTTTGCACTAGACTATTCCCTATTGTGTTGCTATAGTATTCCTCTGTGGCTGCAGAGGGACATAATGTGTGTTATGCTAACTGGAAAGTAACAGAGTAGCAGTGGTGGAGTAATATGGCTCATAAAAGTACAGCTGTTGCATCAGAGGGTTCATATCCCTTGGGTGAGGATGGGTTTGTTTTCTTTGCCTAATGAAAATTATGCAGATAGGATTAGAAACAGGGAAACGAAGAATGTGAAGCAGAAGATGGCAGTTCTAGCAGGAGAATGAGTGTGCAAAGGATAATGTCCTCAAACCCACACAATATTTATAATCTGAATAATAATAATAATAATAATAATAATAATAGAGCAATGTTTTGCTCTAAAATCAGGTTCATGTTGTAAGAATCTGCCCACCTGCCAGCATGTCCTCAAACTTTAACAGCAAACCCACACACTTTGAAAAGGGAACTCGCATGTTAAGTGGAGATAATATAATAAATTTGGCACCCTGTGTGTGCAGCATACCCTCAGGCAGTGCTTTCAAATGCAATAATGTGATTGATTTATGGGCCTGTTAAACTCCTGCCTCATACATATATTCCTGTTTGGCTTGGCCTATGGCTTCAGGCGATGTGTCAGCTCTGGGTAAAGTCACACAGGTGTTGTGTCTGTCGCTTTGACTGAGCGAAGTATTTTCTTCTTGCATCACAGTTCAAGCCTCCTGCTGTGCCTCAACAACTAAGCCTCCATCTCTGCAGTGATGGGATGCTGTTCCCGTGGTGACGGCTTGTGATGTTAGGTAAAAATAGACAGCAATATGAGCAGTGTGGGGTGGTAGGAGGATAGGCAACGGCTCCCTGCGGATCACTTCAGGCTCAGGATTTACATCCCATTACTGCCCTACTGGATGGCACAGCCTGCTGATGTGGCTGCTACAGCTTATGATACGAGCTTTCTAGTATTGCAATTCGAGCAGGAACCATATCTACATATGTCTCTTCTTGTTAAAAAAATGCAGACTGGGAGAATTTTTTAACTATAGATACCTTGAGATTACAAGGTTAATTTACATTAATTTACTCCAAAATAGTGATGTAAAATCACAGCACTGAGAGATTCCAAAGTCTATACTATAGATATAATCTTATTAATTATGCTGCCTCTCAAAAGATTTGGGACATTTAAAAAAAATAAATCTGGTTACTGTTTATTATGTGCAGTTGTTATAATAATAATAATAATAATAATAATAATAATAATAATAATCATCATCATCATC
>JAOTRR010000051.1:27323333-27337273 GCA_028570945.1 Gogo arcuatus
ATAATAATAATAATAATCATCATCATCATCATCATCATCATCATCATCATCATCTTGTTATATAGCATCTTTCATACATAAAGCAGTTCAAAGTCCTTTAAAAAAGACAATTATATAACACAGGAAAAGAATAATTTGCAAAAGATAGCATTTAATACAAGAAAAACTAATATAGAATGTTAGAACATTAAAAGATATATGATTAATAAATATCTAATTAAAAACTAAATTTAATTAAAAATAGAGAAGGGAAGAGGGAAGAGTGGTTTCTTACAGGCTGAAATAAAAATAATACAAATCTTAGACTCTGAAACCCTTGTACAGACCCTTGATATCATAAATCAATGAAGAAAACTTTCATTTATTAAAAATATTTTTTAAAAGGCAGTGTATATTTAATTCAACAAGTGCCCACACTAATCTGGACCTATTGTCTTTCAAGATGCTAATAGGGAATAAAAAAGGATTTGCCTACAGCAAAAAGTGTAAATGTGGCTCTGTGTTTTTGCTGCTGACTGTACTCTGGGAGTTCACTACCCTGTAACACTACAGTACATGTGGGTGAGAATGACTTCCCTCTGATTCACCCCATATTGCTCCCCAGCCTTATGACACAATTCTCTGGAGGAGCTTACTTACTATACAGCAACATATTACTCATGCTGTATTACTCATATAATCTCACGCACAGGACAGTTACGGAAAATGGACTCTTTTTTTCATAACTTGTTCCATAAACCTCATGTTAGGTGAATGTGGGACTTTAGGATTTACAGACAGTAATGTGAGCACGGTATGACTGTTACCCCAAATACTGCCTTTGTTTTTGTTTTATATTAAGTGCTACTACTGTACTGGGCTTTGGTCAAGTCAGGGAGCAGACCTTTCCACTTCATGTTGCTCTATCTAATTTACTCCAGATGATTGGAAGTAAGTTCCAAACCTGTCTCATTTAATCTCCCAGAGCAGCCTGTGAGAAGCGCCTGCGCTGTGAGGTTTCTAGTACCTTTGATGCAATTCACAGATTCTTTTCTCCTTACATTTTTGATCTACCTCATGTCTTTGGTTACAATAAGGCACAGCTGCAAACATATAAGAATATTGCCCTCTTCTAGAAATAACACTGTAAAACATTATTGGAACATGGGTGTGCGTGATGTACATTCTATACTATTTTCAAATGGCTTTTCCTATTATAAAACTACATATGTGTAATTAAAGTGTAAATGGCTGTGTTTTGTATTTTCACAGCCTCAGAGCCAAATCTGAAGGTGCGCTCGAGGTTGAAGCAGAAGGTTGCAGAGAGGAGGAGCAGCCCTCTTCTGAGGAGAAAAGAAGGAACTGTCATGACACACTTTAAAAAACGAGCTCTGGAACTAATGGGTAGGAGATACATCTCACTATTTAGCTACCAATTAGCTTGAGTGCTAAGATTTTCTGGCTGGTTTGTCTTCAGTCTAGTAATCACAGCAGCACTCCAAGACTGCTGTTGAGCGATCTTGCTTAACAGCTGCTTGGGCTAGTGATAGCTAAGACACCACAGGTTCTGTTGTTTTTTACATGTCGTCATGTTTGTCATTGTGCTAATAACAACTGTTGTGAGCTATGCTGTTGTTCTTTCAAGCATATCTGCCTGTAGACTTATTAGCTATTACAGTACTTGAGAAATATAAAGAATGGCATAATACTCAGGTTGAAATCCTGAAATATATTAAAGAAGCATCAATAGACAATGAATAATTTCTAAAAATAAAACCAACATTAAATCCATAAACATTTGATTTACTGCAAAATAGCATTAAAACCTACGTATGTACTATCAACATTTTTGTTTTTGTATTTACTTTCTCATCATGTGTAGAGTCGACAGCCAGTAGCAGCTCCACTGGTTCAGGCCCCAGCTCTCCAAATAGAGCCTCAAGTTTTCCAGGGGCTGAAAATGGACTATCACCTCTACCATCCACCACTCGCTCTGAGGTACAGCCCCTTAAAATTTCATCACATTGTCCTTTAATAAAAAGGAAGAAAGATAGCTCAAAGAAGTTTCAGTTACTAGCTTTCCTATAACTGCTTTGGTGTGAAATACAAGCTTAGATTAAGCATTCTAAAAAAGAAAAAATGGAATTTCTACATACATCTCACTGACCCTATATTACTCATGTGCAGCTAACAAAACACAGTAGTCATAGCAGGCTTCTTTCACAGTTCAGTGAAAATGTCTCCCTACACAGGCAATAAAAAATCAGTTGACTTCCTCCTACTATCCTATGCTTTAAAACACTGACCCTTTTACTGGCTCTGACACTGGCCAGTAAAGAAACTACAGTATCAGCTGATGGACTGTTAGAAATTCCCAATTCAAGGCAAAAAGCCCTCTAAATAGCGTGATGTAAGTATTTCCAATAACCCACCTTTGTGGACTTGCAGGTATACACAGTATATAGACGGTATACACAGTATATTACTCTCTTATTCTCTTACTTTAACCACTGCTGTGTGTTTGGACTGCCATTTGCCCGCAAGTATAAGCACGGAAGTGTTTTTGTTTGTTGAAGTTCATCAGTTCTGGAAGGTGCTCTGAGTCACTTCCTGATAGCTTCATGGCTCAGTGCTTTCAGGTCCCACTGGACCTTCCTCACAAAACAGTGCATTCTGGGGCATGTGGCAGAAACGACAAGTCTCTGTGCAGCATCAGCTTAGCAGCTGTGTTATTCTTCAACAGTACTGTTTACACTCCCATGGACCTCCAGTACAACGGCTGCCTAGGAATGCCTATTACACCATGATCTAGGGTGGAGGAGGCGGGAGGTTGATCTTAATTGATCTGCCAGCTGCTGGTAGCCAATGACATGCTAACAACACAAACACGTTGTACGGCTGTTGTATTGACATAGGCCGAGAGTTTCACGGATCAGACTGGTGGGTTGGGGGACTACCCGCAGACAGCAGGCTAGGTGCAAAAGCGAGCCGTGTTTGTGATCTGTTACATTGGGTATCCCCTTTCAGAAGAAACTGCTCCCCTGGGTCATATAAAGGCCGGATATCCACATACAGGTCAGTGAATATGCAGGGGGATTGGAAGAATAAACAGGGCTGCTCCATGACCACATGCTGCTGAACTATCCTGCTGTGTGCAGGAAGAATGACCCAGAGCCAATGGAGAACGTTTCTCTAACATCAGACATGATTCCTCCATACCTCAGAACTATCAATACATCATTCTGTCTTCAGAGTTGGATATTATAGGTATTGTCATAAGTTTGCTGGTTTCATTTGGACTTATCCAACTCCACTGAGGCAGGAACAAATCTGTCATTCGTCTTAGTACATTAAAGTTTATTTTGCTGCTGCTATTGCTCTTTCCAGTGGTCCATAGTGGGATTCCAAAATAGCTCGGTGTTTCTTTCAATCTCTGTCTTTCTTTCTGTCAGCGTTGGCCCTCACAGCCGAAGTTGCTTGGCTCTGAAGGTTCAGTATCCGTGTTGAGTCTCTACACATCACCGTCTCTGCCTAACATCACGCTGGGCCTCTCCGCTGCCTCCTCCCCCATCAATGTGAGTTAAATTAGCACCATTAACCTTCTTTACATCCATTCAGTTGTTTCATTTCAGGGAATTCAAACAAACAGGCTTTTACAAATATGTAAAATATTTAGCTACACATTTCCTTTTTGTCTGCTTTTTATCCAATGACTATATGACAACCCATGTGTATTATTACCATTTCCAAAAGTGTCAGTGCATATAATCTTTCCACAACAACAACAACAACAACAACAACATATTTAGTAGCCTAAATGTACCACAGACATCTATTATATTTTCAGAGTAAAAAACCATCATTGTATTTTGATTCCTGCTGTAAAAAGTTGCATCATATCTATCTTCTTACTACATTAACTTTTGCTTTTGTTTCCTTTTGTAACATTCCTCCCCTGAGACAAAGTTGAACAGTTCATTTCTACCCACATACGATTAACATTTTTGCTACTCTGTGTCTGCTGGAGGATTCTGAATGTAAGGTGAATGTTTATGCTGATAAATGAAGGGAAATGTCATTTAGGGCCCCTGCTCAACTGTGTATTGTGGTGCCTGTTGAAAGACCAGCCATCAGTGGCTGTCTGGATGATATGTGTAGCCTTAGGGTACTGACCCTTGACCTTGGGGGATTTTATAGGCCTTAGATAAATATTGTGCTTAAGTGTCTGATGTCAGTTGCACTCCAGTCTTCCCCAGTCACCTCATCCATTACTCCTGTTTAAAGAGACCAAGGCAGTATAATCAAGTGCAGCTCTAGATAATGTTCAGTCTTTAACCTCACTTTGCATGCCTGTGTGATCATTCCTGGGAAAAGTGTAAGGTTAAGTCCATCTAACCAAATAAATGGGAGAAGAGGGGTTTTCTGCAGTGCACAGAAAAAAACCCCAAGCACTTTATTCATTGCAAAAAAAATACCACAGTGTGCAGTAAGTAAGCAACATTCAGTTGTGGTTACAGTGTTCAATTTGGTTAAACCACGAATGGCAGAGGGGCTGTCTGATGTAACCTGTATTTCCCCCTCAGGCTGGCGAGGGCAGTGGAGTGCTGTCTGTCAGGCAGGGTTTGCCTGCTCAGCTCCTGGGCCCTGTGCCTCTACCGGTCAGCATTGAGAGTAAAGTGAGCAGCAGCCAGCAAGCACTCCTACAGCACCTCCTGCAAAAGGAGCAGCTCCGCCAACAGAAGATCTTCTCCACTGGTGAGAACCTCAGTGTGGTCCCATCCATACTGTCAAGAACATTAACCCCTTAAACTCCCAGGACTGGTTGACCGTCACTTTCCTATAAGTTTCACTGCAGTTACTAAATATTTCACAATTACCTGAGAGTTTAAGAAGTCCTCACCTTAATACAAACGTAAATATACCTCTCTACAACATGACTTAAACAATAGTGTTGCATATTAACTCACCATCGAGGTACTTGAGAAGGTACTCACTATCGAGGTACTTGAGAAGGGGATGCCAAATCTTACTGAAATGTTTCATTTTGTTTAATTAAAAAAAGACTCTTTTTCCAGGTGTAAGAGTTTAACTATTTCTTCCATCTGCATTTTAACAGAAGGACTATCTGTTTTTTCCCCAACACCTGAATATAAGTTTCTTTGCTACAATCAGAGCATATGACATTAGCAGTCACTGACATTTTTGTAGTGAAGAAAGTTTATTAGAGACTCTGAGCACCACCAAAAGTGGGTCAGATTCCAATAATGTATGCAGTATGTCTGATAAAATGTGGAATATTTCAGCCCAGAGTGGAGTTAGCTTTGGACCAAGAACATAACTATGAAGAAAGAACCCAATTTTGTGCAGAATCCACGTTTTCACTGTTTTCCAGAATTCAGACACTGCTACATCTGACAGGTTTTCACAGACTGCCATCATCATTCTTCATTAACATGAAAGACAGAAAACCATTTAAGTCAATACCAGGTGTTAGTCATTGTGTTAGTATCATATACTGTATATGTTAGCATTGGAATTGATATGGCATCATGACAATAAAAACACGGTGTACGAAACAGGATATTCATATATATTTCAAATAAAAAATTGTGTTTTAGCTTTTGATACATGATTCAATAGAAAACAGTTCTTTGTGGCAGATACAAATTGCTGGACAACTGTATATGAATCATTAATAGCAAGATAGAACATGTATTTTGAGAATGATATTGAATGGAATTAGTACTGTACCATTTTCATCCTGTTGTAAATGCTACTTTTTTTTCCCCCTATAGGCCAAAGTGTGTGTGTGCACTCTCCCTCTCCTCTGGCCATGATGGAGCCTTCCTCAGGCAGTGTGAGACCCAAATTGCCGCGCCACCGACCCCTGAATCGTACCCAGTCTGCACCACTGCCCCAGAGCATACTAGCCCAGCTTGTCATCCAGCAGCAGCACCAACACTTCCTCGAGAAGCAGAAACAGTATCAGCAACAGGTCCACATCAATAAGGTACACCCATGTCACTAAATATACACCCAAATAATTATTTTAGCAGTGCTATGCACACTTAGAAATATATATTTTTTTCACTAGTCACTGGATAGTGAACTATCAAGGGTGCATCTTTTGTATATAACTTTCACCTTTAAAAAATGTAAAGAATGTAATTAGACTTTAAGGGCTACTGATATATCTTGAAAGCTTTAATCTAAAAGCTATTTAAAAGTGAACCACATGCAGCTTCCCAGATAAAAGATAGGAAACGTAGGGTTACTTTTATTTCAGTGGGACTTTGATTTTTGGAGTGTAGGAAGGTGGACATTTTGCTCAAACAGTAAAACAAACAATTATATTACTTTGCAAGAGCACTCTCATTGCTTAAATGCTAGTCTGTATCTGTTGTTAGCATAGATTAGGGGCATCTGTGGCACTGACATGCAAACATACTCCACAACACGCATTCGTTGAATTAGAGAGAATACATCCTTTTGTTCCCTTGAGGAAATGTTTGTATTTCTGTGCACTAGCAGTGGTGACCCTGGCCATCCGTTTGAGTGCAATTATGGTGCTGAGCATGCGAGGCTAGCATACTGAAAGGCCCCATTGTGTGTGGAGCCCATAGATTGATCTGCACTATTACTGCTGAAAGGGTGATGGGAAATTCAAGGCTACAAGTGCAATTCTCAGAAAGAAAGATCATAGAGCTCTTGCTTTGCTCTCTGAGTTCTTAGTGTTATGACCTCAGCTGAAAGGACAAAATAATAAGAAAAAAACTGCTTTAATGCATCATCTGGTTTGTGAAATCTCTCTGTACTCTAAAGCATAGATGTTGATTTGTAGTCTCATTTATGTTGCATGCTGAAGTTAGTAAACAAAGGTATACTCATAAACATATGTTACTGGAACTCCCATAGGTAAATTCTGATTTATTTGCTTGTTTTATTTAAAAACAAAATGCCTAGGAAATAATCAAAATTGAAATAAATTTACCCATGTAGTCCTTCTGTGAATTACAAATATTTAAATATGGATACAAGATAAACTTAGAAACTTTCTGTAATTAGGATTTAGCTTACCCTAATTGACCATCAACATACTTTACATTATGATGGGAGACACTCCACCGTAAAACCAGTATATTTTGGAAATGTTTTTTACGCATACTAAAATGAGCCATGATGGAATTCTTACACAAGCTTATGTGCTTTAGAGAGAGGTATAAAAAACATTTTACTAATGCCCTGACCCAGATGTTATTTTTACCTGAGCTAATATTAAGATAAGAAGTAAGCCCAGTTTACCCCTTTTCCAGACACATTCTTACGTCTGCTTCTGATCATCTTCACTGCATTAGTTACAGTAACTAAAATTTGTACTGAAAGTGAGCCACTAATTTTACAAACCATTCAAGAACCATGATCAGTAATTTTAAAATGCTAGTCAGCGTCCCAATTTGGCTGACAGAAATCTATTTATTTATTTCTCAACTGCAGCTGTTTTCCAAGTCCATTGAACAGCTGAGGCAGCCGAACAGACACCTGCACGAGTCAGAGGAGGAAGAGGGAGAGGATGCACTCGATCACGCCATGCAAGAGGACAGCTCGCCCTCTTCTGGAGTCATCCGCAAATGCAGCCCCAGCAGCAGGAGCAGCAACAGCAGCATCAACAGTCCCAGTTTGCTCAGTGAAGAGGCGGATGCTCACGCTAGGGTTATTAGAATCAAACAGGAGCCTGCTGACAGTGATGATGAAACACATGCCAAAGAGAGCCTAGCGGAGAAGAAGAGTGCTTACCTTCACCGGGTCGAAGGAAGACTGGTGATACAGGCGATGAACTGATCTTAGGCATGAGCGCGCGCGCACACACACACACACACACACACACACAAACACATTCTCATAACTCATGTCAGGTTATGCCACCGTAAGCCCTTCTGGACTGTAGACATTTGTGACCTTGTGATGTGATCTCTGTATTGTATGCTGTAATGATCTGTATATAATTTGAAGAAGAAGAAGAAGAAGAAGAAGAAGAAGAAGAAGAAGAAAAATCTAGATTGGTATATCTTTTAAAAGCTAAAGAAACATCTCTGTTTGTAAGAAGACTTTTGAACTGTAATTACTTGCCCTTTCTACTTTCGATCCACCCACTGGAAAAGAGCTGCGCTAGAGCTCATGTAGAATAATCACTGACTTTTTCATGACACTTTGAACTTTGTATAGCTTTCATTTCTGATGATTTGGTTCATTTATTGTTTCCAGTGTACACTGCTACAGGATCACAGCTATAGCATCAGCATCCTCCCCGGTACTGTGTAATAGAGCTTTAGAACAGCGATCAGTGTCCTGGGCTGTCCCAGGGGTCTGTATCAGAGTTGTGCTCTGGACCCAGAGCAGCCCAGAACTCAGTGGCTCACTCACAGTGAGAGAGGGCTGAGCAGGAAATGCCTGGTGGAAGCCAGGAACCGGAGTGATTCATGAACACAGGAATGTTGGGAGAGGACAGGATCAGCGTTCAGCAAAGTCCAAGAGGCCAGTCATGAGCCCTGATTTACTATTGGGGCAAATTACAAAACAAGTAGGGAAACAGTGGAGCAAGTCCCTATTGAAAATCAAATAATTTCCTCTTTAGACCGTGGTAATGTGGTCACCCCTACATTAAGATGTCCTTTCCCTCTTTGTCTCTTTTCAAGGTACGATTGCTTATTGCTGATTATTTCTGCTCTCAGAGTGGCCAGATAAACAATTTTTATACTTCCATAGCTACCATCTTGCTTGTAACTTTCCATCATTTGTAATGTTTAGCACTGTCAATGTAAAAGCATTAGTGGGAGTAATATGTATGTGAGATCCTGTGCCACAATGCTGCCACATAAAGGAAAACTTGTTCATTATATGTTACTCACCATATCGTCTTTAAAAGTAAAGCATTCTGGACATGTCTGCTTGTGTCCTGTTCTGCTGTTCCTCTGTCCAGTAGCAGTAAGCTCTTCTTCACTTTGTAGCTGTTTGGATGGATCACCATATCGTTTTGTTGCTGCCTTTTTAAAAATAAAGTATGTTTCCATCCTGTGATCTATCATAGGCTAAGTGTTTCTTTTCACTAGACACTGCGTAAATCTTAGCATCCTGTGATTAACATTTTGACAAAACTGCAATGGTTAATTTTTTTTACCTAGTTGTAAAAAGGACTACTGAATTAGTATTCAGTTTGTTCTTATGCCTTCTAAAACAATGTAGTGTTTTGTATTTTTTTCTACTACTTTAGAACTAGTACTGAAATGTCTGCACACTTTATGGAGTTCTCATTTCATTCAATTCTGAGTGAGTTTTCTGTGTACATAATGAATAAATTTGTGAATCTTTTGGACATTACTTGAAGCATGGAGCATATCTCCCATACAAATCAGTGATTTGGTTCTAAAGAATCAAATCATGACAAAAATGTGACAGGATTTATTCTCTTTATGTTCAAAGCATGCAACCAAGAAGACTTGCCCCATTAGATCCTAATCTAGGTATCACCGAGGAGCTCCTGATGGCTAGAATCACCAAGACAAAACTCAAGAGTGCTGTAGTTGATAACTGATAAAGGAGTGCCACTGCTGCTATCTGAAACTAACTTGACACACCATTGGAGACCTTAGTGTTGGCCAAGAAGGAACCATTCACATAGAGCAATTTTTGTTGCTGTTGAATGTGAATGGACATTCTGTTCTCATTAGAAATATAATCTGGGTAGGTTCAAGAATAAGTTACTTTATTTTGACATTCAAATTGTTAACTGTTTCTGCCAGGTTCTGCCACAAGTTATTTCTCTCTTCCATCTCTCTGCTCACTTTTACACTTTTATTATGAATCTCCAATCAACATCAATTACGCATATCAGCTGACTGAAAATAAATACTCTGTGGCAGGGCTTAATTCTAGTCATATGGTTACCTTTTACATTGTCTTGAAACCAATTTCATAATAGACTGATACTTGAGTTGATTATTTGAATCAAACATGTTATAGCAGGGAAAACCTTAAAAAAATCTGGAGATGGAAGCTCCTGCTCCAGAATTATTGAGGGTATAAGGTATAAAAGTATGAAGATTGCTGTTTCTGACATTGTTTCCCACACTCATTCAGTCTGACGGGAGATATACAGGTCTTTAAAGCTCGGCTTTGCAAGCTTTCTGAGCGGGGCTTTGAAGTGAACTTGAGAGGCACCCATGCTCTAAGAGAACTTGAGATAAAGTGAGCTTCAAGGAATTGATATACAACCTGGGCTAAAGAGACCAGGCAAACTTTAAGCAATTATCCAGGGTAGGCTTAGTCAGGACCTGGTCAATCCCAACCAACCTACAGCTTATGGTGTGGTGAACCTGCATGCACATGGAAAATGTGGTGCTTTTTAAAAATATATATATATTCTGCATTTAAAACATTTTCCAAAGTGCATTTTCATGGCATCCATATATTCTGTATAATTCTACATTTGTCACCATTTAATGACCTTGAATAACTGTCATACTTAACTACATCTAGGCAAAACAAATATAATTCAAAGCCTCTGCCATAGTACTTTCTTTCAGATTTTGATACATTTGAAAATAGTTTTAACTGGGTAAGGCGTATGTCATGAGTGTGCTTTCAGGCTGAGTACATGGGACACCTGTGGTTAGAGTAGTTCAGTTTCACATCTGCCTAGGACCAGCATACTATTTATTTTCTGGAAAAAAAACCCTTTAGATCCACTTATTTTCATTTTTTAATCTAAGGTCGGATAGTGTAGATAGTATGTAACCATGTAACTGCATACCCTGGTTCCAAACATAATTTTCCACTACTTTCTCCTTAAATTGGTCATCTGCCAGTTTACACCCATCAGGCAGTTCTTCCCAACATATGACAGCTACCAGCTGCAGAGGGTGAAGGTTAACACATGCTTCCTCTGAGACACGTGAGCCCAGCCAACTGATCATTGCTCAGCACAACACACTCAGAGGAAAGCGCTGTCTACCCTCTTCTGCATACATGAGCTCAGAGATGCCAAAGTTTGGCTTGTGTTGCTGTGATTGATGGGGGGAAAGAGAGTATGCCACCCCTCCCAAAATTGATATAGCCAATTTTGTCCCTTGGCTCCTGGCCACATTGGGATTTGAACGTGTAATCTACAGACGAGAGGGTGAACACTTTTCTGTTGAACCACTCATACATGATGCAACCAACAACAAGAACAAAAATCTTACATATAAATTTGATTTGAACAATCCAGTAAAAAAAATCCATCTTCAACATCTTTGAAGGCAGTGAACAAGCAACTAAACAAACAAAATAAGTATACTTTTAGTCTGCAATCTACAACTGTAAACAGAAAAAGCAGTATGTCCTGACAGCAGAACTCAGCATCCCATCAAAACTTTGTCAGGACGTATGCTGACATGCCAGTGAAACAGCAAAACACGTTGCACTCTTTCTTTTTTTCCATTTGCTATGACTAATCTTTATGTGGAGGACATGACTGTCAAGACATTGCTGGCAGCAATTGAAGGAAACACTGAGGTTTTTTTTCTTAATGTGACTATTATAAAAAAGACCACCCCAAAGCCAGAATAAAGAGAAAATCGAGTGTACTGTGACAGTTCCTCTCTGGATCAGACTCATTTATTCTGGAGCCATCCCCCTGCTCAGAACCTCCAGGGTTCGGTGTCGACATTATTTCTGCAAACTGTCACACCAAATGTACAAAGCATGCTGTCCAGTTCTTCAGCCTGTTCCATGCTGGCTTGATTGACTGGCTATAAACCATGCTTTGCTTAGCTGACGGCTCACAGGCATTACATCAATGGAGCAAACACTGTCATCAGGTTTCTCACAAGCTCTATAATATATCTTAGCTGCAGTATAAAGGAGTGGTAACTGCTTGATGGGGACGTGTAGGCTTTCACTGGGTTATCACTACCCATTATGCAAGGCTGTTTGTGGTTTCAGGAAGTTTCATGCTGTGTACTCAAGAAGCCTGTCAGTAAATGTGAGTGTGTTATGAGCAACTGGCTTGGAACTATGAAACACCAGAAGAGGTCTAGTCTTCTCATAAGCAGCAAGGAAGAGAAAAACAAGGACCTAAGCCTCTTCTAGTCACACACAGGCTGTGCGTGTATTGCTAGTCAGCGCCATCAAACCTGTAATCTCAGTTTTAGTAGGATTGATCTCTCTTTTCAAGTTTAATGAGAAAAGGGAGTGATGCAGAGAGCCGCCCTGCCACTTTCAAAGGCCGAGAAGACCTGCTCTGTCTCACAATCAGATGACTTGGCCTGATAGGTGATACTGAGGAAGAGCAGCAGACCAGGGATGAAGGCTCCTGTGGAAGGAACTGACCATGCTCCAGTACTTAAACATGTAGAAAGAGTGAGTGTTTGAAAAAAGGACTTTAAAAACAGAATGACAGAAATAAAGAAAAAGCGCGTGTGAGAGTGAGAGAAAGAGGATGGGCAATAGAGAACGCAAGAGAAGGACAATCTGAGAAAAATCATATGAGTGAAAGAGTGAGATAGAAAGTAAAGTGACTGAAAAGCAGGCACCTTCAGGATTACAGGTCTTTGATTTCTGAGGCCAGGCACTTTTTATGTGCCTGCCTCCCCAGCCTGAGTATGTGAGTGCTCCAGCTCTCATAAAGCATCTCCATGGCTATGGAGCTCTCAAACAGTTGGATGAGACTTGTTTTTAAAGTGTTGCCTGAACGCACTGCCAGGCTAAAACTGCACCCAGAGGCCTCGTAAGCCTGTGATTTCTGTTCCACAGTGGAGCCATGGGCTTCATCCTACTTCCAACTCAATCCTCTCTATGTCATTGGCAATGTGTATGATATGTGGAGCAGTGTGGGGGTATACTCTGATGAGACCGAAAAATCAGTCCACGCTGGCTTCATCCATAACTGTGTTCGAGTGAACCACATTCTGGTGTTTTTAAAGTTAAAATGATAGAATGACATTAATACTAAAGGCTTTCCAATGAACTATATTTCATTCTGAGTGATAGGAAAACGGCCGGGGTGATGTCATTCCCATGTCTCCTCCAGAAATTGACAGAATATGAAAACATCTAACAGAAAAGAAACACAAGCCTTCAAAATGTTTGTTACAGACTCAAACAAAGCATGAAAATGGCTTTGGCTATAAACCTCTTGTGCTTGGAGCATGATGAATGAGCTAAGAGTCATGTTTTGTTGCATTTGAGCTACAGTATCTGGCCACGACCTTGGCCTTTTTCACTGTCACTGATCCTAAGGGGTTTCCTTAGGCTTGTACACCACAAAGAATAGTGTCTATCTTTCTCTCTGGTATACGTCATTAAGCAGCCTCAGTAGAGAACATCTGGGCAAGCAAAATAGAGTTGCGTGGCTATTTAGTAGGAAATGCAGGACTTCAAAACTCCATTACTGTTTCTCCTTGCCATGCATCGGTGCACTGCTTAAATCGCATCAGTCATGAGCACTAGATATAACTACAGGGTGCCCTTGGATTTTAAATACCACTTTTGCAAGGTCATGTCGGTGTATGTAACAGAGGGACAGTAAAAACAACCATAAAAGTTGCTTCCCAAACCCAGTGTGAAGCTTATATTACATGTAAATGATTAATCACACTTATAAGTTGCACAGAACTACTGGCCAGGTTCATGCTTCACTTGAAGGACATAAAACTGAAGCACAAAAATTCCATTACAATTCTTGAATTCTTCTACCTCAGCAGCATTTCACTCAAGTTTAAACACTTAAGAGACATAAAATTATTTCCTGTAGGTCTTATCAAAAAATATTTTCAAATCCTCAGTCATTTATTCATGTAAAAGCAAAGGTTTGACTTATAGCATAACCTCAGGAATATAGACTCACTGAGCACTTTATCTGGAACACTATAGCCTCAATTCTTCATGGCATGGATTCCACAAGATGTTGGAAACATTCCTTTGAG
>JAOTRR010000051.1:27344109-27355220 GCA_028570945.1 Gogo arcuatus
GCAATAAAATGAAGTCAGCTGACGACCTGAATGTACTGAATGACCAGGTTATCCCTTCAGTGGATTTTTTCTTCCCTGATGGCACGGTCATAAAATTACGGCTCAGATTGTGAAAGAGTGGTTCAGGGAGTGGTACACATGAATTGGCCACCACAGAGTCCTGACCTTAACCCCACTGAAAGACTTTGGGATGTGCTGGAGAAGACTTTACAGAGTGGTTCAACTCTCACATTATCAAGACAAGATCTCGGCGAAAAATTAATGCAACTCTGGATGGAAGTAAATGCTGTGACATTGCATAAGGTTGCTGAAATGATGTCATGGCGAATGTGTGCTGTAATCAAAGCTAAAGGAGGTCCAACGAAATATTAGAGTGTGCGACTTTTTTTTTTGACTGGACAGTGTATATAAAATATACAAAAATATATACAAAAAAGTTTGCCTTGTTATGACTCATTTTAAATTTGGCAGCCTCAGATTATTTTGTGAAGGATTAAAACAAAAGGATATATATTAAATACGGGTAAGAATGATAAAGCATTTAATAATGAAGAGAAACAGGCAAGGCATAGCAGAGTGATGCTACAGTAAATGCTTGATTTCCTGCCATCTTACATTCAATTTTATTGATATCATTTTAATAAATATACATTTATTTTCTTTCAAACAAACAAACAAGCAAACCAGCACCAGATCAGCATTAACCAGACCACAATAAGCCGGCCTGTTCCAGCATAGAATTCAGTATCCACTATAAAATAATTTGTTATTAACTCTACTCAATCACTTCAGATTTCTGAAAAGCCACAACACAGGCAGTGCTCCAGGCCTGAGGCCTATAAATGACCCAAATCATCAATGCACTACCAGTTAAAATGTGTGTATTACGATGATTTGCACAAACATATCAGTGCTGAATTTGAATTTCAATATTAAGTGAATACTTAGTATTGAAATTCATGTCGTTGGCAGACCCGAGAGCACTGACATGGTCGTGCAGATCATCTTAATACACACATTTTCATCCATCACTTACACAAGCCCATATTATAACCCAACCCATTTAAATCATGCCTCTCCTTTATTCACCTCAATTGTTCTATTTTAATGAGATGTAGACACTGTAATTAATAATATGCAAAGCATTCATTCTTAGAGTTGTCTTTAATATAACAAAAACAAATATGATTTCATCACTTTTAGACGATCCAAACTGATGCAAACACAGGACATTAGCACTGATTTACAAGAGGGGGGTGTGTGCGTGTGTGTGTGTGTTAGTGGCAGTTTCTTCTAAGGTGTAGTACTTCATCTGAAACAGCAAAGGCAGGAAATGAAGGCTGCTATCAGCTAAAATGGGCCACATCTGGATGCAATTATTTACCCTCATTATTTTTGGCAAGTGATAAAAGATTTTGGCATACAATGCTGACATAATTTCTAGGGGGCCAAACAATGCACTTATAAGCTGTGCAGTAATTCAAAATACTTTGGCAGTATACCAGTGTATGGAGAGAGCAACACTAATATGTCCTAATGTTGAGTGTTAAGTGTTGGGAGGAGGTTGCATTTGGATTGTTTGACTAAATGGTCAGAGGTCAGTCTTTTTACTCTGAGAATGGAACTGTGCTTTCATTTCATGGCAATCACATTTCTCTATCTAATACAATGCATAGAGAAAGCAGGGGAGATAGTAACAGATAACATAGTTTATGAATGTTGTTGAACTGGAGTAATTATATACACGGTGTTGTTTAAACAAGTAAAGATGCTTATCTTTTCTCAACATGATCCATTTGTAGGGGATGTGGAACCCATTGTAATAGCTATATGGAAGTTATGAACTGCTGGCAGTTAATAAGTCATTAATGATGAAGGTTGAGTTGCATTCTGGAGTGTCCATTACGCAATGGCACAAAGTGAGGACTGGGATCTCTCAGTGATTGCTTATATGAGGTTGTCTGAGAGATCCCAGTCCTCACTTTGTGTCATTTCACAATCAATGACCTACAATGGAACGTAGCCTTTACCATAAATTGGCCATTACCTAGTATTTAGTCCAGGCCTCATTGGTATAATGAGGCCTGGGTTCTCTCAGTCATTAGACTATCTGAGCAAAGCTAGCAAGCACTTTCAAGACAAGTTTTTATTTTTTGGACAAAAAGGGATGGGCGGATGAGATAATATGAAGAGGAGGAATGGAGAATCCAATCCAATCCAATCCAATTTATTTATAAAGCACGTTTAAAAACAATACAGTTGACCAAAGTGCTGTATAGTAACAATAAAAGACATAAAACAGTGCAAACAAGACATAAAGACACAGAAGGCAAGACCCTGGTGATTACGCCTCATATTATTGCTCGTGTCATCTGTTTTCATTGGCCCTTGGGACGTTTGCCATGGCAACAACAGACAGCAGACCAATTGGTGGTGACCTTGCCATCCTGTGCATTTCCTGGTGCACCAATGATGAAGATGACCTCGTGCGAGGGAGAAAGGAGCCCCCTGATGAGGTGGCTTCTCCATTTCAGCCCCAAGTCCTCTAGCTTTTCATGCTCCCCCCATCTCAAAGTAATGAGCTCCTGCCTGATTAGCCCTGCCTTCTCTAGGTTGTGTGATGGGGCGGCTGCATTGTTTGATTACCCAAATTGGCCTGTGGGACCATCCAAGCCCCAGGTGTCGATATCAAGAAAGAGTGGGTGCCTTGTCAGGGCTCATGAAGAGGCCCCTGCTTAACATTCTGTTTGATGATCTTCGCTAGAGAGCATGACCATGCTGTGTAATTTCTAGGTTGGTGTTTCTCTGAGCCACAGTGTGGGAGCAGGCACACAGCGCCCATACTGCTTGGACAGCTGGCCTGCTACTTTACAGTGAACAGCTCAGCTTGCAGAGTAAGAGTACATTAGAATACACTGACTTGTATTCTAAATGCACTAAGTTCCCATAGCCTGCAAGAACAATGTTTTCCTGACTATAATAGCTAATTGCATAATTCCCTGGAATATATATTTAGAGACCAGCTAAATAATGCAGACTCTGTTACAGTTTCAACCACTAAATAGGTATTTGTTTATTGGTCTTTAATAAGACGTATGAATGTAATTATTTTAACAGCAGTTGTTCAAAATGTTTATCCAGTGAATATACAAAGAAACGTTCCCACTGGCCCATGCACAGAAATGTGTATCCTTGTACTGAAGTAAGAATAATGTGTGTGGAAAATCACAGTCTAAATGAGCAAGCGGTTATGTAATTACTGGGTGGATGCTTTGAACTGCCATCTAATACAGTATATCAATTTGCCAAAGCATTCCCTGTGTCACAGTGAAGTTACAGATGAAGCCCTAGACAGATTCTAGGAATGGAACATATGAATGCTTGCCAAATTTCACCTTGCATGCAACAGTTTTAAAATATGAGACTTTATGTTCAGTGTGTAAGTCGTGTTGAAGTAAAAGTAGATTGTCCTATGTGTTTAAGCGAACAAAGCTGGATAGGAAGTAGATAAGAGGTGAACTGATTGTATCTTACTCAGTGATAAATTTAGAGTAGACAGACTAAGTCAAAATAAATCTTGGATAGATTGCAATGTTTAAAAATAGATACAAATGCAACTGAAATGTCAGATGGAATTGGTTAAGAGGGAGAAATTGTATACTTTTTCCAAAAAAAAAAAAAAAAAGGAAAAAAAAGGCACACAAACCAAAGCCTTGTTTGCTTGGGGGAGGTTAAAAAATTAAAAATTATTTACAAAAGCACACAAATATTTGATCACCTCAGGCAGGGAGTCTGAGTGTTGTAATGACCCAGTTGGCGGGACGCAGACTCTCAATGAACACAGTCTCAACATACCAGTGAGCTCGCCCGACTGCTGCCCGCCCCTCGGGTCAGCCTTTGAAACGAAACAGATAAGATAATTGAGTCTAATGAAATCCAGCAAAGTTCAGCTTGGGCCCTTTCTCACTTTGTCTCTTTCTCCCCCTTTTTTCTTCCCCTGTCTCCCTCTGGAGTACACATTTGTGAGGCGAGTGTGGAAGTCGCTTAATTCAAACCAGGTCCCATGTAGCCTGTGCAGGAGTCTGTCGATCTGAGGCTGTTTGATGTTGTAGAAGTGTTCCCAGCCCTGCCGCCGCTGTTTGACTCAGTAACCATGGTAGCTCTAATTAGTAAGCTTTACTGCTGACTTTACTACAGAAGAACGCGGCTATTTTATGTGCTGTGGGCCTTTTCATATTTCAGGCCCTCGATCAAAGGTCACCACAGGAAAAGCACAACTGTTTCACCTTGAGACTGTTGGTAATGTTGAGTTTTTTTCTATTAGATGTACAACGAAAGGAAAAGTATTCAACACACTAAAATAACTACACAGTACCTTTATGTGTCACTGTCCTGGACATACTTCAATACTCTTTTATGATGAAACTCTTACTATTTTATAATAACATATTTCTAAACTCAACTAGCAAATGTAGGATGAAGTGTCTAGCTAAGAGTCACTCTCAATGCTTCCTCCTTACTATGTCTTAGTTTTATCCCTGGAATGTTGATAAGCCATTTCTGCATAGCTTTGGGGAAATAACCAGTTTGAAGACTGCTGTATAAAAAGTAACTTTTATCTTGTATCTTCTCATGAAAGGTTTATGAGAAAATAGGATATACAATAAGGATATACAAAGAAAATATATATGTACATATGAACCACATAGCTTCCATTTTTCTGATGGTTTTTATTTTATGATCCTTACTAAGTAACATGTATGCTGCATGTTTATACTCTAATTTGTCTCTGAATGAAAATGTAACATCATTATTTCAGCTCTTTAACCCTACTAGTTACTTTTTGGTCGTCTTTTTGAATGAAGCTATGAGTGAGATGGCAGTGGAGATGAATTTCCTTCAAGGATGGTAGTTAGCACTGAGCTGCAGCCCATCAAGAATTAATGTGGTGTAGCATGGGGCAAGAGGCAGTAATTACTCTCCCATACCACCATAGCGTTAGGGGCCCTAGGTGCTGTGGCACAGACTACTCTTTGCGTGCGTGTCTCTGTTTATCAGACTGTCTTATCAACGTGATCAGAGTACCAGGCAATTGAACTCTAAAATGGCGTTATGTTCTGCCTTGCCTCCATTCTCCAGTCTGCACCGCTGCATGCTTTTATCTTATCAGCCATGTGGTATGTGCTGTTGGAATATAAAAGCAGTCTGGGTTGGGACATGAGACAATTTTTTAAAATAACCTAACGGACCATTTAAAAACATTTTTAATGTCATTTTGTCAAAGAATCTATCAAAGTTAAACAAATGAGTCTCCGTAGAAAAGCAAAATGTAAACAAACAAACAAACAAATAAACGCCATAAAAAATAAGAAAGGAAAACTGCACCGTAACCAGATTAATGTTATTGGGTTAAGAGCAGAAATGCAGCACGTCCTGCCCTAAGGTCGTGTCGCACAAACCGAGCTCAAGCTGTGAGGAGGAGTCAAAAGGGGAGCCCAGAGGTGGACCAAACTCTAGGCAGGCTGTCCACTTCCCAACAGCATACATGTAACACAATACCTGTGAGCATGCAGAGCTCTGCTTTGAACTTGATTTAGTACCTAGATCAGCAGCAGCCAGGTTCACCACACTATGGGCTGGAGCCAGCACCCCAGAGACGCAGTGTTTCAGCATAGAGATAAGTGAGAAGTTGGTGTCATCCTGCACGTTTCCACAGAAAGCGTTATGGAATTGTTTAACAGAGCGTATCACAGAGATGACTGGAGGCTTGGACAAAGAACACTACAGCATTATGAGTGCTATCAGGGCCTTATTAAAGCCGAATTCAGGAATTGCTGAAACAGCGCCATGGGCACCCCAGGATATAGTGCTGAGTTAACCAATAGAGTGCTGGCGATGGAATAGGTTAGGTTAGATGGAAATGGATAGGATAATACCCTTGAAAGGAAACAGTGTGGCTGCTTTAAATCATTGGTTATGCTGAAGGAAGACACATGACATGTAAAGAAACTATAAAAAAGAAAACTAGAGTATTTGCAACTTGTAATGCTACAAGTGTTACAGGGCTACAGGTATACTCTTAGACCAAAAAAGGTTAAATCTTGAGAGTATTCTTTAGTTTGTCTGTCTTGAAGAACCCTCTGTTATATGGTTCTATGAGGATATGCATTTCTATTCTTTGCCAAAACTGCATTTTAAGATTGATACTTAACTAAGGCAATCAGAAAAAACAACAACTTCAGATTATACATCTGATACAAGTCTTCAATCAGTGAAAAGTTTCCATCGCACCCATCAATCATCACACTGTCTTCCAATAAACTCTTTCCCATGCAATGCATTCTACAAACTCAACACAAATGTTCTTCTTTATGGTGTTTGCAGCCTAAAGAACATTTCATAGCAGTTTCATATTGATTTATCTTTACAGACCTTAAAGTGTAACCTGTGGAACAGATGTGCTTTGCTATGCTTTAATATCTGAGGACAGTTTGAACGCTCTTTCCCGTGCTATGCCAGTGTTGATGACTGTTGGGGGAGCCAACAATGATTGATTTCTTCCTTAGCCCCAATGTGCAAAGCAGCACACCAAAAGATTTTGAACACATCCGGTGGCTTCGAATCAAAATGTGCAACATTAGTCCACTTAAACAGGATTGGGTGGCATTAAATGCATGATTGCTATGCAGTTTATTAATAACTGTAAATGAATTTCAGAAACATCATTTTGGATAGAAATTACCATTAATAAATGCATCAAAGTATGGAGTGAGACTTGATTTAATTGTAATGCACATTATTTCTCCAATTCATTACATAAACTTTTGAAATATCATATAATGTTGTTATTCTCTTATTGTATAAGTGGCTACCCAATCTGACTGTAGCCTACTTTTATTTATTTACGGAGATTTTCAAATTGCAAAACAGTGGCCTTGTCATTCTGATGGGAAATGCACTTAGAAAATAAAACAACTCTTTACAACCTGGAACTAACTGTTGCTTATGCATTATTACAGAAAGACAAACATAACTCTGTATCTTTTTTAAGAGAGAAAATATAGACAGAGTTAAAATGAATCCAACATCATTTTCTACATTGGTTTTATAATAGCGATGCATTATTTTCCATTTGAATTGCTTTTTCATATTGTTTAAACAATGTGAAAAACAAAAAGGAACAAATCCATGGAAACAGCAGAAAAATAATAGAAAGGAGAATATTAACACAATGTCATATTCTGTACATTGACTAGGAACAGTGGTAAATACTGAGCCAAAACAGTCTTTAGTTTTTGCACCGGGATCCTGAATAAAGGCACTTACAAATACAATGACATTTGATGACTGTAGCCTGGGGTCATGCCTAAAACCAAGATACCGACAATCCACTTAACATCCATTTAACATACTTAGTGAACCAATCTGACACAAGTAATTGATCCTCTATTCACTCGCTGTGTGACCTACCTGAAAATGTCAATCCAGCACATGCATATTAGCAATGTTATGATGAATGTTCAGAAATAAAGATGTTCTAATGTCTGGTGTGCCATCACAAGCCATCTTTAACCTTGTTCAAAGTTTGCAAGGAAGGAATGAATATGTCATCATCATATGTTATTATATGTTTATTTTCAAATTGTAAAACAGTGGCCTTGTCATTCTGATGAGAAATGCACTTAGAAGACTGTTTAATATTCGTTTCATGCTCTTAGCTATGGATCTTTAAAAAAAAAGAAAGTGCAAAGTTCTGTTTGACCCACACACAATCAAAACCAGACAGAAATATTTCAAAACTTTCATCATGCATCCACAGACCATATGACATATAAAATAACCAAGAAAAAAAGCTATTACACTTGTCTATGTAAAAAGCAAGGTAAAATATATTCTAAGATGAAATTATGGCCTTATGCATTTAGCAAATAATATAATATAATACAATAGCATCCACTGCACAACTATACAAATGGCCAGGATGCTTATGTGTGTTATATCAAATGTATCATTAAGATATTCAATGATTAACAAATGTTACTTAAAAGAATATCACTCTGTTTTGTCACAAGTCCTCTCTTTACCCTCTTAGTTCAGATTAAGCTTCCTGACATGCAGAGGAAGGAAAAGGAGAATCATTGTAATGCCCAAGAACAACACGTCACTTATCTTGGCCTCATGGCAGTAAGAGGTGGTCTGTCTTAGGGGCTCCAGTGGGCTCCAGGTTAATGACTGCACGGAGATTAGTGGCCGGTGTGGGGCCAACCCCACTGGGAAGGAGCTGAGAACATCATTAGGCTAATTACCCTCAGGCCACTGAGGGTGGCACAGGCCATCCAACTGGTAAGCTCATTAGATGTATACTGTCTGATTCTGAAAGAAAAAAAGTGATTTAATTGAACAAACTAGTCACACTTACAGCAACTTTAAATTAAGCTAAAGTGCTAAATATGGTAATCAGAATGTCTGTGTTATCGGACAGAAATCAAAACAGATTGCTCAGGCTGCATATGAAATATCGAGTTTGTGGTGGCTTGCTTATAATAAAAGGACGTTAAAATAGTTATACTAATGATATTGAAGTCTTTATATTAATGGATTTTCAGCTGAGCCCTGTGATAGATTGGTGACGTGTCCAGGGTTTACCCCGCCTCTTGCTCGAAGTCAGCTGGGATTAGTTCCAGCTTCCCCTGCGACGCTAATGGATAAGTGGTATAGATAATGGATGAATGGATGGATAGATGGATGGATTTTCAGTTGCTTTGTCTACATGTATTAATAACACTAGAGGATGCAATTCTATCAGTATGTTGCACTAAAATGGATATAAAAGAAAATATTATTACCAGATACTTCATTACTTTGTCCTACACAGATTAAAGTCTCTCACTGCTAAGCAAAAAGACCAAAGAAACTTCCTCCAGCAGAACAGAATAATGCGGTACTTACTGTCTTGCTCACTGTTTCTTATTAAAAACCGGCCTAGAAACTTTGAGCAGAAACTGAGCAGAGTATACAGCATTGTATCATATAAAGTCTTTTCAGTAAAATCAAATGACCTACCAATAGAAATAGGACAAACCACTGATCTTTACATAACAGAAAATGGAATCTGTAACATCTTTAAAAAAGCAGTACCCATGGACAAAGTTTTAAAAGTTCACCACCACTTTAACATTTGAACTGCCAGGAAGACGGCATAGGAATATGTTTTCCTCATACAAGAATTATGAGCAGCAAAAAAACTCAAAAGTCTATATTTAAAGTAATACAAGGACTAGGTGTGACTTTCGATCATTTAGACTCAGAGAAATACCAAACACTATAGCAGGTGATGTGGCCTGATCAAACCTGAAATATTTTTGGCTTTTTGTCATCACTTGTATATTTAGCATAAAAGGAGGGATGAATAAAAGAGTGAAAAAAGAGTGTCATGCTGTAAAGCCTGAAACAGCTGAATGTCAAAGGGGAATTTTTAAATGTAACTTTTTGTCATATTCAACTTGATCTGAAGGGGAATGTCTATAAGAGCACATTTGCTCATTCAGGTGAATTGTTTTATATGGAAAATATTTTAGTGCTTAACTTTATTACTTATTGTGACTTTTTCATATTTTTTGAAAGCTGCCAACAGTTCTATATGTGCTTAAAATAACAACATCCTGCATTATGCTTTATATAACATTATACTTACATTTTAAACAAAATAATGAATAAAATGCAAGGGCATGTTTGGGCATACAGTCATAACAGAAGGTCTAAGCTACACTATGATGTATTCCTTGTAATAATTTCCCAAACAATCTTCTCTCATTTATTCTCAGTTAAGTATCCAGTCATATGACTAAACGTTAACAGGAAGGTTTGAGGTCGTAGCTTGGGATATAAACTGTTTTAATCTCAGCTTTATGTTTAGACAGTCCATCTTGAGAAAGACAAGGTTATTTACAGACAACTAGCCTGCACAAATAAATAGTCTTCTTGATGTGAAAACCCTACTTTTATGATCCATGAAACTCCACAACGGCTTTGTGTACTTCTTGTGCAGCATTCTGATTGCCTGTTTATTTTTACAGCGTGCTATGGAGCCAATGGATGCTCAGCCAAACCTGAGAGGTGCCAAGTCTCTTCATCCATTTCCTGTGTGTGACATCATTGTGTATGCCCCAAAGGCAGAGGGATGCGTGTGCTGTCTGCTGCCTGGGTGGTGAGCTTAGAGCACTGAGCAAACACAACGTTCAAACCTCCTTACACTTGTTCTTTTGGACAGGTTTGAAAGAGGACCTCTGATACTCTGTTAGCCTCAATCCTCAGCAGCGCTATTCCACCAGGCCAAACTGTAACATGAGTGATGACTGTGCCATAGCTGTTCATCAAGGCATATTAAAGTACCAGCACATTTTCTGAATCAGACCAGCCCTCTGACTACGCAATCACTCAGTGACTTTTGGATAAACTTTTTTCCACCTTAATGACTGTGCACTTATGGGGTTTTTTTTGTTCTGTTGAACTAAACTGAGAAACAAGCCACTGGGTTCACTGATACCCACTGGAATAAACTTTCAAATAGAACATAACATATTTTCCAGATCTTGGTTGGATTATGGTATCTGGTATTAGACAAGCCTTCTGTCAGTGGTGTATGACAGATCCTAAAACATCATTTATCACTGAACTCACACTGAAAGGTTTATGCAACATAATTCACTGCTTGTTTATTTCTTCATTGTTCACTGACTCCTAAACTGTGCTAAACTGTGATTCTTATTTTATAGCCATTTTTATGCCATTGCAGTGCCTTCATAAACTGTGCATTTATTACATTTCAGCAGTGGTGCTCTAGACACAGTGTTTCATTTAAAAGTATGCAAGATTAAATTTTCTTTCATTAATAAAAAATTAGCGAATCATCAAAACTACTTTTGATGATTATTTACACTTATCGAGACATTACAAAATGACAAAATGGTTCACAGCTGTTCTTTCAAACAGTAAAAATTCCTGGACTTTTCTTCTCTTATGGTATGACATCTAACTAAGAGCAAGCAATATAATTACTTACAAAAACACAAAATGCCTTATTTAATATTCCTTTATTTCAAATACCAAAG
>JAOTRR010000051.1:27542724-27553229 GCA_028570945.1 Gogo arcuatus
CTCTCTCTCTCTCTCTCTCTCTCTCTCTCTCTCTCTCTCTCTCTCTCCCCTTCTCCTTCTTTACAGCCAGCCATTCAGGAACCCATCAGTCTTTTCATGGCCCACGCTCATGCCAGTGTCAAGCAGGCGAGTGAGTGCTATCGGCAGAAGGAGAGGAGGCACAACTACAGCACACCCAAGAGCTTCCTGGAACTGCTCAGGCTGTTTGGTGCTCTGTTGGAGAAGAGAGACCTGCAGCTGCAGCAGAGGCTTAGCAGACTGAACTCAGGCCTGCATAAACTGAAGACCACTGCCTCACAGGTAGTCTTCCTCAAATGAGCCAAATGCTGTAGTCCCCTCAAAGCTGGAGGTGTGGCTTAGCATGCTTTTTTGAAATCTTTAGAATTCTATAGTTATTTTTTGATATACATTTTTTATACAGTACTGGTGATCAGCACAGTTCTAAAGATCTAAGGAGAATCACTTACCCTCTTTCCATGCTTTTTTGAGATCCATCCTCTACAACAGGCACACAAATAAATAAAGAAAGAAGTTTTAATTATTTATGTAAAAAGTACCAGCACCCGACTTCTTCCCTATTCACTTACCTTACTAAAAATTTGTGCTCTTAACTGAAGGCAGAATATAAAAGAGCTTTAAATGTTCTGTAATGAGGATTGGTAGAGTATCCATCTACAAGCATCTTCAACTTTGTTAAACATTCCAGGAAGAGGGTTAGTAATAGTAGTTTCTCTAGGAGAGGCTGTCTGTTCCAATACTAATAATTATTAAACTAACAATTATTATTATTATCATTATTATTATTATTATTATTATTATTATTAACAATATTCATTATTAAATTAAACTAACAATACTAATAAAATGGGTACTAATAATTTTAAAACCAGTGTTTTGAATAATTTAGGTACTTTAGGCTATTTAGGAAAAAAAACCCCCATTACAATAATGCTTTAAAATACAATATGCAGTGTTACTATATGTTTAGATTTATTATAATTTCTTATAATTTTCTTTAAGGAGTTTTGTAAATGATCATAATAAGTTTATATATTAAGAGTGGTAGCACTTTAACAGGTACCTACTTTAACAGGTAGGTTTTGTAAATTTGGAAAATTGATTCGACAATGTATCTGCAATATTTATGTGTTTTTTTTTAAACTAACTTTTCTCCTTCTAATTGCTATTAGCATACTGGATAGACAATATATAATCCAATATGTACTGATAATTATGTTTGCTGCCATTTGTTTGTGATCAGAGGTACCGGAAATAATTCAGTTATCCTCATTGCATTATAAAAGCATTATTACAGTGTTGTGTCTTGACTTGCCCACATTTATTGCCCACATGAGGGTTACAGCTGATGAGGGGAAATTTTGCGAGGTATTGGAATAATTGTGGTGCGGCATGGTGGTGCAGAGTGTAACGTTGCATCCTTGTAGCTTCAGGGTCCTGGGTTCGATGCTGAGATCTGCTTTCCGCCTGTGTGGAGTTTCACCTGTGTCTGTGTGGGTTTCTTTTGGGTACTCAGTTTTCCACCCACTGTCCAAAAGCAGGTGGATTGACAACTCTAAATAGACCCTAGGGGTGTGTGTGTGTGTGTGTTGATTCAGAATGTGCTTTCAAATGGTAACATTGTGGTAAGTAAATGCATATGTGTACTAGGTGGGAGAGCTTATGGCTAAACTGAACTCTCAGGAAGTGGAGCTGAATATGAAGAACCAGGCAGCTGAGGCTTTCATCACCAAGATTGGAGAGCAGACAGAAAGAGTGAGCCAGAAAAGAAAGGATTCAGATCTAGAAGAGCAGAACGTAAGCATGCCCCTTTGCTTATTGTGCCTGAATCCTGTTGCCAGTTTGTCTGGAGATGGAACAAATACTATAGTTGTGGCTGTTTTTGTTCAGGTGGCAGCCATAAAGGCAGAAGTGACACAGAGACAGAGGGACTGTGAGGATGACCTGATTAAAGCTGAACCTGCTTTAGAGGCTGCCACGGCAGCTTTAGATACTCTTAACAAGGTGATTAGTACCTGGAAAAAAAGAGAAAAGAAAAACTAAGCACTAGTTGAGTATTGTGTCTAAGAATTGTAAACATTGTTCTGTAATGTTAAATTGCCTTTATTCTGTTTTTTCCAAGAACGTGCATGACAGGTTTTTGCCAGCAATGTTTGGATGATCTACTATTTTCAGCTTTTTTTTTTTTTTTAACTTCTACTGTACAGGTGAACCTGACAGAGTTAAAGACATTTCCCAATCCTCCAGAGGCCGTAACAAATGTGATGGCAGCAGTAATGGTCCTGTTGGCCCCGTGTGGACGTGTTCCTAAAGATCGCAGCTGGAAGGCTGCCAGAGCTTTTATGGGCAAGGTGAACCTGTCACAGTAAATCCCCCCACCTCAAAACCCCCAGTACACTATTCTGATTCATGTTATTCTAATCCACAGACAGGCCTTGAACTTGCAGACCTCTAACATTATGAGCAGTGCTTTAAATATGCGACATTTTCCAGACAGGGCCAGTGCTGAATTGGGTATTAGATGCATGTTTGATGAAATATGAGTGGACTGCTTTGCCACTCTTGATGTGTTGATAGGATTGAGATATAATAGAATATATGCTTCATGGCTGTGAGGAAGATTTTTACACATAATTTTAACTGTATGTATATTCTGAAATAACTTGAGATCTCCATTAGTCTATAGAAAAATGAAATCCATTTTACATCTTTGGAGGCATTAATTGTTGATTCTGCCAAATGACCCAGACTTCTTCCTGCAGCTGGATGACTTCCTGCAGGCTTTGGTGTACTATGATAAGGAGAACATACCTGAGCAATGTCTTAATACAGTGAAGCAGGATTACCTCCGTAATCCAGAATTTCACCCTGACCACATTCGCACCAAGTCCTATGCTGCTGCTGGTCTCTGTGCCTGGACCATCAATATCGTGCGCTACTATGAGGTGAGAAAGGAAAAACAGTGTTTGTGAAAATATTCAGTAAGAATGTGTGAATGTACATCACTTGGCTTTATTGATCAAACAGTAATTTATGGCTGATAGGTCCATGTACATTGGTTTTGGGTTTCAAAATTACATATAACATTTCTTTTTATTTTACATGCTCTTACCTCTGGTTAAGATGTGTACTTTGTTGTCAGAAATATATGATCAAATGGAATCAAAATACCTTTTTTTGATTGCCGCCATTTCTTCCTCCTTTACCGTCACCGTGTTGCTTAATGATACATACAGTATTTGCAGTACATTAGATACTAATCTCCCGCGGCCCTGACAGATAAGCGATATAGATAATGGATGGATGGATATACACTAATCTTTAATTTACCTTCTGTGCCTAGCCTCCCAGTACTTGCTGATACCCGTCCAGATCATTCATTAATTTTATTAAATCGGAAATGATCAAAAACAAGCAGAAGAGAAATATGAGAGCTTTTTTGTAAAATGTATTGTTTTAAAACCAAAGACTGTTTTTAACATCTCTTTTGTGTATAATATTTTTCATTATGAAATGAGAAAGAATGCATATAACGGACCCTCACTGTGCACTTTAATACGAACACCTGTACACCCACTCATTCATGCAGTTATCTAATCAGCCAGTCATGTGGCAGCAGTGCAATGCATAAAATCATGCAGATACATGTGAGATAGAATGTCAGAATGTACATGTCAAATCTTGAGGCGGATGGGCTACAACAGAAGAAGACCACATTGTGCCTGTTCCTCTTCTGTCAGCCAAGAACAGAAATCTGAGGTTGCAGTGAGTACAGGCTCACCAGAACTGGACAGTTGAAGACTGGAAATACGTAGCCTGTCTGATGAATCTCCAATTCTGCTGAGACACACAAGTGGTAGGGTCAGAATTTGGCACAAACAATATGAATCCATGGATCCAGTCTGCCTTGTGTCAACAGTTCAGGCTGGTGAAAATTGTGTAATGGTGTGGGGAATGTTTTCTTAGCACACTTTGGGTCCATTAATACCAGTCAGTCATCACTTGAATGCCACAGATTTGAGTATTGTTACTGACCATGTGTACCCTTCATGCCCACAATTTACCATTGTTCTAATGGCTACTTCCAGCATGATAATGAACCATGTCACAAAGCAAAAGTAATCTCAAACAGGTTTCATGAACATGACAATGAGTTCAGTGTTCTTCAGTAGCCTTCCCAATCACTGGATCTGAATCCAACAGAACACCTTTGGGATGTGGTAGAACGGGAGATTCGTGACATAAGAGTACACCTGAAAAATCTGCAGGAATTGTGTGATGCAATCATGTCAACCTCGACCAGAATCTCAAAGGAATGTTTCTAACATCTTGTGGAATCCATGCCACAAAGAATTGAGGCTGTGTTGAGACCAAAGGGAGGCCCTACCCAGTATTAATACAGTGTTCCTAATAAAGTGCTAAGTGAGTGCATATGGACCCTGATATGATGTGAGGTAATGAAAGAAATTTCTGTAATAACTTGTCTTTCAGGTGTACTGTCAGGTTGTGCCAAAGCGTCAGGCTCTTTCTCAGGCCAACACTGAGCTGGACAATGCTACAGCTAAACTGCTCACCATTAGAAAGAAATTGGATGTAAGTATTGTGCTCCATTCATGTTTAACATTAATTTGAAGCTACAGTTTAAATTTGTTTAAGGGTAAAGAAGCATTTACGCTGTGTATTGAGACATGTCCTTTCTCCTATCTATGTGTGTTTTTATATTCAGGATCAAGACAAGCACTTGCAAAGCCTTACAGCCCAGTTTGAGAGAGCAGCAGCTGAGAAACTGCACTGCCAGGAGGAAGTGACCCGTACCAGACAGACCATCGAGCTGGCCAGTCGGCTGGTGGGAGGCTTGCAGGTACTACATGAACAAGTAGGCCTAGGGTTATCATCTGGCTACACGGCATGCTTTTGGTGTACTGATACGGATTATAGTTTTGGCTAGAAACCGAGATGCTGAGTTAGGAAGGAAGGGCTGCACCATGTCAAAACAGCTACTAAACTGGCCAAGAGGTCAGTGGACACTGGCCAAATGGAGGTGAGGGAAGAGGGAGACCGAAAGCCTACTGGCCTTTATCTTTACTGTGCCAAAATAGTAAATGATGTATATGGTTTGGTTTGTACATAATACAACCAGAACATTACACAGTGGTTAGAGAGCATGTTCTATTGAATATACTGATAATTTAAACTGTATAGAAAATGCAAATGTACAAATATGAAACTAATATACTTCAATTCAAATTAAATGTTATTACAAGTCAGTTTCAATTGGTTAATCTATTTGAATTTACTATTAATAATCACTTTCCAATGTTGTATTCTGTGTCAAAAAGTATTATACATATAGTGTATACTTATATTTTTCCTATAGCATACTCAGACATTTATCACCCGGATTATCCAAAATCTTTACTGCTGTTAATGTGAAATAAAATGAATGTAATATTTCTTTTAGTGTTTTTTTTTAAGGAACATTCTACTTCCTTATTCAGAGAAATGAATAGGGTTAGAATGGGACAGCTTGGCCTTTATGCATATCAAGACAGATGATTTGTCTTTATGCCATTGACCTGGAAGCAATAGTGTTTAGACTAATAAATCAGCCCATCTATATTTAATCATTAACTCACCGCAAAGCCTCAACAGCTGTTGGAAATTAAAAACACTTCAGCCAGGACTGAGTGATATTCCAAGCAATCCATAATACATTAGGCAAAAAATTGTAGTGATTTTTAACTGTCTGACAATTTATTATGTGACATGTTCTGCATGCTCGACCCTGTATAGCCGATGTTAGGCAAGATTTATCGCTGCGGTAGCATCTCAGCCATATTATTGAAGTTCTGAATGAGGGCTAAATTGATGCGGAGTGAAAACGTAACTACACTTTCAAAGCCAGTTTAGGTGAATTGCAACTGTATACTTTATTGCTTATGTTCTTTTAGTGTGTATGATCAATGGGGAGGAAACATAATCAACATATGGGCCATACGTTCATCTTCCTCCACCCCTGACAATTGATGCTGTAAAGTTGTCTGCATGGATTTAACCGTATAAGGTTCAGGTGAATTAAAAAAATGACACTTATGTGTTGGGGAAAAACTTATTTTCTGAACTTTAGCCACAAAGTAGCACTTCACTTCTGCTGAGGTTTGAGAAAGCTGATTTTTTTTTTTGTGTGCCTCATCTTCCTGTACACAGTCTGAGAATGTGCGATGGTCAGAAGCTGCGCTGGAGCTGGAGGCTCAGCAGAAGACACTGTGTGGGGATGTGTTACTGGCTGCAGCCTTTGTCTCTTATGCCGGATATTTTACTCAGCCTTACAGGCGGCAGCTTCTAGAGTGCACATGGAAGCCTTTCCTCAAAGAACTAAAAGTATGTATTTGGATTATTCAAACTGATTTGATTGTTCCTCAAGTCCCACAAATTTCAAGAATTTTCCACCTTGTGTAAAATTTATTTTAGGTCATTTAACATTACAGAATGCTGCTGCTCTACTTCTGTATCTGTGCATACCAAAATCAGTGAAGCATTGATCTGAATAGCATCACTGTGTGTTTTCCTCTCCTCACACCTCATGTTCCAGCCCCTCATCCCGCTGACAGAAGGCCTGGATCCTATCCTGCTGCTGGCTGAGCAAGCCAGCATTGCCGCCTGGCACAACCAGGGCCTGCCGCCCGATAGGCTGTCTGTGGAGAACGCTGTGATCTTGACTTGCAGCCAGCGCTGGCCGCTCCTTGTAGACCCCCAGCAACAGGCCGGCAAGTGGCTCCGCAACCTCTACGGACCTGGACTCAGAGTGCTGCAGCATGGAGAGAAAGGGTGAATCTTTTTATGAATGTCCTTCTGCCTCACCTTCAGCTATGCAGTTGATGTTTGTTGACTGCATAGTGATACATAAGTTCAAGACTGAGTGTAGTATCAATATACATAATTTTCTGTTTTTCCCCTTTTTAATTTTATTTTACTATCTAGATATCTGGATGTGATTGAGCAGGCATTGGTCTGTGGTGAAGTTGTGTTGATTGAAAATGTGGAAGAGAGACTGGATGCAATCCTGGAGCCTCTGCTAGCCAGGAACACTACCAACAAAGGAAGGCAAGAGATGCACTGATATTAAAATTTTATTTATATTCACATCACATGTAATAAAACTGAAAATACAGTCTTCCAGCAAAGCATGTGCATGTATAGCCATTTCTTGTTTACTTGGATTTTTTCACAAATAATTTTTGCATGTCATCCTTAGGAGGCAATTTTGTCTGGGTTTCTGTTAGCGCTGAAAAGCCGATAGTCAGATGTGACTTAGTACAATATGATAGGTTACTGTTTAAATTGTAGATGAATTAGTGTTGTGTGAGTTGAATTGAGGTGGGGGCAGTTGTATTGATCTTGCTTTCAGGGTGGGTGATAGATCTGCGTTTGTTTGCTCATATTCCTTGTGTGACTTGAATATGAAGCAGATCTCTTGATGTGACTGATCAGCCTCGATGCACTAGAGGGACTTGGACAGCAAGTGGACTTTTATCCACCGACAGCTCCCAGAGACTGCTGGTGGTGACAGCGAGTCTTCATAGAAATACTTTGTGATGGAAAGTGCCACATTAACAATGACAAATCGAAAAGTAAAAGTGCTGCCCTAGAATTTCGAAAGCACTTTTAACTTTGGTTCTTCTTGTGTTTCACCTTTGTTGTATAATAGATATTTATATTGATAATTCAGTTTTATCATTGTCATTTGTCTATTTATGCATTCTAAAATCTTTGACAGATATCACACAATTAACTGCTTATCAACCCAGAATATGTGATTTAAGCAAAAAAAAAAGTAGTGTAATGTTTTACATATTCTTAGCACCTTTTTCAGCATTTAGTTAGCAAGGTTACATTCTCTGTACCTGAAGTACTCTCACACCTGTTTCTGGTAACCCGTGGCAGCGGCTCAGTGTTTAATCTGACTATAAGTTTTTCCTGCGGGTGACCCACACTCCACTCTCCACCCATGATCAATTCAGCCCGGCCGCAGCAGCCGTGATGAATCTGGTGCGGTTTCACAGCTGAAGTTCATTAATAATTGGAATGTTGCAGAGTGCAAAGTAATGAATACTAATTATTCCTTTCATGTCTGACAGAGGAGCATGAGCCAATCCATCAGCTGGGACTTTAATTTGGTGGAGTAATGGTTCTATCAATAGTACATTAATTCCGTCTTGTGAAGATATAGAGTTGAAGCAGACCCTGGCTTTGGTGGAAGCTCTGGCGTAAGAACCAGGGCTGTTGGCTGACTAGTGAGGGGTAATTAGAGAAAAATTAAAAGCCACCAGGTCTGGGCAGCCAGGCTTGATTTAATTGAAATGCAGATTGGGATAAATATTGGCTGCTGGGAATATGATCTTCCAGATTTTATTTAATATCATTTGCCTGTGGTGGCTTGCTGTTACATTTGTCATCTTTTTCTGTTTCGCTCCAATTAGAGAGCTGGAAAAGTGACACTAAAACAACATTATAGATTATTATAGATTGTAAGCTATTTTCACAGGGTGATTTATGTGGCCCTGTTTTTTGGAAAAACAGCCCTTTTTCGGAAAAATGTAACCCTTATTTTAGGCTGAATTTTCATCTTTATTCATGGAAAATTAGTATTTAAAATAAACAGATTAATATTCCTTTTCATATACAGTACCAGTGAAAAGTTTGGACACACTCATTCATAGTAATGAGTAAGTGGGTCCAAACTTTTGACTGGTACTGTATGTTTGGTCACATGATAGTGTACTTTGCACCCACTTAAAGCGATTTATGCTGTACAATGTGTCTACAGGTTTATCAGGCTGGGGGATCGAGATTGTGAGTATAACAGCAGGTTCTGTCTTCTTCTACACACAAAGCTGGCCAACCCTGACTTCCCTCCTGAGCTGCAAGCCCAGACCACCCTCATTAACTTCACAGTGACGCAGGCTGGCCTGGAGGAGCAGCTCCTGGGACAGGTGGTCAGCCATGAGAGGCCTGACCTGGAGACCATGAAGGTTAGACAACACTGCACCACCAAACTTCACACTCAGTAACTAAATACTTGCTGATAGTCATTCCAAAGGAAAAATGAGGAATAATATGCACAAGTACCAACTTAACCCTTAAATGTTTGAAGTTCTTTTATAAAGTCAGTCCTTCCTCAATACAGTTGGAGCTGAGCACTCAGCAGAACCTGTGTCAGATAGAGCTGAAGAAGTTGGAGGATGAGCTGCTGAGCAGGTTGTCTGCTGCTGAGGGTAGCTTCCTGCAAGATGCAGCATTAGTGGAACAGCTGGAGCACACAAAGAACACTGCTGCACACATCCAAAACAAGGTGGGAGAATCCTGTAGGGCATTTCATGACACTGCTGTGTCTTAGGATTGCCAGTACGGTCAAAGTATAAAAATGTCTTCATGCTGTAGCATAATAGTGTGAAGAGCATAGAGCCATTAACTGTATTATGTGTTTAATTGTCATAATTGTTTTAATGGTTAACAGAAAGGGGAACTCAACATTTCTGTTGACTGTATATGTGCATATGTAAGTATTAATGTTACTGTGTCTCACGCAGGTCATAGAGGCGAGAGAAAATGAAATGAAAATCAATGAGACCCGTGAGCTCTACCGTCCTGTAGCACAGAGAGCTACTCTTCTTTACTTTATCATTAAAGAGCTACACAACATCAATCCCATGTACCAGTATTCCTTTAAGGTAAAACTACACTATATTGATATCCCATTTTGTATCAGTATCTTGTTGAAGTGAAAGGCAACAGAATCATCCCAAATAAAGGGTTTTTAGATTTCTTTAAGTTTTAGTTGTTAAAAAAATATTGCATTGCAATTGCTCTCATTCACATTTGCAGGCTTTTAGTGCAGTATTCCACAAAGCAATAGAGCAAACTCCACAAGATGAAGATGTGGCAGCACGTGTCCACTCCCTCACTGAGGCTGTCACTTACTCTATCTTCGTGTACACCAGTCAGGGCCTCTTCCAGAAGGACAGGCTCACCTTTCTGACCCACACTGCCTTCCAGGTGAGGGGGCGCGCCACACTGGCACATCTACCCACCCTTACCTCTCTGCCTCCCTCCCTTTTCCAGTGCTCTGTCATCTACATCAGTCATTGCACTTTTCTGCCCCTACATTAACTTCAATTAGACCCTGTCAGAGGAGCATGCCCCGTTTCTATTGATTAACCCTCAGAGTCAAAGCACGCTTCTCCCTCAGGCTGTCAGCACTGACAAAGCTCTGACAGAAGGGAAGGAGCAGGATGCAGATCCCTGTGAGGGGAGCAGCTGTTTTGCCTGTTGTTGTCTGTGTACATGTACTGTCCCCCCTACAGCCACATCACACTGAGTAAACCTGGGGCCTTTTTTTTTTTTTAAATCTAAAAATAACAAGATATGATTATGTACAGTATCAGTCAAAAGTTTGGACACACCTACTCATTCATAGGTTTTTCTGT
>JAOTRR010000051.1:27589236-27600874 GCA_028570945.1 Gogo arcuatus
ATACCAAAGGCATGCAAGTATACATGAGAAAATTGCTTTTAATTTCATTACTTTTGAGGAGGAATAAGGCATTGTTTCAATGAGCTGTAAGGGTACCAACAAATTTGTCCACATCTATATACAGTACATTTTATATACAACCACAACCATCATTTGAGGCCAAAAATTAAGATACACATGAAGCCCAGTCATCGTTAGTCTTTTTTGGTTAAAATCCTTTGATTTTAACCATCACATTTTAATCAAACAGGTTTATTCCACATGCCAATGGATTCCCAGGGTATCCACAAAACTCATGCCAATGACAACCTCTGCCATTTTGGCAAGGTTGAACTTAATCATCTAAACAATATACTCCACCTGATGGAAATGCATATTCTGGACACTGGTTCCCTTTAAATATGTTCCTAATTAGCGGTTAAACAATAATGTAAAGAAAACTGACAAAGAAAACACAGCATATAAAGTCTGACTTTATAATGATCATGCAAGTTCTAGTGTGTCATCAGAAAGACAGACAATGTGAATAATCTGTCCTTATTAGAAAGGGAATAAGTGGCAATAATCAAACCATCAGTAGCTGATGTATTAATGTCAGCTTCCTAATAATGCATCCACCCTGATTCTCATATTAGGATAAACAAAATCTCTCATGTGTTGCGTGTTTTGGATATCATTTAAGAAACAGGCATTTTACTGAGCGTTTCTGTAAGCAGGGACCCATGTTTTTAAATCACTCAATATGTGAGTCAAGTATGACTTGAGTTTCTGTCCCTAACTTGAGTCCCCATCTCTCCTGGAGGAATCATAAAAACTATGCACATGTCCATCATCAACAGGACCCACAATGTAAGATTTACAAAAAATTAGCCTGTACCTGCATGAATGAGCTAGTTTAAATGCTCATTTTGTGTTAAACAATGTTGTAACAGCTTGGAATGTAATAATAATAAAAAGAAATGAATAATAACCACTGTATATTTCACAAAATGCAAAGAAACATTTATTGAAAGGTGCTGTTTTAATGTTACTTAAAATGTAAATAGGGTATGTGCAGGAATATGATCGTTTAGGTTGAAGGGGACCAACTGACAAAACAGGTTTGTAATTCCACGAGAAACGTCAGTGAAATCCAGCTTTACAGAGCAGAGTTAAAGAGATGGTTCGAGCAGGGGTGAGTTTCTCCTTTAAGACAGACATCGTGTCATTGCTGTCATTGTTCAGAAGATTTCTAGTTAATAATGCAATGTTCGGTTTGACCCTTTAAACTCCCAGCAGCTGTCAGCAGACCTTCTCACATAGCTGTCCTAAGAGTGACACCACTGCTACATTAATATAATATGCTTTAAGAGAAATAACTAAATAAGAAGCTGATAACTAGCATCAGTAGTGCAGCACATGTACATCTGCTTGTCTTTTAACTGTACGTGTGAGACACGACTCGTATTCTGCCTGGAGATACACTTGGGATTCATCAAACAATTGCAAATCTCGCTCTGTTGACATTTTATATGTGCACACTCCTCATTTGTAAACTAAGCAAAAGTAAACTGAGTGCAGTTAAAACTGAGCGTAATGTTCCAACTGGCTAAAGCTAAAAACAGCACTGTGCTGCCTCTCTAGGGCAAAGAGTGAGATGAGAGCCCACCTGTCTCTCTTGCTTGAGGGCTCCCGCTGTCCTCGTCCAGCGTCAGGTGGCTCAGCAGGTGTTCCAGAACCTTCTCTGGGCTGGCGGGCACGCTGGCGTACCTGTGAGACAGAGATGATTCAATGGAGTCTTCCTCCTCAATGGAGGACAATGAGCGGCTGCTACTGTGCCACTCCTCGTCCTCTGTGCCTTCCTCGTCGATGTAGCGGAAGTACGGGACGTCGAAGGTGGGTACTGTCACCCGGTCACCACTGCTGCTGTCCGAGCCGCCATCCTCGCCCTCGTCTTCCTCCTGCTCCACCAGCGCTGCCAGCATCACCCTGCCCTCCAGTGGACGCTTGCTGCCCATGCTAGCACCGGCTCTTACCTACCACATTGACTCAGGAGCTCCAGAGTGTCCACTGAGCCCTGAGAACAGGCTGCAAGCCCTGCACTGGTTACCAACTTCAGTGTAAAGAGCTCGATGTGAGGGAAGCAGTGGAAATGCAGCACATACTCAGTTAATGGGTGTTTGTGTGGCGAGAGAGGGAGAGAGAAAGAGAATGAAGGGAAGGGAAGAGATTGAAAGAGTGATGGGAGGGAAGAAGAGAGAAAGAGAAGGGGGGAGTGTGTGAGCAGGGAAAGAGTGTGCACTCACAAGCCTGTACGCACCCATGTGTGTGTGTGTGTGTGTGTGTGTGTGTGTGTGTGTGTGTGTGTGTGTGTGCATTCATGCAGCTCACCTCCTGGAAAAGGAGGAGGGGGAGGGGGAGGAGGAGGGTGCATGCTCTGACGTAGTCCTCTGAAGCAGCAGCATCTCTCGGCTCCTTTCTCTCACACACACACGGACTGCTGTGTCACCGAGGGGCTGAGGAGAGAGAGGGAGGTGGAGTGTATCACCAAGGAGATTCCCTTTTCCTCCTGATTTCCATCAATATATACCCCCCTCCAAATCCCCAAATTACACCAGCCACATCAAACAGATTTATATTTTATCATCCGCCAGCACAATGCAGGCCTCCACATTCATATTCATGCATGGCTTTATGCATATTTTAATAATGAGTTCATTAGCACAGGTGTCAGTTAATTACTTGTAGTCTGGGTTCAGGTTGTAGTGTCATGCACTGTGTAGTTTTCTGAGTTGTGTGTGTGTGTGTGTGTGTGTGCGTGCGCGCATTTATCAGAGGCGGTGCCTTTGGAACAAAGGAATCAGGAGGTGTATTGGTCCTGCTATAAGTCTGCCACCTCATCACTTGGGTGTTATCAATCTTACACACTCATATAATCTGTCACACACACACTTATTTGTGTCCATTACTTACTAGATCATCAATACTCTAAAACAAAGAAGAGACACCCAATCTTTGATATAACTAATGCAGATATCCAGCAAAAAATATAAATATGGCAAATATGGGAGGATTTCTTTATGGTAATTCTTCTCTGCTGTGCGCTAAGCTGAAGAAATTGCTAGGAAGAGCTTGTATGTGTGTTGTGCCTTGGGGCAATGTCTAATCTATTCTGCCCCTAGCCAAGTCCTGTGTCATTGAGCATGTTTATATAGAAGGGTGAGGACTGTTTATATTGAAACCTTAACCAGTGTGGTCTAGTTCTGGAGATTACTGCTTTGTACACCATATAAACTGGTTTGTTATACTGCTGCACTAGAAGCGTTTATTCAGCTGGGTGTGTAAATGTGGATGTGCTGGTGCTGGGGACAAAGAGGAATTTATTTCTTATTCACTTGCATTATCAGGTCCAGTATTAAGATGGACAGTCATTGATGCACCGATGTGTTCGTGTGTGTGTGTGTGTGTGTCTGTGTGTGTGTGTGTGTGTGTGTGTGTGTATGTGTGTGTGTACACGCACGTATAATTAAGCAGGCAGACAGGCTGGAAGAGATCGTACTTTTCTGCCCTAATTGCAAACTGCACTGAATACCTTAATCGCACCTGTCCTCACACACACACACACACACACACACACACACACACAGACACACACGAGGTATTGATGAAAGGCACTTGCATTCAGTCAATCAACAGCAAATACTGCAACTATCCTACTAAAGTGGCTGTTATTGGGGCAATCAGTCTCTCCCCTCCAAACACACTCCATTAGAGCTGTCGCAGACACACGCTGATGTCTATAGGCACTTTGCTCAGTCTAGCTTTTACTCAGGAAAAGAAACACAATCTAGGACAACTCCACAAGCCCACAGCTGCAGCACCACACATTTTTGCATTACAAGAAAAATGTTTAATAGATAACAGACCACTACCATAGGAAACAGACCACTTGCACCAATAAATTCAAGAAGGAACAAAAGGAACCTTATCCAGAGCCCAGGATTTTTTTTCAGGAACCCTTGAAGGCTAACACATGCTTCCTCCAAAAAATGCACCTTTTCGAACAACTGTTCATGATACGTCACTTGTCAGCGCAAAACACACTGAGGAAAGTGCTGTCTGCCCTCTTCCACATACAAAAACTCACAGATGTCCACAGTTGGCTAGTTTTGCTCTGACTGACAGCATGAGACAGAGAATCTCACCTGCCCAGAAAATATGGCCAATTTAGCACTGTTGGATCCCTGGCTAGGGATGGTTGTGGCAATTTTAAGATTCAAACTTGCACTCTCCAGATGATAGAGTGAACGCTTTTCCATTGCGCCACTTGTGAGCCCTCAAGCAATGTCTTTAGTTCTTACTCCAGAGGAATATAATGGAGTGGAGCTTTCACTGCTACATTTTCTTGACTGCTCAACTGTAAGTTTAACAGAATGACAAATCTTCACATTGAGCATGTTTAAAGCATCTAGTGCCATAAGATCACAGATGTTGCAGGAGTGTGTTTCTAGTGACATGCTGTTTGCAGCAAGCAGAAGAAAAGCCTTTAGGTATGAAAATGTGTTTCATTTGCGCAAAGATGGTTTGAAAAGCTAAATAATTTTAACTTTGTATCTGTACAGCACAGCATAAAGGGTTAAGAATAACCCAGACTGCACATACTTACCAGAGACATCCGTGGACGTGTGTTACTGGGCTGGTCTGCCCTACTTAAGATGGACCACAGACAAAGTTGTCATTGGTCTCTTTTTTAGAACCTATGCATTACAATTTAATTTTGGTTTGTATTAAGTTTAACATCTTGTTTATAACCACAATAGTATTTTTGATGTCTTCAAAAAGGAATAAAAACGTTCACTGTGGCCAAACTCTAGATGTCCCATTAATGTTGGCAATGATGCTGTTGAAACATTTTTGTGCTTACTGGGAATACAACGGTCTGAGGTCCCCACACATTTAGTGTTGCTGTACTTTGTCATGTGCTGAAACGTCAGACCTATTTGGTAGTTTGCATCACTTGTCATCATGGGTTACAGTCCCTGCACTGTTTTGGAGATACAAGGAACTTATTTGGGAATTATTCTAATAATAATAATAATATCAGGATAGTTCCAGACCTCTTAAATTCCTCAAAAGGTATGGGAACCTTCTTAGAAAAACATCTATGAGGGTGAGCCAAATGAAATTTTATTTACTTATTTATCTATTTATTTAATTATTTAGCATTCTTTATTGCACATAGGTGTCAGATAAATGTATCATGGTTAAGGTAGCAGTAGAAGAGGCTATTGAGAACAGTGGACCAGTAAGGCAATTTTACTTCTCCAGCCACAAATTTAATGTACTGTTTCTATAATTTATATTGCGCTTTTAAGGTTTTGATTTGACTCACCCTCATATACAGGTATACAGTCCCTGCCAAACGTACTGGAAAAAAAAGTGGAATGTTTTAAATTGGCTAAGTCAATCACCAGATTTTAATGGAGTCGAGCATGCATTTCACATACAGAAGAGGAGACTGAAGAGAGGAACCTCCAAACGCAAACAACAATTGAACGAAGCTGCTGTACAAGCCTGGAAAAGCATCACGAAAGAAGAAAGCAACAGGTTGGTGATTTCAATGGTTTGCCGGCTTGATGCAGTTATTGCAAGCAAGGGATAGGCAACCAAATATTAAGTGTTATTTACTTTAAGACTATCTGTTCCTATACTTTTGCTCATCTAAAAAATTTTTGATGGTCTGACACCAAAGGTGCCATGTTGTACAGTGTTTAATACATTTAAATGTATATATCAGGAAATCAATGTTAATTTTGATCTATCATCTCATACTCATCTTTTGATCTAAAATCCAGATGTCTCTAGTGTATAGCAAAAACAAAAGAATTGGTTTTGCTGTTCCAATACAGTGAGCCCATGGTGAGAGCCTCACATAAAATGCAGTGCCTGAACTTCACCAAGTATTATTAGAACTGGTGTCCTGTTTCGTGGTCAGATGAGACTGAAATCAAATTTTCTGGTCATGCACACCATCAGTATGTTTAAAAGGAAAAAGTACCAAAAAAAAAGCACCTCATGCCCACTATAAACTATGGAATTGGGATCAGTGATCAGTGCTTTGGGGCTGTTTTATCACTGGTGATTCAGGGCTCTTGTAAAGATGATGTATTGGCACCATGAATTCTGCTAAATAATCCAGCGCAGAACATGGTTGCCTCTGCCAGGAGGGTCAGCATTAGCTGTAGGTAGAGGTTTCTTCAGGATGCTTAACCAAGCATACTTCCAAACATCCAGGATCCCTCTAAAAGCGTTTTAGACATTTCAGAAAGAGACTCAGTATCATTATCTCTAGGGTAGGGGTTCCAAAATATTATTTTAAAACCATTTTTTAAGAAAAAAATACACTACTTAGAATGTTTTGTGTTTGAAAACACCTTTAACTAAAACCATACAATGTTCTGTTTGTTTGATTTGCTCACAGAAATTACTTGTGTAATTTTTATATACTATTTTTTGTTATATATTATTTGCATAAATCATGCCTATAATTCTGGAAGGCAATGCAACTGATCATTCTTAGAGTATATTGTCAGTGTAAGGTATCAGGGCCAAACAGGCAAACAAATTAAACCCTGTGACATCTGAAATATCCAAAAGATCAATTCAGAGAAAGATCAATAGAAATGACCACAGAGGTCATCCCTGTACCATGCCTCTGGGGAAGCACTTACCTGTCCATTGGTCTTATTGTGCTTCATCAGTACACAGTAAAACAACAACATTAAAAATGCCAGGTAGAATGAGAGGTCACGCTTGCCCTGACTACGTGGAGGCCCTTGCAGAAGATTAATACCTGATTGCATAACTATGACTAGTTTGATAGTTTATAGCCTACGGCTATTTTTGTATCTAGTCAGTTTGGACTAGACTAATTTATGTTGTCTGCTTTCTGCTGGCTTAAAAGGAAGAAACGTGTAAACTATCTTGAGCTATGCTATGTAGAAGCTAAGCATGAGTACCTCTTTATCTTCCCCACTGTAATCAGTGGTAAAGACATTCAAATGTACACTTCCATAACACAGTAAAGTTATCTATGTCTATGTAGGCAGGGAAATAGACTACATCTAAAATCTAAGAGCATGGTTCAATCATGTTTCTTGTTATATCTTCTACATCATTTTGATACGCAAATTAAAAATTACAAAACAGAATGTCAATATTTATCCAAAAAGAATTACATACTGTAACTGGTTTGAAAACCTTCACAACACAAGCTTCTGGAAATCAAGTGGTCAAATTCTGTTCTGTCTTTCATCATCTATTTTCATGGAGATGATTTCATGCAGTATGTTTACATGCACACTAATATTCCACTATTATTCAGAATATGACAATATTCCGAATTTGATACAGGTCATGTAAACAGCATATTACATTTGGATATTCCGAATTTGGTCTTATTCCGAATTCAGCATTTTCCAATTAAGACGTTGGATATGCCGATATTATTCTGGTTTCAGGAGCATTCTTTGGACATGTATACAGCACATTCAGAATATACTTTTAGGAGTGTGCACATATAAACTGCTGGTTTTAAAGCAGTTTGCGACGCACGACCTCTTTCCTGTTTACAGTCAGCTCTGTGCGTTGTACACAAACCAACATGGGGGTGTTTTATGTTAATTGGAGTATGCACGGCTGCTCGTAAACAGGAATATTAGTGGAATATTCATTTTCATTAGCCATGTAAACAGCTTAGTAATAAGGGCAAACCCAGAGTATTTTGTGCATGTAAACGTAGTCATGAAGGCTTGTTGCCATCAATATACAGTTGTTGTACACATAAATATTTCATTCATGTTAAATAATATTTCACGCGAGTCAGCACTACAATATATACTGTGCCTATATGAAATGAATTATGTAATACATGCCAGTGTGAAATGAGAACTGAAAAACACTCAAAGGTCAGTGTTTGTACAGACAAAAGTAAACCTTGACATTTGTTTAATTCCAGAGTTTACAGCCATGTTAGCTGTAGATGCTTGAGTAAAAGCAGACATCATTCAGTATGACTGGTATGTACTTTTAAAGTGGGAGTATAAATCAAAAGAGCAGACTGCATCCAAATGTCTGTGTACTTGGCTATAGGCATCAACATACACCAGAGCACTGTCATGTTTTAATCAGGGACAACAAATTTAAATAATAGAACATATCCTGTATCTGGTTCAATATGATATGGATTAAATGATAACTGATGCCTTTTTTAACCACATGGAAGAAGTATACATCTCAAGTATCCTGTTTGGTATCACAGAATGTGAAATGAGGTCAGCCAGTGACTTCATACATATAATCATATCACAAACTGTATAAACTAGCTAATATATTGTACATTGTTTTAACTAGAAAAAATTCTGAAAGGAATGAAGAATAATCATATATGTCCATGTTTGAGTCAACAACCTGCTTCAAATAGAGCAGTTTTATGAAATTTTGTCTTAGCACTGAACAGGATCACGACCCCAGCATGAGATACAGATTTCATACAAAAATATTATAATTATTAACATCAAAGCATGTTAATTCTGTAGAATATTTGCCTGTAATGTACACAAGTTATTTTTCCACAATTATCAGGTAAATTAAGGTAGTAAACTAATACAGCCACTAACATATTTTAAACAAGTAAGATGCATTTATACACTACATACTTGAACAGGAATCAGGTTCAGGTGCCACTCCTATCAACCAAGAACAGGAATCTGAGGCTACAGTGGGCACTAGCTCACCGAAACAGGACAGCTGAATATTGAAAAAAATATATCATTCAAATGTTTTTTTTCAATCTTCAACTGTCCAGTATGTTTTGTAGCCCATCAACCATTTGACATGTTGTGCATTCTGAAATGCTTTTCTGCTCGTTTTAAAGAGTGGTTATTTGAGTCACTGAAGCCTTCCTATGATGTTTCCACCCAAAGAACTGCCACTCTGGACCATTCTAGTATGTAAACTCTAGAGACTTCTGCATGATAATCCCTGGATATCAGCAGTTTCTGAAATATTCATGATGTGAACATCAACTGAAACTCTTGACCTGTATTTGTAGGATTTTGTGCATTCTGCTGCTGCCACGATTGTCTGACTGCATGAATGAGCAGATAATTGCATGTGTATAGAGGTGTTCCTAATAAAGTGGACAGTGAGTGTATGTACAGTTGCAGTAAATGTCACACTAATATTTTAATGTTATGATTTCTAGTATGATGATTAAGAACATACATAGTTGGTTAGAAATGGGTGAAAAATGTTTTGGGACTTCCGTGCTTTATTGCCATAAAATAGATATTATAGTCTGAGCCCATAATAACAACTGAATTACTGAAACGCTAACAACAAAATGGCACATAAGGCAGGAAACCTGACTGCACTGGTGTGATTTTAGTTTTTCATGTCTTGTGTAACAAGTCTTTATTGTTAGGGTGTACAATGAATCTCTGCAAAGGAAAGGTCAGCAAGACACAGGCATTTGTATTAAAAAATGTGGTGCCTGGGTACTGTATATTAGTAGGTAGACTGGCTTGATCCAGTCTTACGGCAATTAGGTCAGACTTTCCTGTTATTGTTAAAATAACTAGCAAATGACAAGAAATGAGGAAGTAAGAGCTCTATGAAATTGGCCAATCAGAAACAAGCATGTGATAATTAACTGGTACCTATTTGAACTCAGAAATTCAGCTCTGTCCTACCGTAATGGTAGACCCTGATAATAATACAGAGCTCAATATTTTAAAAAAGCATGCAAATGAACATCAGGTGATTTATTTCTTAAGACTGGTTTTGAATGTTTAACTCAATATAATTAAATATTTTTGTTCATTCATGCATACATTTCAGGGTGCAAGTAGGAAAGTCATTAGGACACAGACTTCTGATTTTAGACAATAATTACTATTAAACATTAAACCCCATTCACAGTGTATGCTGATGTCAAAGTGTGTCTGTACAGTGTGTGTATACTCTGACTCACCTCAGCTGGTCGTTCAGTGGGTTTAAGCGGGCTGTGGAGGAGGCGGCATCCGTCTTTGGCTAGTCGCTGGACCATCTCCATGCGATTCATGTCCTCTCTGTTGCGTAATCCAGTACCAGGGCCGTGCTGCAGTTCAGGGGCCACAGAGAACACATATCTCAGACCACAGTCCCACGCCATGGGGCTTCAACACACACACACACACACACACACACACACACACACTCTCTGTGTGTGTGTCTATCCACAAGCCAGTACACTGCTTTCTATTTCTTCAGGTGAGACAGAGAGCTCTGGCTACTAGAATCCAGTGCAGGGAGTCATGGTATACAGCTGGGGATAGGAGAGACTCTCTACACATTTCGTGAAAGAGAACCTGCATTTCTCTTTCCTTTAGCCTCTCTCTCTCTCTCTTATTCAAAAAACAAAAGTGGGGGTGGCCAGGAAGCATCTGCCAGTGGCTCCAGTCATGAATAGGAAGTTCCACAATGTCCTGAAAATGGGAGACTGACCAGCATTGACTCTGGGAGGGTATGTTACTGTGTATTTGTAAAACTCTGCATGTGGAAGAATGCAGAGTAGAACAGGACAGTGGCCCTATACACTGTATAATATTCTCTCTGGCTTACAGAATCATCAAAATACTCGTAAAGGAGTGCATCAATAATCAAGGTATCAATAATTAAGATGATATGTGGTGTCACATGGCTGCACTGTGACCTTTACCTGCTTAAGGTCAGACACTATGTGTATGAATAAAAGAATAACTCCAGAAGTTGCCTCCACTTGTTTCACCTGTGGAGGTATTACAGTAATCTATACAGTAATTCAGGATTGTTCCATTAACCAGCACTTCTCCATCAACATACACACCTGCACATATACTCCCACCCACACATACACATAAGACCAGAAGGCTTCCAGGATGTAGCACTTATGACTTCATCCTTTAGTGTGACAGTAATAGAAAGGAATTTGCATTAACCACACAAAACGAATACAGTCACTACAGTCTATATAAAGAAGTTTAACCTCATACTGGGCAGACTTGTTCAACATAACTGGAACACTTCACATTCCAGGACACTTTGTCTAAAACCACATCTGAATATGGGAAACAATGAAAAATACCTAGGGACAAAAGGGAAATACTTTAAAATCTTGTTCTCAACCTTGTGTGTGTAAAAGAGAAAAGAGGATCAGCATTTTATTTCAACTATTCTGATGAACTCGATAACACTATAGTTATAAGCAGACACATACACTATTCATCCATAGTGGCCAGTTTCAGTGTTAGGCACATTTACAGTTGTACAATAGATGGTGTATAGATTAACTATATAGATAGATTTACTACAGATGTTGTACATTACCAGTCATATGTTTGGACATATGTAACAATAACCCAATTCACAATTCGATTCAATTCACGGTATTCAGTTCACAATTCGATTTTCCCATGATATTTCTGAAAAAAAAAATTAAACGAAAAAAATTTGTATTGCAACAAAAAATGCAACATTTATTTTCCTATTGTTTACCAATTTAAATATTCCTTTAGTTGAATAAAAAAATACTTTTGTTTCATTTTCTTAATAACCAACAATAATTATTTACCCACATTTG
>JAOTRR010000051.1:27665841-27678907 GCA_028570945.1 Gogo arcuatus
GTGCGTGGACGCGCACAAGCGCTCGAGCTGCTTCTCGCGCACATAGGCGTGACAAATGCCATAAAATGATCCACATGTGCGGTCTCCACTGGAGGCACTACTGCTCAGGCTGTATTCAGAGACTAAAAACCTAGAGTCAATTAAAGCATTAAAGGGCCTGTATTATGAAAATTGACTTTTTCCTTCTTTTAGTAGTTTTTAGACTATAAAGAATCACAGCAACACAGAGAAAAGGTTAAACCTGTAACTTTATGTGACGCAGCTGTGATGGCTGTGGTCTGAAGTGATGTAGCCAACCCCAGGCACTGTGAGGGGGGACCACCCAAAGCAGCTGTGTGTTCAAATCAGACAAAGTAAACAGTAAAACTCCTAAATTAGTTGGTGGAAGAAGGGAGAAGTTTCACTGCTTAGTCCACTTGGTTATTAAATCGAGATACTCGCACATGGTTACGTATATCACTTGCACATTTTGTGGTCACACGGCACACCCTCTCAAGCATTTCCAACCTGCCCCCCTTTATTATTATTAGTAGTAGTAGTAGTAATAATAATAATAATAATAATAATGTATTTATTTAATTATTTTTTAACAAAACAAGATCTCTGAAATTGGTGCCTTTTTGACCTAGTAAGTTTCATATTTTGAAATGCAATTTTTACTTATTTATTCTATTTATTTATTTATTTTTCTTGTTTTTATTTTGTTTAATGGATTTAGAGTTACTTTTTTGCATTATCTTGCAAATTAAATGCCACATGTTGCAATATCATTAATTAAATTCATTAGATATAGCGCATGTCAATTTTGGAACAAGTGCTTTCAAATGGTTGTTAATATAAACATTATCAAATAAATAAAAATGCCTGCCTGCCTGTATGGTGTTGTTGTTGTTGTTGATGTTGATGATATAAGCTATAAACTAAGGTGATGGTAGTGTATCAAGAACTAAATTCTGATTTTGGGGTAAGATGCTCACCCATGGGCTTTTTACCCCAGGTCAGAGGGCCTTTTAGAAGGCCCTGGCATGGGGAAAAATATGGCTGGGGCAAAATAACCTATGCAAGAAAAATATCTAATGCATTTTAATCCATTGTTTATGATTATTGTTGTTTTTAGTTGAGAACAAAGTAGACAGCAATTCTCTGCAAATCAAAATCAATTTCCTGCAGATCAAATGGTAACTTTTTAAGAAATACCTCCTGTCATAAAACATGGGCCTCTTATCTCACTCTATGGTGTAAGAATACACATATAGCTTTTATCTCATTTTTACAGGATAAATAGGTATGTACAACAGATTTATTTTCACACAAAATGAGAGAAAAAAAAAAAGATTTATTTACATGAGCACCCACAAATTGTCAGGTGTGCAGGTGACTATGGTGGAGGATTTTTTTTTGTGACACATCTTTAATTATATGTGTCAATCTATCCATCAATAAATTCATAAATATGATGTCCAATAAATACATTAACAATTAAATACATCAATAAATCTTTCAATTTATTATTACAAAATGTATTTCAATATATATTTCATGATTTATTGACACATTTAATGAGGATATATTGTTGGATAGATTGAAGATTAGATTGAAGGATACGTTGAAACTTTGAAGGATTCTATTATGCACCTTAAGGCTGTTCTGATTGGTCTGTAAAAGTGCAGTGGCGTGGCCAAACTGTGCACCTGCAATCACAGACAAAATGGAGAAGAGCAGCTGATAGACTTGAAAGAGGAGCACGAAATGGTTAATATGCGAATTAACATTACTACTAAAATCTGTATCTCACTGTGTTATGCAGTGTTTTGGTAATTAGAAGGACAAGATTAACTTTTTTTTCCTTTTTCAAACGGCAAAGTCCAAAAACTTAAAGTCAAAAAGCAGAATGAGCAGAACAATAACAAAGGCTTGGTAAAGTCAGAAACATAGAACTGAGGCTTACTTCGCAAAGTGCAAGTGCTGTGAGAGTGCTTATATGAGTGCACGTGAATTGAGTCCAGATGTGAGCAATCAGTAATGGGGGACTGTGAGCGGTGAAGTGCAGGATGGGTGTTGTAGTGTGTGGCGGCCATACTTGAAGGCCGCTGTGACTGCTGGGAAGTGGAGCCTTGAGTGCTAGCAGGTGCAGACGTGACACAACTTTCATTTGATTATAGCTGAGCAAATTTAATTGTATTTTATTTAACTCTAACTGTTTGACTCATCTTACAAACATCTGTTATATTTAGAGCTACATTTTCATTAGAAATGCTTTTTCTAATTTTTATGGTCTCTCTTATAGAAAGATGTCGACTCTGTTAGAGCACATTTCAACCCTGTTACATTCCTGAGTAACAAGAATGACGGTAACAGGGTTGACGTTTCAGCCATGGCTATGTCAGCCCTAATTCCTCATGTGGTGATGTGCATGGGAGAGCATGGTATAGAGGTTGTGAAGGTTTACGTTCATTTTTCAAATAAAACTGCAAAATATGTCATCTTTCTGTATCTTCCAAAATATAAACATGTGTTGATGTGAGGCAACGAGTGCATGTCAGCAGCCTGACTGTTCACATATGTCTTTCCTATAATCCCATGTGTACATTCCTTTGCAGTCAAGTGTAAAGCGGAGAGAGCGACTGCAGTGGTAGAAATTAATTTTTGTTGTTGATTTTATTTTTATATTTATGTGTTATTTCTGATTGCAGGCAGTGTGGTAACTGAATATCCGCTGTGTTCTCTGCAACATGTAATATCCCATCTGGGGTATAGGAGCATATTATATTTTTATGTTCCACTCTAATGCTTTTTCATGCTTCCAGCGGTCATAACTGGCTGATGTTAGTGAAGATGACCAGCAGGTGGCGATATTTAAACCCAGGTAACTGCCTGTATCACGGGAACCTCATGACCACACTGTAGATAACACCTTATTCAGGCCTGACATATCACATGCTGGAAATTCGAGTCTCAAAAAAAAAAAGAAAAGCAATACCTTCATGCAAAAGCTATGGGGCAGTGGTGGCTCAACGCATTATGACTCTAGGCTACTGATCAGAGGTTTGGGGCTCGAGCTGCTAAGCTGCCACTGTTTGGCCCTTGGGGAAGGCCCTTAACCCTATCAGCTCAACCTATCCACATTGATCCCACATAGAAGTAGAAAGAGATGTAAGAGGAAGACATTCATGCAAAAGCAGCTTTCTGTTTGACAGTAAAGTAAAAGGCAGCTGTTATCTGTTTTATAACCTGTATAAATGAACACTCCAGACACTTTTGTACAGTCGGACACTAATTTTATTTTTTCACATGTAGAGCATGTGGTTTCATTCTTTAGATGTGATTTTCTTACACGAATAATCCTTTTTTTTCACATGGGATCACATATTATTCACATGATAGGCCTATCAAAAGTGTTGAGTTTAAGGCATAACATTCACCCCTCTTTTTTTTCCAAACGTCATCACGCATTACTCACATCATTACAAGTGAAATGTATGTTGAGATATTATTATATTATTACGGAGGCACAAATATAGGCTAATTAATATTTTGTCAAGCAACACGTTTTTTCAAGTGTATATTGAAAAGTGTGATGATTTACAGCAGGGTTTCGCAACCTGTTTTTTTTTTTCATGGTGGCATCACAGGGGGTTCATAAGTCCGTCCCTTTAAAATTCATTCATTTTCTATACCGCTTATAGATTGTAAGTCGCGGGAGAGTTGGAGCCATTGGGCGAGACGGGGTACACCCTGGACAGGTCGCCAGTCTATCATAGAGCTAACACGGAGAGACAGACAGCCATTCACACTCACATTCACACCTATGGGCAATTTAGAGTAGCCAGTAGACTAATCCGCATATTTTTGGACTGTCGGAGGAAACCGGAGCACCCGGAAGAAACCCGTGCAGCTACGAGGAGAACATGCAAACTCCACATGGAAAGCCCCAATCGACTGGCAGGTTCGAACCCAGAACCTTCTTGCTGTGAGGCGACAGTGATAACCACTGCATCAGTGTGCCGCTCTCTTAAAATTCTAATCATAAAAATAATTGCCATTTACTAGGCTTACTAAAGTCTCAAGGGAATCTTAAGGCAAACCATTTAGCTTGTAGGGCTTCATCTGATAAAAAAAAAAAAAAAAAAAGTTTGTGATTTATAGGATTAAACTCCGGGTATAGCTACAGTAGTAGGAAACAGAAGGAAAAACAGTGCGCATGCGCGGTACAAAATCCCTGCTCTGCACAGACACCAGGCTACCTGCTGCTGGAAGCGAGGGATGTTGCTACCGACGTTAATACCCTGAAGAGCCACAAGGGGGAGCCCGAGTTCAGTGTACTGCGCTGGCCGTGTGCGCCAGACTGAGTCCCAGACTCCAGCAGTTCTCTTCTGCAGACTCGCTGCGTCTCTGTCCTCCACCGCACCTCGTCTCAGCACTATGTCCTCGGACAGTCCGCTTCTCGCGGGACACTAAACCACTCCTTGAACTTAAGGAGAGCCAAAGGGAAGCACGGAGGGCTTGTGATATTTTTATACCTAGTTTCTGTTTTGATTTTTTATTTATATCGGTAACCGGTTTCATCCCTGCGGCACTTATGACGAGACGGAACGCGGAGCTCGCGGCGAACTGACAGCGCGCGCGCCTGACTCATGCTTTCCTAGTGCAAGCCGCTATAAAGGCGCACTGCGACGAAAACATCTCCCCCCCCTACCCACCTCCCTCCTCTCTCCCTGGCGCTCTTTACTTGCGGACTTACTCCTAAGCCTCCTTGCATGGATGTAGGCTACCATGGCTACGTTTGTGTGCAGGGTGCAGTTTCTAGACGACACCGATCCGTTCAACAGCACCAATTTCCCGGAGCCTACTCGACCACCGCTGTTCACCTTCAGAGAGGACATACCGCTCATCAACCAGCTCGCCGGAGTGCACCGACTCCTCAAAGCGCCGCAAAAGGTAATCCCACGCACAGCCAGAGCATCTGTTTGCTCTCAGTGCGAACAGATTACAGCCTGAGCATAACCGCTGAATAGAAGACTCCAAAAAAAAAAAGATAAAGAAAAAAATAAGTGTGGAGATAAGATGGGAGAAAGAATATGTAGGAATCAGCATTGCTGAAGTTGCTGATGGAGAGAATAGCTACTGCAGAGGCAACACAAGATGCTGCAGTCTTAATCTGTCAGATACCCTGGATATCACATTGCGTTTATGTACATTTTACAATATGCATTGCAGTAACACAACACATTAGCACAACACCCTTGATGAGACAGGATTAAGATTTGGGCTAAGATTACTGACATTTTTTTTTGGATGCCATGATTCATCAAAACATATCTAAGGTTCATCTCAAAGTATTTAGTGTTTTAATAATGGAGTCATGGGCTGCATGGTGGTGCAGTGGTTATTGCTGTCGCCTCATAGCAAGCAGGTTCTGGGTTCGAACCTGCTGGTAGAGTTTGCATGTTCTCCTTGTGCCTCTGTGGGTTTCCTCTGGGTGCTCTGGTTTCCTCCAACAGTCCAAAGACATGCACCTACTCTAAATTGCCTATGAGCGTGAATGGCTGTCTGTCTCTCTGTGTTAGGCTCATGCTAGACTGGTAACCTGTCCTCTTGCCCAGTGTCAGCTGGGATTGGCTCTAGCTCACCTGCAATGGATAAGCGGTATAGATAGTGAATGAATGAATAATGGACTCATTTTGCATGTTTCAGGCTGAATATCAGTACCACATGCCAATACCGCATTAACTATTAACAGTATATTGTGCTGCTCTCATCCATCACCAGGGCTCATGCACGAGTCATGACCACACACCAGTTGTTGTTGAAGTGCTTCACTGTTCCTGCCCTTACCAAATAAACAACTGTTTGCTCCATTTAAAGGTTTTGCTAATCCGTAGTGCGTTTGGGCAAGCTCCTTTTACAGATATCTGTAGCATTCCATTGTTTTAGGTATCCTTACAGGCTGTAGACTACTACCTGGAATAAATGTATCAAAATAGCCCATGGACTCAGCACACAAAAGAATACCTCTGCTCTTATCCAAACCACTCTCTGACTGCAGCCCCATCCTAGACCATTTTCAGCACATAAACAAAGCATTATTTCGTGAGCTGGGTTTAGGAGTGGTGCTGTTGTGGCCATGTGGAATGCTCGGCAGCTGAGGGCCATGCTTGGGTGGTAAAAGTATGTGATGTCCATACACTCAGGAATCTCCAGCTGTCATTGGCTCTATTAATGCTGTCCAGGTTGTTAGACAGACATACCTTCCTAGGTGATTGACATACACACATCTACAACTCAGCCGTTTACAATCATTATACAGCATCACTTTGGCTATACGTTTGAATGTCAGTATTGATATACAGTATTCTCAAAAAAGAACACAACATTGGAATGGGAAGTTCTTGCACCGTCCTCTAAAAGATGCTGTGAGGCTTACTTACACTATAATGAACCACTTCCTATTATGCAAATTGAATGTTCTGAATAATACTCAAAGTGGAATAATCTTCATAGCATATCTATGTAACAGATACTCACAGTGCTGTGGAATAGATTTGCATATTCCTTTGCTGGTGTACCAACCTGAAACATGGTGCAACGCTGTTTTCCAGCAGAAATGCAGCATATCAAGTCATCCATGACTACAACATTGGCAAGGATCCAAATGAAACTTTTTTCCCCCTGTCCCTTATTGTCATTTAAGACAGTTGGTGTGGTCATGCATATACCTTTTTCCAGCTGTGATGTTACATGTCATGTCATAGCTTGTCCTCATCACAATTTTGGGGGACAGCTTTTTTGTCTATCAGCCGAATTCTTCTTGAAACACTTTTGAAAATTAACTTCACAGGCTGTTCAATGAACACTTCGACCTAGCGGGGCTTTGATCAGATAGGTTTCCTGGAGTAAAGAATCAAATTGAATGATGGCTGTAATGCAGGAATACACCCTAGATGGGACACCAGCCCATCACAGGGGACCAGGCACACACATGCATTCACACTTTGGGGCAATTTAGAGTGCCCGATTTTCCCACTGGCATTTTTTTGGGAGGTGGGAGGAAACCGGAGACCCCCGAGGAAACCCACATGGACACATAATCTCTGATCAAACAGATATGGTGCAACTAGCATGGCCAGCATGCTTTGGTCATCTGCATTAAATTGTACAGAATACTATTTTCAGAGAAAATAGTCAAATTTAGGAAATGTCCCCACTGCCGTACCTTATATTTCACACTAAGTCTTGGTTATGATGTAATTCTTTAAAAGTATATGCATTTCATGTCCTTATACCAATTTGTGATCATCACCCAATTATAGTCTACCTCTCTGTTTCTGAGGCAAACACACTGTTAATAACTTTCCAAATGTCTTTGAGAGGAAAGTCTAAGTAAAGTATATCACGAGAGTTGAATTTGATTATGGGACTTTTGCATGCTTCACATAGCTGACATGTTTATATTTTATACATGCATGCCAAGCACCTGTGTTCGTTTATCTTTGGCCTCCAGAGCTGCTGAGAGAGAGAATGTTCAGCTCTGCTTGGGCCCCGTGTTCAGCTGAGGCGTTTGCAGTGCTTTCTAAAGCCAATCATATCCTCTGTTATCTTGGTTTGGCTTTGGTCTTAAGAATTAAGGCATCACTGGCAGACTCATGATGATCTAGATGCTATATATTGACTTAAAACCTATAGACATATTCCTGGAAGAGCATAGCTGGCTACTATAGACTACTAGTTTGATAAATAAGTACAGTATTGAACTTTAATCATTACTGTATGCTGGCCAAGTACAGTATACATAAGATGTTGCGCCAAACCTGATTATACAGAATCCTTTTATCCTGTTACCCAAATACCATATGATGCCTTCTTAAGCCTCTTCTGTTCTTTCTGACCACAACCAGGATCTGACTCATTTGGCTAACCAGTAATCTCCTAATTCAACATTTCTTCTCCTAATTGCTAGAGATGACAGGCTAGCAACAGCTAGGAATGCACCATCCCAAACCAAACATGGTAAAAGAACCGATTTTCTATCCTCAACCCTCTGCCATTTAGCACTCAGCATAGACAATCACACAGCTAATACAAAGCAGAGCAGAGCAGGGGAAAAAGGTCTGCGGTGCCCAGGCAGGCCGATGTGATGAGCTCACATGATAGCTAAGCGTTTAGCATCTGCTCGTCAGTGAACCAGGTGGCCTTGTCGATCCGAAAACAATCTATGGTTGCCGTATTTGTTTGTCTTCTCTTGAGAGTGAATAGCTACACAGCAGTTATTTTTACTGTTCACTGTTTTCCATGACATGGAAAGGTTGCTTAGGGCTTTAATTATGATAGCAAGTACTGTACATGACACTGGGTTAGTTTTTGTCTCTTTTCGCTATAGGTATAGCTGTCCATCCAGTGTACTACCCATTGTGTGTTTTAGCAACAAAGTACTTCCTAAATAGCATGCACCAAGGAATACTTTGTAAACTGAGAGGCTGTGTTAGTATCATGGTCAAAGTCAGGGTTCTCCCAGGTGGTGTTTTATGAACTAGCCCACTCCTCAGATGACACATTCAAACTGTGTTGATCCATTATATGCTAAAGCTTTATGGGTGTGTGAAAAGGAAAGGTGGAACAAAAGAATGGCTTAAGTGAATGGTTCTATTCAAAGTGTGAAGATTTCACCTGGGATTTCACCTTCTTCCCAGTGCAGGTGATTTGCGTAAAGAAGTGCATGGACATTGATTGTAAAGTGCTTGCACTATTGCTTCCTAATGTGACTGTGAGGTGAGAGGAAGGATCATAAATTGTAAGCGGCGAGAATGAACTCACCCGTATGTAATGTGGGCTGCAGAATTGTTTGTCAGTTAATGAACTGACAAGGTCTCGGAGCAACATTAATTGTCTTGTTAAACAGAAATTGGCTTCAGAAGTGGCCCCCTATTCAGCCCAATATAATAAGATAATTACTATAATCAGGTTAATAATAATTGTCTTTTTCAGTGTGAGATTTAACACGCACACACATAGGATCTTTTATTGAATACAGCCTTTCACTGAGGCTTTTTTTCAGGAAGCCTTTTCTGTCTGCACATGAATTTTGCCGAAATTACAGAGTGCAGTAATGAGAAGTTATGTTAAATGCTGTAAAATATAGGCTAGGCCTTCATGTCTGTGGCTGCAGTCTGGATTAGCCTTAGACATTGTTATGTAGAGTTGAGGTTTTGCAGCTCTGCGGCATTTTTCTCTATGGCTTTTCGCCGCTGTCTGCAGAAAAACATCCACGCTGAGAGCTCTCAGGCCTTCATGCGCAGGCCTCTCTGTAGCATGTCCCTTTGAGGGACAGAAGATTGCTCTTGTGGTCCCTTCCACACCACTTGTGCATTTTAATGAGATTGCTAATTGTGCACTTCATGTTTGGATGGACACCACAGGCCCTATTATAGCCAGTGAACAAGAGACGAGCTTGTCTTTTGTGTTAATGTGCACGGCGAGATGACTATATCTGCTTTTGACTAATTAGTGATGACAAAATATCCGTTATTTTAGCTCTGCTTTTGATGTAGAGTCATGCTTCAATATTTATGGAGCTGAAAAAAAATGAGGATAGTGATTATATTAATATTCATAGGCATGGTTTCGGTGTCTACAGGTGTTTGTTCCAAATCCAACACAAACGCAACAGCTGACATTTAACAAAGAAGAGGCTGAGTGTCACTGTGCGGCATTTTAGTCATGAGTAGACGTTGTGCTGGACTGACAGAAAAGATTTTTACTAACATAAGATGGAATAAAATATACAAGTGCCTAAAAGTAAAAAAAAAAGAAGAAATTATACAGTATACTTTCAAACGCATGCTGTGGTTTATTTTGCCTTCATGTTTGCAAAAGCCCTGCTTAGAGATTAAATTGAGGATGAGATTGAGCATGTGGATTTGGAGGGTAGTCTTGGTTCCCAGTGAGCTTCTTATTTTTAGTGTGTCCCGACCTCAGGCTCTGCTCTGTGGTTGGAGGGAAAAGGCCAGGTCTGGCCCTCAGCTTTAGTCTCCTAGCCACACGGTCACCAGGTCACAATCTGGGTGGGGACACATCATCGCCTCCATGAATCCAGGTGCTCACATTAGCAGCTCTTTCACTGATCTATGTGTCTGTAGTAATGTGTGATAAGACGTTTTTTATGTTGCAGGACCATTTTAGACATGGTCAAATTCATATCTGCAAGATCATAGGGAGGGGAAGGATGGGGGTGTCCCAACTACCACTGGTCTAACACTGACTGGTTGCTTTGACCAGGAAGCTGGATATTCCCACAGGACTCAGCAGTTGTGTTAATGGGTATATTTTGCACTTTCTGTTGTTTGCTTTCAGATTAATATGTTAGCCTTTCCTTCTAACCCTTTCATGACCATTGATGGCATCTCTCCATATCTAAAAATGCTGTCAGTGTGAACAGCGGTGAATGTGTTCCGATTAAATTATATATCATGTAAAGTGGTTAAATTGAACTGGCCAAATCTTCCACAATCTTTTTAAGAGATTTAGATAAACACCATCCAAAGTAAGCAAGGTTGAACAAATAAAAGTAACACAGTAGTTGTTTCTCACAAAATAGAGATCCTGTGTTTAGCTGGTCTGTCAGTCATAGGGAAGTCTGGTAGAAGTTTCTTTTGATTGACCCCACTGTTCTGACTCTGTTCTGACTGATCAAGCAGAGCTAAACCTCAGTTGTAGCAGCAGTGTGAAACTCCATGACTGACTCACAGACTGATGCTTATCACTTTTCCTTGATCATTCCGGGCCTGTTTGGTAATCTAACCTACCTGCGTTGGGTTTCCACTGCTGAAATATTTGGGTCAGTCTGCGACCGATGGAGCACAGCTGGATTCTCCAGGAAGGAAAAAAAAGATTCGGTGGCTGGGTTTTTTCCCTACTAAATTTCTTTGCCAAGTCATGAGGAAGCAGCCAGTTTTTTGGACTCAAGAAGTTGTAAATACAAGCATGGGTGTCTTGGCAGGAGAGTGAAGTGCAACACTTCAGTCTAAGGACCTAATGTAAGGCCCTCATAAGCTGAGTAACACATACATTAGCATTCGGCTATTGTCAACACTATTAACAGAAACTTTATAGTCCTATTGTTTAATTAAATATCAGTTCAGGCTTCTCTGTGGCTATTGTTAATTTTCTACAAATTATATTTCTTACAGCAAACACTTAGGTGTCAAATACAGAAATGGTTCCACGTTTAGTTACTTCAGTCTGTAATATAAACAAGTCTACAGAGACTACTGAGCTGAGGGATGGGGTGAATGAGATTGCCATTTGTCTCTGTTTTTTCTTCTTAAATGCTCATTTTCATGCCACACCCTTTCCCTACCTCTTTCAGGCATGCCTGTTCATGGGCATTTAAATATAGTTGGACTAACTTTGGCTCACACGTCTGGATTTCCTGTCTTTTTGGGATTTTATTGTAATTTGGTCAGGAGTCCATGTTCTGGTCAGTGCTTGTACCTGCATCTGCACTTTGATCAGAACATTCATTCGTAGGCTGTGAAATTTGTGACAACTGCAGAACGGGAGCTCTGGGGTGCTGATAAGGGACACTGTCTCTCTTTGCGGCAAAAAAAGACAGGAAAACGCTGTCATGCTCAGATGTGATACAGAGTTGGAGCACCACCTAGTTCTCACAGATTGCCAGATAGACTGTAGGGATCAAAGATGTTTAATGGCTTTAGCAGTTAGCATCCTCTCTCTCTTCTCCGCTTTTAATTAAGTTACTATAATTCGTGCAGCAGGATGCTGAACCACATCAGAGCAGCAGAAAGGCAGCTGAGGTTACGGCTTGTTTTACATTTGTTTGTGTAAATGACTTTGCCCGCCAAAATATTCTTCATTCAAATAAGAAAGTAATACCCTACCACCTGTTCGCTTGGTATGCATTCTTTACCTGAGCTAACTTTTTCTGCACTTAGACTCTGTACAGAAAACAATATCTAATGAATAAACCACAACAGGGTGCACTGTTATAGGAAAAACATCAGTGATGTGGTGGTGTTGATGCAGCCCGCTGCCACCCTGATCATTTTCCAATATCAACATTCCTCTTATACCACAGCAATTTGGCAACCATTACAACTTTTTTTTATTAAAGAATGACACATCATGCATTTATAATTACATTTAATGTTGTGGAATGTCTGCAAGACAAGTTAGTCCCTGTTATCACTTACATTATAACGACTATAAACAGTTATTCCCTCATTCCCTATTTTTTTTCTTGATGTTTTTCTTCAAGTTTATTATGTTACCAAGAAATCAGAAAGCACAAAGCCTTCTTTTCTGACAACTCTTCTTAAATGTTAAATAAACGTCTCCTTACACAACCTTCACCTCGATCATATCAATGCCAATCATTTTCTTAAAATGAATAATTTTCTTTGTTAAATAACACGTTTATAAATTTGTTTATTATTAGCCTTAGATTATGTAGTGTGCACGGCCTATAAGTGCCTGTGAATAAGTTGTTACTATGGAAATGATAGCTTATTAGAATAAGTGCATTAATATGAACCTGTGATTTGAATTACAGCCAGGACTGCTGTCAGAGCCGGGCTCATAGAAAATTTATCAAACCCTTCTGACCAATCAGGTTCAAGACTATGCTCTGGTATAATATGTAATAACAATTTATTACAATACATTTTTTTCAATTGCTTGGACTTTCATAAGAGGATGAACTTGAAACTTTAATGTTTGTATTGGATTTTTATGGTAAACATTTATACATAAAGAAATTTCAAATTTGCTGCACTGGCTTTCCAGGCCCTCTGTTTTAATGTTGATTTGTCCAGGAGTGACAAGGTTTTGGCTAGCACTCTGAGGAACATGGCTCTTAATCCTATTACCATGAAGCTCACATTCTGTTCGATAAGACATTCTACATTAGTGCCTTATGAACAGACACACAATGAACTATGTTCTTCCACAGCACTGGACTGAAGTCAGTCTTGGACATCTTTCTTAGAATTGTTCATCATTACCTCCACCAACTTTGTTGGAGGAGGTTATGTTTTCGCCTCCGTTTGTTTGT
>JAOTRR010000051.1:27679007-27689783 GCA_028570945.1 Gogo arcuatus
GGTGTACAGCTTTAGTATTATCCTAGGTTCAAATGATTTGATTTTGATGTTGATACTATATGGCTTGGCGGAGGTATGCACTCTACCGTGTGCCCTTCTAGTTCAGTATTATAGATTTGTGTAAACTGATCCAGAACCTGCTCTAATGAGTTTATGTTATGAGAGATGGCCCAGACTGCACTTTTTTATCTCCTAATATCTAGACATTCCATTGTCTGATTGAAAGGTTACTTGGAAAGTCAACTGGACTGTAGATAAGGTTGGCATAATGTCATTTTGTAATAACAGCTCAAATGCAAACTTCAACAAATGTTTTTAAGCATGACGCACCAGATTAAAGGCTGCATATAGGTCAGGAACTGGACCTTTGAGATATGACCTCTCAGGTATTCTAGACATGTCAGCTTAAATAAACTCCACATATTACCAGCACACTGAGGATATTCATAACCGTCCCAGGGGCTGGGCTTTACTCGGACAACCAGCAGGCTTGTTCAGGCCAGGGGAGATTTTGGCTTGAACTGTGCATGTGTGTGTATAATTAGCATGTTTAAAATTGGGGCTGACCTGGCTGACTTGTTGATTGACAGATCACACTGCACTCTAACTCAAGCCCCCTGGGAGGCTTCAAATCCTATCATTGGGCTGTAATTGAGTGTCAACAAACAGGCCTGCCTCCAGCAGGGGCTTGGTAGAGCTTAAAAGCAGACCTCATGAGAGCAAACCTGGTTTGATGTTTCACAACACTTCCATCACATGTGATAAATCAGGTCATTTGCACATTAGGTTTAGATAGTTAAAGGGAGCGTTTTGAAGCCTGTGAAGTGATGACAGCTTAGCTACTAGGATAACTAAAGATTTACTGAATGAGGTTAGTGGCATAGAGACATTGCCAGGTAAAAGTTTTGAACACCCAGTATTAATATTCAATAAACTGATTGAAGTTATATAGTCTAGAATTCGAAAATCTAAGTAAGAAATAGGTATAGGTGAAATTGAGAAATGTTTGTGACTTTATTTTATTGTTTTAAATAGATCTAGGTTTATTTTAATTTATTTAAATAAATCTATATCTGAAAAAGGCCTGTCTGGATCAGTTTAATGAGAACACAACATATATTTGTCTTACTGTTGGTACAAATAATGTATAGTATTTGCAGTCTAACTATATGAAAAATAGTACTTACATTAACTAGTTCATCAATCAAGGGCTTGCCTCACTAATTTAGCAATTAATAAGTCCTTAAATGTGATTTAGATATTTGATGGAACACCATAAAACCCTCATTTAATTGCTAGTCGTGGGTAAACTGTAAAAAGATTTTGTTCAAATTTTTTGACTGCTAGTGTATTTGGTTATTAAATGGAGCTGGCATAATATTTACTAAGTAATAAGAATATTTCTTTTCACCTGCCCATCTTTACTAATGTTGGCATACGGAGCTGAGGTAGGGGACAGTATTTTGAAGAAAAAAAACCCCTCGGAATTTCCAAGATTAAAGTCATACATTTATAAGAAAAATCTTGAATATTCTTTGAGATTATAAAGTCATAAATTTGTGAGAAACAAACTCAGAAATTCTGAGATTAAAAAGCCACAAATTTACAAGAAAAGAACTCAGAAAAATACTGTGGGTTTTTTTTGTCATGCTTGCTTCACTTTGCAAGGTTGGATCAACGTCATCACACCACAGACACCATGGCTGAGCCAAGAGTTATGGGAAATGTCTTTCCTCTTCAAATGTGCAACATAAAATAATAAAGTGCTAAGAGATTTTTCAACTACATTTCCCAGAATGTACTGCAGCCGGGAAACGTGTGATGGTTGTCTCAGAGAATATGCAAGTTTTTTTCTTGTTATTTTGTGACATGTTATTCTCTGAATTTCTGAGTTTTTTTCCTTGCAAATTTATGACTTTAATTTCAGAGAATATCTGAGTTCTTTCTTGTAAATTTACAACTTTAATCTTGGAAATTCTGAGTTTTTTTAATGGAATATTACCCCCTCACTGAGCTCTAACACACCATCATACTTTACACACTGTACAAACAAGATTTGAGATTTTTACAAAGCATTTGGAGATGACTGCAGGCTAAAACAAAAGCCATTTTAATTGCCAAAAGCAGATGTGAGGAAAAATAGTAGAAAAGAAATAACATGGAAAATGTCAAATAATAAATAAATATATAAATATATAAAGAAATAAAAAGCAACAATGTAGAACTGAGTCAATGCAACAAATAAAAACAAAACAAAGCAAAACAAGAGATTATAGCAAGCACACATGAAACCAAACCTGATGGGCTAGAGCCAGAGTGGCACAAATGCTGTATTTGGTGTGTATGTTTGCATATATGGAGTGGTGAATTAGCTACAGAAGAGAGCTTGGCATCTTGTGCAGTTCTAGGAGCGTGTGGGACTGGTAATTCTGGGAGTTGGAGTTTCTAGAGATCTGAACGTTTGTGACACAAGACAACATGCATAATGTCCAATCACTGACAGCATGCAATTCAGATGAAATATGACCGTGACCATGAAAGCACTCCATCTATAGAGCACTTGTCACAACATGCCAGTTTTTACGACATTGTGTTTGTCATGAAAATGCTTTCGTGGAGTTTTTCTTATAAAATAGTTACATTTATTACATGCTTATAAAAAAACAGCTGACAATATAATTTAGTCCTCACAGCTACAGAGGGTTTTGCATTTCTGTTGCTATAATATAATTCTGTTGCTTCTTTAAAGGCACATATTTGTACAGAAAATGGCTTGTGGAAAAATCTTATGGAATGTATGTATATTTTTTCCTTCCTGCAGCTTGATGACTGTGCTCTGCAGCTGTCTCATAATGGAAGCTACCTGGATCTGGATTCTACTCTGGCAGAGCAGAAAGATGAGCTGGAGGGCTTCCAGGAGGATGGAGGGTAAGCACTGGAGTCCTGTTTTGTTTTGACCAAGTTATCTATAGCATATCCTATAATACATAACATATGTTTGGGGGGGAAAAAAGCTGTAATATTTTGCATTCCTATTTAAGGTTTCGATTCTCTCTTTGGCCAGGGTAATCATCAGCTAGCAAAGTGTTTCCAGAAGTGTGCAGTTTATTTTATAATGAAGTGTATTTAAGTATTGAATAATTCATTAGGCTATACATCAGTGTCTAAAGCATTACATGTTAATGCACACAAAGCTTTCTCATTACAAGTTAAGGCCCATAATGAGTTCCCAACTGTTAAATAACATTCCTAACATCCCAGCATTGTATCAACTATTCATGAAAAAGATTCCTTGGAAGACACCCATAGAAAACTGGAGTTTGGTTTTACACGTTATTACACTGGGTTTAATATTACAGTAGATGTTAAGCATGAGGTATTTGAATTCTCTGCTCTGTAATAAATCACTCGAGAGTTTTGGTCTGATCTGTGAGCTGTTACAACATGGTAATCAGATCTCTGATTGTATGTGAAAGCTCTGAGGTATACGTGGACCCTGGGACAGAGGTCATGACAATGTGATCATTGTTTTTCAGCAAGATGTTCAAATCCCCTGCCACAAGGATCTGTATTTTCCTGCTCGCTGTACTTCACTGGCTTATTCAATTCTATTAGGAATGATCAAGAACTGTAATGATAGCCAACCTGGTTCAAGTGATTGAAGTAATTGTCTTGACCTTTACTGTATATTAAACATTTAGTGCCAGAAAGCCAGGAACTGTAGCATGTGCATGACACAAGTACTTGTTCCTTTCAGAACATTTCACAAGTGAATAGACTTGTACCTGTGAACTGCTGCTGTAATTTTAAAGATTTTCATGTGCCTATGCCAGGACTCTTATTCACAATATGCATCATTTCAACACACCTAGTACTTTGACTTTATAATATGCATTTGTAGAAGAGTAATGATTTATAATCTCCTGATCCAGTGTCACCCAGAAGAGAATGAACTCCCTTTTGAGTCTGGTTCATCTCAAAGTTTCTTTTTCATTGTTATCTAAGGTTGCTGTCATCTCTGGCTTGCTCATCAGGTCTCTAGATCCGAATATCTCTTGTTAAAAGTGCTATACAAAAAATAGGATTGAATTAAATCATCTGAAGTCTCAAAGGGCAGTGAAACATTGGTTGCTTACTTGATGTCAGTGGTCCTGGTATAACCATAAGCAAAAATCTTCAGTTTAGTCTGCATACCTACGCTGTGGCTTACATCAAGCCCAACTGCTAAAACACTCTTGTCCAATGTTCTCTGGAGACACTATGAAACCTTTCTGCAAAGGCTATCAGAAAGACCTAACAATCTCAAGGCACCTTTACGCCATACCGCAGAGTTTACATGGCAGTCTTTCTTCCCCTGACTCTGAAATACCTGGCTTGATTGAAGGCAAGAGTTAAGGTGATGTCATGTCCATACATTAAGGAGCCTGGCATGGCTCAGACGTAATCACATCAGTTAATGTACTCCCAAAGAGGACGCTTATCTTAAACCATAATCGTGGTTTTAAATGGCCTTTTAACCCTTGAAGTAAAACCACAGATTTAGATCTTTTTTGTATATAGCACACAGGCAACTATAGTGGCACGGGCGAGAAGAATAAATTTGGTACAAAAATTCATAAACATCACAGCATATAGAGTGAAAATGCAGTCTGTGGACCATTTTATTAGATGCTCCCAGTTATCTTTTCTAACCACTGAGTTGACACAGCCCCCAGGATCCATCCACCAATGTTGATGTCAGACTCGCTGTTGGCAAGTGAGCCTGTTATTTGACAAGACCACAGGTATTTGTCGATATATTTATGTAAACGTACAGGCCGGCCCTGTCCATTGCCATTGTGTTTTCACTGGACCAGACTCAATGTCAGCTTGCTGATTGGAACCAAAGGCATAGAGAGTAAATGGAAGTACTGGAGCTTGGAGAAGAGGCAGAATTCAACCACCTCTGTGCTCTTTTAGCAGAGACCGGGCAGTGCCAACTCTTCTCTCTCTCTCTCTCTCTCTCTCTTTCGCTCTACCTCTCGCTCTTTCTGTCTCTCTCTAGACCCATGCAGTGTCTGAGTGGGCTGTAGAGAGGAGAGGAGGACTGCATTACTGTTAATAACAGGGTGATTCAGCACACAGTGCTTTTATGGCCTGGATAAGCTCAAATTTACAGCCCCCACCATTTACTGCTGTTGTGTTCTATGATTACTGAGTCCAAAATATGGATGAACTATGCAGTTAAATCAGACCACTTTGACCTTTTCTGTTATGCTATCTCATGCGATTTGTTTCTGAATTAGAACAGTGTTCCCGTATATCTGTAGTAAAGTGCTATGTTGAGTAAAAACATGTTTCTGCTTAAGGACAGTGATGATTTTTCATAAAGTTTTCATAAATCCTAAGCTCAAGCTGTTTTCCTAAAGACTAGGGCTCTTTTTTGTGAGGATCATGGGTAACGGATACAGATCACCGGTTGCATTCCGCAGGCGCCTCAGTCATGTGTAGTCATTTTGAGACCTGATTAAGGGAAGATCCTCTGACGCTTCATTCTGGAAGGTAGATATATCCATGTCATAGTGGGTTAGCGGCCATAATCACTACCACACCACAGCGTCTTGGAGGAGATCTATCAGCAACCGTGACTCAGGGCCCAAAATCTGCATTGTTGTTAATGTTGACCCTAGTATTGACAAAGCTTCAGCACATTCCAGAGAATCACTCTGTCTCCTGAGATAAAACTCTAGAAATTAATGAATAATAGCAGAATCTCTCTATTCCTCTTCCCTTTCCTTTTTTTTTCTTTCCCTCTCAAATCACTGCTATTTTTTTCCTGGCTGGTTTGCTGGAGTAGCTGTTGTCGGGATCGGTTAGCCTCTGGCCCTGGAGAGACGCCTAGTTCTTTTAATGGGAAAGCTTTGAATATTTGTGTGGATTACATGGATAGAGGGGTAGAGCTCAGAGCTCAGCTGGGGTGGTGGATTTGTCCCTTATTGCTGTAGTAAATGGCAGGCAAAGGTGCAATGGCTGCAAGTGTGGAACAGTAAGGTTGTGAGTATATCCATGCAATTGCTGTGTTCTGTCCTCAGAGCCATTGGGGACTGGGGATTGATTGCTGATGGGGCGGAAACTAGCAAACTAGGAAACTAGGAGGGATACCGAGAAAATTTGTTATACAGAATACATTACTACCATTACCCTTGCCAAGATTTCATCATTTTTTTCCCCCAGCTAGGTCCAAATCTTAATCATTAGAGATGAACTGATACTGTGTTTTCCATAGTCGTAGCGCACAGTGTTGGGCACTGCGTCAGTATTATCCACAGAAATTGGTGCCGCTCGAGCTGGACAGAATACTTATGACAAAGTTGATTAAGGGTAACAGTGCCCAGTTTCCCCAAAGCATCGTAATGTTAAGCTCATCTTAACATCTTATCTAGAAGGGAGAGTGTAGTGTACAATGCGATGCTTAATCTACCATGTAACGATCTTCATGCCGTGGTTTGGAAACTCAGCCCACAACGGTTTCAGTATTATGTGGCCTGAGTGTCATTATTGGCCTGTTATTCATGTTGCTTCAAGATTCTGATCAATTGTTCACATAGAGTCAGTGGACTATACACGATTGGATTAGTGTTGCCATGTGAATAAAACATTTGTATAAAATATCACCGTATATTCAGGTAGTTTAGCTTGTGTAGCTATACGTAACCATATTTACATCATAAAACACAGAATCCATGTAAACTCTTCATTTATGAGTGTTGTGACAGAAGTAGTGATGAGTCTGCATAAGCAAGCAGCAGGCTTCACCACACTGTAGTATTAACCAAGTAATGTAGAAAAATCAAATGTGTCAGCTTTGGCCATCAAAAGTGTGAGTATGGAATATGATCCCTGCTGAGTCAGTTCTGTTCCATGAGGCATTTTTGTCTGCCATTTATTAGACTAGTCTGGCACAGTCTGCTCTAACACATCTACTATCCATCCATTATCTATACCACTTAACTGTCAGGGTCATGGGGAAGCTGGAGCCAATCCCAGCTGTCGGGAGAGAGGCAGGGTACATCCTGGTCAGGTCACCAGTCTACCACAGGGCAAACACGGAGATGAACAACCATTCACACTCACATTCACACCTATGGGCAATTTAGAGTAGCCAGAAATCTGCATGTCTTTGGATTAGAAACCGAAGCACCCGGAGGAAACCCACACGGGCATGGGGAAAACATGCAAACTCCACACAGAAAGGCCCAATTCGACCGTGAGATCTGAACCCAGAACCGTCTTGCTAACCACTGCACCACCATGCCACCCACACACCCACATTACTAAACCTGGTAATAAACTTGTGAACTAGATCAGGTGTTTTTGAACCGTAAAGACACCAAAATATTGCCCTCCAGGACTGAAATTGGCCACCATGGATTAGGAGAAGTGGGTAGTTTTGAATATAGGCCAATTCTGCAAGCTAGTCAGCTAAACCTTGTGCACTCTTTTTCTACCATCTTGCGTACTTTCTCTCTTTGTTTCCCTGGTTGGTGCTTTTTCTGCCTCTGTCAATGGGCTTCATAGGTGATGTATATCTATAAACAGGCGGGTATTCAGTCAAAAAAAAAGGCAGGGCAGAGAGGCTGTCTGGCAAGTCTCCACACACACCAGGAGAGACCGCATGAGGCCTGGATTAAGCCAGAGAGGTTTATGAGTATAAATAAAAAGTAGTGTGTGGCTATCTCGGGGGCATGAAGCTGCTGCTTGCCTCTGCTCTTTCCTCACCGCAAATTTCTTTTGGCGTCATGGCCAATACAGGAGCAAGGCTCTGCTCCATCAGCCATGTAATGATAGATCTATATGATCTTCGTGTTCATACAGTTACCGTAATGCCTGTTTATGTCTAGCATGGTATTCTTTTATGATACAACTAAATAAAAACTACTCAACATCCTTCAGCTCTTACTTTGAGTAGGAAGTATTTTTGGGTGATAAGGATAAGCAGGACTGATCTTGTTCTCCTCACAACAGAGCACTTTTTCCTCTTCGCCATAAACAGATTTCAGGTTGGAGGAGCGATTGGGTTGCACAGAACTGAGTAAGCGTGCCTAGGTTATTCGACCCGCATAAGCATGTGCTAAAAGAATGGAAAAATCCTGAGTCATCTGGCTAAGGAGAGAGTCAGTTCAACTAAACCACAAGCAAGGAAGGCTGCAGATGATACACTGTTTATCACACTTTGCTAACCATTTCCATCATGCATTGGGATTGCTTGGGAAGTATATGCCAAAGATCATGCAATTGCAGTTCATGCAATTCACAAATGACATGGAGCTTGTTCTAGGTAACAGTGCAGTAGATGATGGCTTTATTCTAACCCTTCAGTTACCTCTATACCTCCATCTTGCTCAAGAGTCATAGCTCATATTCACTTCAGTTCTTGCTCTAAACATTCATTTATGATAATGATTTCTTTGGGGTGTCTCATGAATATTGTAAACCCCACTGTTTAATTTGATCATGACTGTGCAGGGCAGCGAGCACCCAGGTTTTGGTTAGTAGCTGGGATCATGTTACAAGCTGGGGAAGCACAAAGTTCATTACCTAATAGATCCAGTTACTGATTAGCCTCAACAGCACAGAGATTAAATTGCACACTGGTGCCATGTTGCTTTAGGAAAGGCCATGCTTACATACCCTGCCTGTGAGGCCTGTGCTTGTGGATTTATACAGGCTTGAGTCCTGTTTATCTGTTTGTAATTTTAGCAAATTTTCTTCATGCTTGGTATGTGTTTATGGAGTGGCTCTGTCTGTATATCTGTCTGTGTGACAGTGTTTGTGAGTATAGGGATGTACCATAATGATGAGACTAGTCCTGGATTCTTTCTAATTGAGCGATGCCATCTCTGGCATGCTGCCAAGCAGACAAACATCTTTCACGGTATACAGCCTGTATAATACAGCAATTTTGCGAAACCCCAGTGGTCCGATTGGTGAGACTTCAGTGGCAAAGCTGAATATATGTTGATATGCATATTGTAATGATTCATAGTATCCTGTTCCATTTGTGCCAATATCACATTTCTTGTCCATGTTCATCTGATACCTACTTTGTTTGCTTTTGCAACATTGTATTTTCCATGGACTCATTTATTTGAAGCCTCATTTGAGGTCAGTGTGGTGCAGTAATGCCCCCAGCAATAACGATTTCCATATTGAATTCAATTCATTACAATTTCAATGTGGAATTGGGCAGAGTGAGCATCACATGCCAGTAAATTTTAACTCTTCATATCTGTGTGATGTGTTTGGTTTTTACTTTAAATCATTTCTATGTATAGTGAAGCACAGTTTTATATATATTAGTTTTCACAAGTGTCAAAGCTTTCTTCAGTATTCTCAGTCTGCCTGGCTTCCCTCTGAGCAGCAATAAAGAAGTCATAGGAAATCAGCAGGGTCCAGGCTGTCATAAGGTCATGAATTTGACACTCAAGCCCACACATGGGTACATTCCCCCAAGGCAAGTAGCTCAGCCAGACCTGACCCTAATATAAGACCTGTCGTGACAAAAGGAATCAGGTATCCTCAACTAGACAGAGGTGTTATTGTAATTTGACTTGCACAAGACGGTTTGATTGTGACAGTTTTTATTGCTCATTGGTTAATTTCTAGTAAGTAAAGAGACAATAATTATTATTCATCAAGGGCACAAATTACAGGAGAGGGAAACAAATGCCCATGAATTAAAGGTAATAAAACAGGTCGCTTGAAACAAATACCTCAGTGAATTGGAAGAATCAACATTCTAATGAGCTCCCCAAAAAAAAAACCCTCTGACGAAGATAAACTAGGAAGTAGATATACAAACACGGATGGATCAAACAGGAAACAGGTGTTAGAAATAGGGTGGGAGTTGTAAGAGCCCACTGCTGAGGATGCATCATCATAATATGTCATTTAAACCAGCTTTGCAGTTCATTAGCCTGTGGGACGGTGTAGGATTTTGTATGGATTAAAAAAAGGCTTAATTACTTTTATTCACTTCAACATCTTAAGAGTGAAAAGTTTGTAGAAAAGCGTATGGGTTTAAGTGTCTACTAAATCTGAGAAATATTCATTGTTCATAATTTTTATAGGCCTACGGGCATTTTGAAAAAAAAAAAAATTTTGTAATTGTGTAATTTTTAATACACATTCTGTTGTATTTCTTGTATAATCACATTCTACCTTCTTTTTCAGGAGAGGCAAAAAGCACAGTATAATCCTACGAACACAACTCTCAGTAAGAGTCCATGCCTGCATAGGTGAGTAATATGATGCTCTGTTTGCTACAGTAATGGGTGTGCGAGGTTATAAGATAGCTTAAAGTCTTTATAACACTTGCAATCATGAGGCCTAGCCATTGACTTGAAATGCTGGCTAAGCCATTAGATTAAGGGCTGTTTCTATTACAATCCTTTGTTTAAATATTCAAAAATATGCAAATATGCATATTGCAGTAAGACGTGTGAATTATACTGGGATTTGTTGTGGTTGCAAGAAATCTGTCATGTTTTGATTGCTTATGGGTTTCATATGATGAAAATTTGTGGCAAAGTTGCTCCATGGCTAGTTTGAGTTGCCCATTTTTCTAGTTTATAATCTTGTTACAAAGAAAATTTTTTCCAATAATAAAAAAAATGGTATGCTCTCTCTCTTTCTCTCTCTCTCTCTCTCTCTCTCTCTCTCTCTCCACACACACACACACCCACACGCATGCATGCACACACACACACACACACACACACACACACACACACACAC
>JAOTRR010000051.1:27787478-27805012 GCA_028570945.1 Gogo arcuatus
TGCCCTCCCCCTCCCCCTATACCAGGAGGGATGTTACCTCCTCCACCACCTTCCATGGCGTCAGTGTCTCCCTCGCATATCGCTTCTTCTCCTCTACATAGTCGAGGAGAGCCACCACTCTTTCAGAAGAAGAAGAAGACCATCAGACTCTTCTGGAACGAGGTGAGACCCACAGACTGGCAATATGGCAGTGACAAGCGCTGCAACGAATCACTGTGGTCCAAACTGGACCCAGTAAAGTTGGACACAGCCAAGTTGGAGCTCCTTTTTGAGACCAAGTCCAAAGAACTTCCTGTTACAAAGGTAAACAAGATAATATTACTTGAAACATATTTTTGCTTGCTGTCAGTAATGAATTACTCATTAGTATTAGTATTCTTAGTTTTTTTAGTCTTGGGCAACGGAAATAGTTTGTAGTGTATAACCTAGCAAGGAAATTCTGTCATTCTTTAGCAAAGACATTTTGCAGGAAACATTTCAGGTCTACTTCGACAAACACATGGTGTGGATTATGGCACGTTTCATTTGCCTCAGTGTCACCACAGTCCATTCCATATCGCAAGACTGGTTCGATTGGCTCTGATGGATGTCCTGTATTATCTTAAGGCTCCATCAGATCTGGCACTGTAAATGCGACCAAGCTGCAGCTCTGAGAATACCTTACACTGATGTTTGAACATTTTCGCTGTAATCTGTACAGGTCTTTGATGGTAGGTGCTTTACTGGAAACTATAAACTTCACTGTCATTTCTGAAATTACATGTCTATTCATTTGATTTATGTCAGCATTAATCCATGATACACTGAAAGGCTTTCCAGTCTGCCTCTTCCTTTTTTCTAAGCTATATCGTAACACTGATATCAGGAGGTGCTGGACAGAATGTCTTCTGGTATAATTTTAGGGTATTTGGTTATGATGTATGTTTTTCTGAGTGTCTTTGCTGGTCAGGGGTTCTCCCCTCTCTTAGCCGAAAGCAGCTGCTTCTCATTTCTAGCCCATTCCTAACTTCCCATTTCCCTTTCTGTTCCTTTTCTCCTTCTCTTTCCTCCCTTTGTTTGGCAATGAAAGCGAACCGTCTTGCATCTCACTAGCCCAGAAATATTCTCCATCAAAGTCCCAAAATAGCCCTCAGGTGCTTGCGTGTTTTCTAAGCAAGTTGCACTTAGCATAGATCCCACTGGCATTCATATCTTGGAAAGTCTTGTTTTTCTTAATCACCCACATTAAAGAAATTCCGTTCCAATTCATTTTAAGGTAGTCTTCAGAAAGCTTTTTTTTTTTTTTAAATCTTGTGTTGGGGACGGTAGATGGATATCACAACAGTTAGCCGACAAGCAAGCAAGCGAGCAGTCGTGCAAACTCATAATGAGAACCAAGTGAAGTATTAGACCAGATGGGTGACTGTTGCCCTGACATATGTTTTTGATGGTGACAGTTTAACTCTTGTATGGTCCAAAATAGAATACATTTTACCATAATAACAACCAAAGGTGGGGAGGCATATCACAAACTGCTCACTCTGATTCTCACCACACAAAATGGAACACAAAACAAGGTGGAAAATGAAATTAAAGCATCTAATGCAAGCCTGAATGTATGTGTTTTTATGCTGAATGTTTTGCTGACTTTAGAAAACAGCAGCGGATGGGAAACGGCAGGAGATTATTGTTCTTGACTCCAAAAGAAGCAACGCCATCAACATTGGCCTCACAGTTCTTCCACCACCCCGTACCATCAAAACAGCCATCCTCAACTTTGACGAATATGCTCTGAACAAAGAGGGTATAGAGGTAACATCAGTTCACTTAATATAATTTTACTTTTCTCATTATATCAGGGGGAAAAAAGTGTTAGCACCATAGTAAAATTGAACATGTGTTTCTCATGCATATGCACTTAATATTACATTTTTATTCTAAATACTTACAAATGTGTTTCTCAGGCATTCAAATTCTCTCTCTCGCTCTTTCTCGGGCGTTATATCATTCAATCATAAAAGCCTGCCACATAAAAGCATATTTCTCTATTTCCAGCAATTGATGGCCGCCTATAACTTTACTCGCAATATTGGCTTTTGCTGAGTTGGCAGATCAAAGGCATTAACTCAAGAAGTGCTGTTTAAAATAACATGTTACTATTGGTTTAAAAACATTTACATTTCCTCTGGATTTTTACTAAAAATGAATTTTAGTCAAGCAAATAGTGCCTGTTCAATCAGTGTATTTGTTGTAATTGTATAATGAATCAATAAATGCTAAAATGGCACCACAACATGCAGCTGAGGAAAATCCTAATGTGTGCTCATGGATAATTACGATCATTTTTCCATCATGGGATCTGCTATTCTTCCCTTGCTCTGAGAAAAAAACTACAGTATTTTGAACAAGATCCCATACAGACACACTGATGACTTTTCTCATGTACATGCAATTATGCAAAAGAAGTAAGCTACCAGAGAGCTGTAGCACAGATGAAATCACTCTATTCATTGAAATGATGACTGTTATTTGGTGATTTTCTCCAGGCTTTGTTATTTATCAGTCTGTTAGGGGTTCATTAGGGGAATTATGAACTAGTTCTGTAACTACATAAATTCATGCTATGACACTGGACAGTGATTCACACTCTTCCCTCAGGTCCAGTCTCTCTTACTGACTCACTCTCATTTCTGCATCTGACTGCATACAGAAATTTTCTCTAAGTGGATTTATCTAGATCTATGTGAATATAAAATCTGCGAGCTGGCCTAGTGGTTAGCGTGTCTGCCTCTCGACCGGGAGAGCGTGAGTTCTACTGGTGGTTGGGTCATACCAAAGACCATCATATAAATGGTACCTACTGCCATCTGGCGAGGCATGCCACGATACAGATGTGAGTAGGGAGTCAAACTCTCGCAGTTACCAGAGGACTGGCCCCCCACTGTAACCCTAGCTATGTAATAGGCGAGAGGCCGAGGGCTTTAGGAATGGAGATCGGCGCCACCCAATGTGTCTTAAGGGCCTGATTAGTACTGGGACAGGAGACTGCCTGGGAAGACCAGGTCCTGGCACAGGAGGGACTTTGACTTTTTGATGTGAACACAAAAATATGATCTTTTCGTTTCAGATTTAAGCCACTTTTAGTAAAGTTGTCCTAGATTAAATATATCTTATATCTAGTCATTCAAGCATAATACAATCATTCAGATCTTTTTTTTTTTATACAGCATGCATCATCTCTGTGCATGCACATTGCTTTCATCACCTGGCAGCAGTGTGTAACAGGACAAAACACGGAGACAGCATCAGCAGTCAGTGGAGAGACAATATTTGGGAAACTGAGTCAATCCGGGTATAATTAGAGTCGTGTTTGAAATAAATGGAATAAATAATGATAGTTTGTTTTATTATTTTATCAGTCGTGGATTGTCTCATCAGTTGGGATTTTTGTTGTTGTGTACGACGTACAGCATGTGCATTATGCACATTACATAATTCATTTATTCATTCATCTTCAGTAACTGCTAAATCTTGGTCAGGGTGCCAGTGTGAGGCAGGAACACACTCTGGTTGGGATTCTAGTCCATTACAAGGCTTCGTTCAGACATATTCACACATCCATTTATACAGAGGAGCAATTTAGCATAGTCATTTCACCTGCTGGAGGTGAGAGGAAAATGAAGGAAACATAATTGATATAATTGATTTTGAAAATATATACTGATGGGTTGTTTCAGTGCAGAGGTCAGTTCACACTAATGACTAATAATGACTAATGTATGTGTCATAAATACACATGTAAATCATCAAGATATGAGTAAAAAAATTAATTGAGCAATAAAGCTTCAACTTTGAACATTGCTCTCTTTCTCCTGTCTAGAAAATCCTGACGATGATTCCCACAGAAGAGGAGAAGCAGAAGATTCAGGAAGCACAGCTGGCGAACCCAGACATTCCTCTGGGCAGTGCTGAACAGTTCCTGCTCACGCTCTCCTCCATCAGTGAGCTGTCTGCTCGCCTGCACCTCTGGGCTTTCAAGATGGACTATGAGGTGTTAGAGAAGGTCAGGACTTTGCACAAGATTCACAGGCTTTACTGTCTACCCACACAGCTGAGCTGTTAGATCACACAGCACACATACAGTATATTGCATTTGCTAAAACAGTAGTCATGTTTACAGCATGTGCAAATTAGTCTCCGTCTTTCTCTCTTTCAGGAAGTGGCAGAGCCCTTACAGGACCTGAAGGAGGGCATGAGTCAGCTGGAGAAGAACAAGACACTGTGCTTTATTCTGTCCACACTACTCGCTATCGGCAATTTCCTTAATGGATCAAATGTGAGTTATGGCTGTGCTCACGGCCTTTTCCCCTCCTCTCTTCTCTTTTCTCTTTGAGGACTGAAAAAAAAGCTAAAGAGGTAATAAAGGATTGAAAGCACATTTACAGTAAACCATTGAGTGTGGGCAAGAGAACAAAGCAAGTCAAATTCGTGTCATGTCATTTGGGATATTTCCCGTTTTTATTTCGGCTGGGTCTTCAGCACTACAAGGCGGACCTGGGTGCAGGCCAGTGACTTCCTGTACTTTACCACATTTGATTGAGATTCAGCTATTTACAAGCCAATGAAGCATTCATGTGAACATGCATACGAGCAGACTACTGACCCGCCTGGCTATTTCAAAGCATTCTGTATTATTGCTTAATGGAACTGATGGTAATCTCCTCAGTTGTAGCAGAATAATGTCTGTAAATTGTGGAAATGGCCTATGATTAGAAACCCTTTTATAGAAATCATTTACTGGATGAGGTCCAGAGTGACCCATTTGTTCAAGGTGGATGTATTTATAGCATCGATTTACTTTGTTACAGGAAAGTTCCACTGATATTATCCATTTTAATATCGTGTGTGTGTGTGTTTTCAGGCCAAGGGCTTTGAGCTGAGTTACCTGGAGAAGGTTCCAGAAGTGAAAGACACTGTGCATAAACAGTCTCTGCTTCACCACGTCTGCTCCATCGTAGTGGACAAGTTTCCAGAAAGTTCCGACCTGTACTCTGAGATCGGCGCAATTACACGCTCTGCTAAGGTTAAGGACCAAATCAGAATTATTACACTGAGAACAGTTCAGACATGACATGCTAGGATATATTAAAGGACATACAGTGTGTTACATAAGTATCCAGTCAACCTGGAACTGAAAATGCTCTTAATTGTGACAGTTACCATTTCATTTACACAATATGTCTGACATTTGAAGGTCCAAACTATCTTTTAATTGTGACACAAATGTTAATTAAACAAAAAAGCAGATATTTGATTATTGCATAAGTATTCACCCACTGGATCAAAACTTAGTAGAACAAATTTTTGACCGCAATTACAGCCTCAAACTGGGTGTCTCTATCAGCTTTGCACATCTGGATCCTGATATTTTTCCACATTTTTTAGTGTAATTATAAAGCTCCGTAAGCCCTGCGATAGATTGGTGACCTTCCCAGGGTGTACTCCGCCTCTCACCTGAAGTCAGCTGGGATTGGCTCCAGCTTCCCCTGCAACCCTGACGGATAAGCAGTATAGATAATGGATGGACGGATGGATGGATGGATGTACGAATGGATGGATGGATAAATAAAGCTCCGTACTGACTATGAATTTTAGAATTATAGACAATTACACAAATTATTTTTTCTTGCATAGGTATAGTACACAGTATATACAGTTACATTACAGTTAGAAGCACTTTTATTTCTAACACATCTGTAGCCATTTGTAAAATTATCAACAACTTGTCATTCCTTGTTTTGGTCTGATGAACTTCCTGTTTGCATCTTGCCACGCTCATCTGCAAGTTGAAATCGATGATGCTGGTACTACTCAGGATTAATAACAGCAATGTTGACTTGTTCTTGTTAGTGAAGGAGTGTGGGACAACTGTACACTGATTTGTGTTCTTCTAACACCACTTTCATCACTCGAGGGCCTTAGTAATACGCTGATGAACTGAATTCATGGCAAATGAGGTCGACACTCTGTAGAGCTGTGGCCTTTGAGGAATGGAGTTTTACACTCCTGGATTAATGTTTGTGTTAAACACAGTAAAGTTGTGGAAGTGTCCCTCATTACCTGAGTTTACTTTAACATAGTGACTGTGATGTTATTCACAATAAAACACAACCTCAGATGGTCTCAGCAGTAGCATACAGATGAATAGAAACACAGCTAGTAGTAATGCCTGTATGTGTGTATTAGTGTAAAGCAGAGAGGTGGCTATGGCACATAGGAAAGCATGTCGGGGTTTTTTTGTTTTTTTGGGTTTTTTTTTATGGTGAAGACACTGGATTTATAAGAGTACATCTGCCCTGCTTTCCTCAGGTGGACTTTGACCAGCTGCAGGACAATCTGGTCCAGATGGAGCGGCGCTGCAAAGCTTCCTGGGACCACCTGAAGGTCATTGCCAAGCATGAGATGAAGCCGGCACTAAAGCAGCGCATGTCTGACTTCCTGAAAGACTGCGCTGAGAGGATCATCATCCTCACCATCGTCCACAGGCGCATCATCAATAGGTAATCAGCTTGAGTTTTCGATCTTTTACACTCTTCTCGAGTGGCTACTTGCAGCACAAAGGAGAGGACAGTGTAGAAGACAGAATGCATTTTCCCTTGTAGTTGAAGCAATGTCCTTGACAATTTGCACAGACAATAGTGATGTGTCGTTCGTGAAGATTCATTCATTTTGAACTAATCGTTTGTATAACTCGGGAGCAACGAGTCGTCTCAGTAAGTGATTCATTCATTTTCCCCTGGTTTTTCGGGTACGAGTCTTCCATTCACTTGTCACATGACCGCTGCATATTCTCAGTGTAAGGACGACTCATCCGTTCACGAATCATAACTACAGATCTTCGGGTCTGAGTTTCTCATTCACTTGTCACATGACCACTGCTTATTCTCAGAGTAGGAATAACTGATTCATTCACGAATCATAACTACAGGTCTTTGTGTCTGAGTCTCTCGTTCATTATTCATGTGGTTACAGCAGTCACATGACCAGTGCTATTACTGGAGACGAGAGGAGAGCTTGCTAACGTTACCTGGTCAACCATAACATTTCCTTAGCTAGCTAGCTGTGTGTAATGTAGCTATTGAATGGATGTTTAATTTGCCTTTCCATTGGAATGAGTTCATACAATAGCTATCATACAACGAATAGAATGATATTTTTATTGATAGATGCAGCGTTCTCATATGGGCAACTGAACTTGAAGTAATCAGTCATTTCAACTGAATAACTCAATAGGCTATGGTCCAAAAGGTTGCTTAAGAGCTTAACAAAAGTGAACTTGTGTATTATACTTTACCAAGTGAAGCAAACCATGTTGGTCTTAGTGTTTGAGAACCGTATAGGGTGGCTACTGTGCCACACAAGTTCCAATGAACGAAATGAACAAATGATTTGAAAAAACGTTCGTTTGCTTTACGGAACGAGATTCAAACATCCGAGTCAGTATAAAGATCCAAACTTCCCATCACTAACAGACAGTTTAAGGCGTCATAGGCACTCGTTTACTAACCAGGAAGTTCAGAAATCAATTAGGAAGAAGGAAAAGTGTTCTGGTGTCAACGTAAGACCAAAGATACTAAGGATCTAAATCTCTTGTCTTCACAAATTCCCTTTTCTGCACTAATGTACATTCTGTAATGCATATCACTTTTCAAGCTTTGCCCTGCTGTAATGCAATTAACAATTGGAGAAGTCTTTTAAAGGTGTGGAAAGGGCAAGAACTCTGAATTAGTTAAGTCAGCTGTTCAGTATAAACAACAAAAAAAACAACAGTTTGAACCAAGAATATCAAAAGGGTTTTATTTTTCCTTCGAATATTAAAATACCTACACACAAACAGCTGCGTCGACCACATTTTACTGATTTTATTGCATCAGATTGTAAAGGCTTTTGGGAAAGTTGAACTCTTAAAGATATGCTGATTCAATCTCCGAAGCCTCTGATGTCTAGAATGAAAGTATTAAAGCAGAGATTCCTCCAAGAGATAATGAGGGCTAGTGAATAAAGCACGGCAGTTCGAGTGTAGGCTGCAGGATGTCTAAGCTTCTCTGTGTGTGATCTGCAGATTCCATGCCTTTCTGCTGTTCCTGGGACACCCAGCATACGCAGTGAAGGAGGTCAGCATCCACCGCTTCTGTAAGATCCTTAGCGAGTTTGCACTGGAGTATCGCACCACCAGGGAGAGAGTGCTGCAGCAGAAACAGAAGAGAGCTAACCACCGGGAGAGGAACAAGACCCAGGGCAAAATGATCACCGATGTGAGCGCGCCCTCTAATGGCTTTTATCATAGTACATTGTTCAGTTCTACACTTCTGCCACTAGATGGAGCAGTGCATCACTGATCGAACTGGATTCTCATTTCCAATTTTTTTTGCAACTGTAGCATCTAAGTTGTATAGCAAACAAAAACATGTGACTTTAGTTTAACTAGTTCAAGTGTCCTATATATGCAATATTAGTAAATTCCTAATAGACTGGCAAGTAAAATGTATCTAAAGGTTGCTTTTTACTGTGCAGTGAGCCTGTGGTGAGTCATTAATACCCAGCAAATTTAATCAACCTGAGCCATTCCTGTTGCCGAACACCAGTAGAGCGCTTGTGTAATTAATATCAGTGGCACTGTAGCTGTGCCTGAGGCTACCCCTGATTCCTCAAACATGACCTGCTAAAGCCTGTCTCTCTGGGGGAGTCCTGGTTAAGGGAGGGCTTACATGGTTTGTTTAATTTGGCGAGGAATACTTTGGTTTAAAAGCAGATCTTAGTCTAATCTCAGCATGAAAATCCAACTCTTTTCATTTGCCTGAAGAACAGCACTGAAGCAGTGTGTAAGCATTGTGACTGGTGCAGCAGCTTATGAGTTACTCTGTGTTCAGGTTGTGTTGCTATGTTGTGCACTCCACTAGATCACCATTTGCAACTATTCTAAGATTTTAATATAGAATATAGAGAGTCTCCATCAGGACTTTATGCACATCAGAAAGTCTGGAAGAGCATGAAATGGAACAGCACTTATTTTCCAAGCAGGAAAAGTATGGGACTTCAGAAAAGGTTTTCAGTTAAAAAAAATTAATAGTGGGACGCTAAGATTTTAGACATTTCTTTAATATCTACACTGACAGAACCTCCTTAATGCATCACATTTTCCTTTAATGACTTTTCAAAATTAGCAAAAGAATTGAACACAAAGTCTGAGATAAAAATCTGTAATTTTTCATAAGAAAAAAGCATGACTCTAGTATAGATCCTCCTCAGCTACGTGTTAACATTGATCGTTTTACTGTTTATAGATCCTGTATAGATTCTTTTTTTGTTGTTCTTTGTCGCTACCCATATTTTGTCTTGTATTTTGTTCCTTCTTTTATCCATCATGTCTCCGTTTCTCCTTTCTAGAGTGAGGATGAAGATAGTGAGGTATGCGTGGCTGTGTGCAGTTGTATTTGTGTGCGTGTGCACGTGATGCTCCATGTATCCCCATTTGCACTTCATTTCATCAACTTTAACTACTTTTTTTTTTTTTACATGAAATGACTGTGACTGCAATCAGTGGCCAGAGACTAACAAAGACAAGTCCCATCAGAGATTACATCATACTGATCATGATGGAATTGTTGAAAACGTACACCAGCCCTAAGAGAGTCTCTCACACACAGTGACCATCAGCAGTGGAGCTGGTGTTGAAAGGGCCTGCAGAGAGGCAATGCGTTTGTGATCCCATTACACAAGCTGTGAGAATAGGAAGAGAAGGAAGGGAGCAGGGTCACCATGTGGAAGCTATAAGCCACATGTTAAACGCAGACATTTTGATGATAGTGTCGATGAGATCATTAAAATAAACACACAATGGACAGTAGATTAGCATTAGTATTATGTTGCTTTCTGAGCAGCCCTGTCCAGCTGATTGTCCACACACTATTGATAAGATATCAGACTAACGATACTAAATTCAGTGTGCACTCTGGTGTTCTACAGTGCATGCAAGAAATTGTTTTTGATTGTTTTTGACAAATGCCTGCATGGAAAATCTCAAATTGCCACCAAAAAAACCTGCAAGCCAAGAGACTCAGCTACCAGAGGCCAAAGGAAAGAGGCGCTGCACAGAATCCGGACAGTGGGGTTTATCTGCTGTTTATCTGTTCTTTTCTCCACAGAGCGGTAAGTTTGCAGGCGCTTCAGCAGATGGTCCGGACACCCCAGGGCAGGGACTTGTCTATGCTGAGGATGCAGCAGAGCATGAGCAGATGACCGCAGTGCTGCGAAACAGTATGCAGCTTGGAGACACAACCCCTTCAGTCCTGCCTGGTCTGCGAACTCGCACCAGAGCCAGCCGAGGTGCTTTCAATTTACTTCAAATGCACTCTCCAGCTATGGAACAAATGAATTATCTTGGGAGCCATATTTTGAACGAAAAGGTGCTTTCTGTGTGTATATAGGCCGCATGGGACTGTGGTCCTCTGCCAGTGAAGACACGTCTAATTGCATGGAAGACACAGCAGATGAGATCATGGAGCGTATAGTAAAGTCGGTAACTCAGGGCCCCAGTCAGCGCAGTCAGCCTCGCGAGAGGAGACGTTCAAGAGCAAACCGCAAGTCCTGTAAGTCCCTGCATGACATTTACAATACATGACAGGACATAAACAGTTACAACAGCCAGCACAATATGCACTATACACTGTGTACCTGTGTATGTAGAACCTGCTTTTGTAAGATAGCAATGTCTTGTATTAGACGAAACAGAAACGATGGATCACTGCATGGTATCTCAGCCTCTGATTTTTTGTCTCCCACAGAAAAATTATAAAAGTTCAATCCCAAGACTTCTAAAAGAGTAAACATTTAAGCTTTTGCTCGTAATTTGTTTCTACTGTGTACTGGCATTTTGCTTTGTATATTGGGAGTACACTGGGAATCCTGTGGGCCAAACTAATTGGTTGATGATGCAGGTGTTTTATACTTTTTCGCGAGTGGAAGCAGACAAACAGATATGAAGCTCACAGGACAAATTAGGCCACATTCATTAGTATTCTGCAGGTGAGTAAGAGAGAACGGTCAAACTTTCTGTGGGAGAAGGCAGGATTAATCACAGTTTCTGCAGAGTGGGCAGGAGTGATCAAACGTTTTGTGGGAGCAGGTATGATTAGTCTTTCTGTAGGAGCAAGCGGGAAAGGTTAAGCTTTCTGCAGGAGTGGGCAGGATTGGTAAAACTTTCTGTGGAAGTGGAAAGGATTGGGCACAATTTCCGCAGGAGCAGGTGGAATTAGTCAAACTTTTTGCACGAATGGGATGAATTGGTCAAACTTTCTGCCGGAGTGGGCAGGACTGGTCACATTTTCTGCAGGAGCAAGTAGAGTGGTCAAACTTTCTGCAGGACTAGGGAAGATTGGTCAAATGTTCTGCAGGAGCAGGCAAGGTCGGTCAAGAAGGTCTACGGGAGTGGGAAGGATTCGTCAGAAGTCCTTCAGAAGTGGGTGGAAATGGGATTTGAAAGAAAAAGCAAAACAAAACAAAAAAAAGTTCAGCGCACACCTCTGAGTGCATACTTTATTTTCGGCAGTTTTAGTGCTTATACTTCAGTACCAAGTATCAGCTTAGTACTTTGAGCACCATAGGGCTATATTTAATTATGTTCCTAAATTAAATCTGTGCTGTGGTTATACACAAGCCCATAATTGGCTAATAAAATAAGAATTGTGTTCATGAATAACATAAATGTCTGTTTATTTTCTTCTGCAGTAAGAAGAACACTGAAGAGTGGGCTCACCCCAGAGGAGGCACAGGCTTTGGGATTAGCCAGTGGCTCTGAGATGCAAGTGTGACACAGAATAGATTCTAGCAGCTCAGGGCCTCCACACACACACACACACACACACACACACACACACTTCAAATCTGAAAACACATGATCCTGGACACTGCAACCTAAGCATGCTGATTGAAAGACTGATATTTCTTAACACCTCCCACTTTTACTGCATTTTTAAAAGACAAGCACAGTATCAGCTGCCGTTCAACCTTCTAGTACACAAACCTCTAATACTTTTACACGCACACACACACACACACTTGTAGCCCTATTGGTGAAGAACGAGATCTCTACAGACACAAACGTACTAGTGTTTCTTACCACTGTGGCCTTGAGTGTGAACCGAAAGATCAGTGCATTTAACAAGGCTGATCTCTTGCACCCTGGTTATCGATATTAGCCGTTTGGTGAAATCTTGCCTGCTTTGGTTAGTAGCACATTCAGCATTCATGTCCAATGGAAACTGCAGAGCACACATTTATAGAAATCACTGATGTAGATATCAAGGGGTGATTCTCTCTGCACTGCTGTGGTATTAGTGAGTGTTTTTGCACGGATTTTTAATTTGATACAGATTTTAGATTGAGCCTGAGATTAAACGTGATCAGCAATATGCAACATGTCTGATACACAATGCTGACCCACAACACCTTCTGCCATTTGTACTATAGTCCATCTGCTAAACGTGGTCAAGGAGAATAGGTGTAAATCTGTTTCCAGACACAAATCAACACTAGTCCTAGCCCAAGAAGAACTTCAGTGCTGCCTTGATGTTAACGGTTGTAAACTCGAATTTAATTCAATATTGTGTGATGCATGACAGCTGTACTAGTGGCATTCGGTCATGACGTGTCTTTGGAAACAGAGGAATGTGGTCTCTTCAACAAAGCAGCACTCTGGTTTTAGACGTTTTTAGGAGGAACACAAGTGTGATTCAGTTACACAAAATCACGAAATGTCCATTCTCTAGTGTGAAACACAAAACATTACCCTGACAGTCCACTCAGATGTACTACACGACACAGTAGTACCTCCCAGCACCTTAATATGTGTATCGTCATTTTAAAGCAATGTCAAGTATTAACAAGAAGTATCTTTGTGTTTGTCTGATGTCTTCTTCTTAGATAATCAAGTACTGTAAAATGAAAATGAACTAGAAACCTAATGTAGAAACTAAATGTTCCCTAAGAAGACAAATGCTGTATAATTGTGTAAATCTCTTGTTTTTATTTTTGCATCTGTTGCATTTGTATTTGTATAGAATAGTGTATTATAGGTCAGAAGCAGTGTTATTCTGTGATAATTATAATTTAAGAAAAGTAAGCAAGCCATGCATTGTTCAAAACTAAGAGAAAGCAAGCAAGTTGAGTCAAAGGGCATTTCTGTGATGTCAGTTTGATGCTCAGCAATGTTTGCTTTTGTCATGTGTAATTTTTTTTTCCTTTTTGCACAAACTTGAAACATGTTGGTCCTTGTAACCCACCCACCTTCCACTCCTGCTCAAAAGCCTTTCGAGATCATTGCACTTAAGTACATAGAATTGAGTCATGTCCAACCTTTTGCTGCAAGTGCCATAAAAAGTGGGTAGAATAAGAGTACCAAGAATGTGAATTTATCTTGTTAATACTCACAGCGAAAAAGTATATACTGTATACAAATCTTGCAATAAAAAGCTTTTATGAAGCATCCAGAGAAATGCTGGTCATGTCGAGTGTTTTCATGCAGATAATGCAATGAAGAAACTGACACCTGTAAATTTCAGTAGAATAACTAACCACACCATGAAATATCATTAAAATACTTCAAAAATCTTATTTTTGCTGCATTAAGTGTGAAGCAATTTAGCAGCTCATGCCTGAAACATCTTTTTCCATAAGTCATCTATTATAGGTTGTGAAAAATGTACATTTTATTAACATTCACTCAACCCTGTTACCTGAACACCTTTGCCACTATGAAATGTTTTGAATATTCCACAAGTCACACGTTCAAAAGGGAGTAGTGTTGCGCAAATTCCACAGTTCTCTCAATGGTTTTTCTTTATTTTCAATGAATGCACAGCCCTGTTAGACAAATTATAGGCTGAAAGTAAATTATTAATTTAAACAAATATTAAGCAAATCATTAGAATGTCCTTAAATGTCATCATGCAGTTAGCAGGGATGTGAATTAACTACATTGTGTATTTGCAAAGTCTATGCTTAAGCACGCAACCCTGTTATGTTAATAGTTAGATGTACGTTTTTTTATTCAATGTTAAAGGAAAGTTTCATTTTTTTTTTAAGATTTGCAAGGACTAAACAGCACCCCAATTATGGAATGACCCCACCAGTCCAGGTACCTGGGACCAGCAGATTTCATGTACAGGCTATGATTTTTTTTTCTTTTTTATTTGTAGCAGCCCGGTGGACAAGTAGGTTCACAACCGGGTGGGGGGGGGGACCCCTCAAACACACAAGTAGAACTTGAAGCCAATGACAGTGACTGGGATGCCTCACGCACCAACAACTGCAGGCTTTCTTTCAGTTACTAATTTGTGTGCCTAAAATACCCTTAAAATACACTTTAAACATGAAAGAAGCTAATGAAGAAAAATCATTTCAGACATTTGGCCTTGCTGTGACCTTCACCCTGTTTGGATCAAAATCCAATCACTTCATCTACTGGTTACAGTGATAATGCCATATAAATCATAAAAACATTGAGCCACTCGTTCTTGAAATATTGCAATAACAACAATCTCAGGGGCAGCCATGGCCTAAAGGTTAGAGAAGCAGCCCAAAGGGTCACAGGTTCAATTCCCTACACCAGCAGGAAAAATGTGGGGTGGAGTGAATAAATAGCCCTTTCCCTCCCTCTGTATCCATGGCTAAAGTCTAACCCCCAGCTGCTCCCCTGCTGCATAGCTGCCCACTGCTCTGGGTATATGTGCTCATTGCTCACTTGTGTGTTCACTGCTTCTGATGGGTTAAATGCAGCAAACGTTGTGCTCTAGTGTACATGTGACAAATAAAGGTGCTCTAGTGTATGTGACAACTAGTGGCAGAGGCATAAAAACAAGCCCTATTTCCTATTTTGGAATAACAATTTTGTTTGGTATGTAGTATGTTTAAATGTAATATGCTCCAAGGTAATGGTGTGGCACATCTCAATGATTTAACTACATCACATTTAACTACCACACAGTCTCCTGACAGTTAAACAAAGACACTCAACACTAAGAAAAAATAGACACACTAGCAAGACTTAAAAAATATTTTGACTTGCTATGTGAAAGTGCAGAGTACAGCACAGTTTGGTATTTCTCTGATCTAATGCATGATTAAGGTAAAACACAGCTTGATAATTAGCTGATGAAGTCATTTGTTGAATCAGGTGCAAACTGTTTAGTGCTCTGGCTCTACTATAGCCAATCTATATCATTTCCCCTCATCCAGTCAATGACAGACTGAACACCACACAAATCCTGATGTCACCAGCTTTTATTTAGGGTCGTGTCCATATGGTTCACTTGCAGTGCCATCAAGCTCCTCTAAATTGAGCTCTAACGATGGAGAACCTGATGGAGGATCATTACAATCATCATTGTATGACAAATTTAGTGCAATGACAGACACAAACATGTCTAATGCAGTAAAGATGGTGGTTGTACAGGACCATACAAAACAACCCGAAGGTGTAGTAAACATTTCTGCCAATAGGGAACTTGCATTTCAAAGTCTCTGTGGTCTTCGTCCCCAAAGCTGTTGGCATGGACAGAAAAATACAACAGCAAAGCAAAGATCATACAAAAACCAGCAAGATTACAAATCTAATTGAAATCTGAGAAAAAACACATCACTAAGAAAAAGAGCTAAGACAGTCAGAAAAGTGGGATTCACAGGAAATACAGTGCAAACTAAGGTCTTTTTTTGTTTTTAGATGTACAAATCAACTAAAAGCAATGATAAAATCATTGGAATATAAATGTATAAGGATTTCTGCTCTTTTGTCGCAATCACGTTTCACTGTCCCTGAACGAATGTTTGCACAGTACTAAAAATCGACATGCCTGACAATTTTGCACTCAGAAAGGAGAAGAGAATACACGTTCGCATTTTAAATTTAGTATTGCTCATGTTCAACTTGTTCAAATATAACCATTTCCTGCTTACAAGTTTCTATGTGCGTTTTCAGGGATGTAACATTAAAACAGCTATTTTTTTTAAAGCACCAAAGCATACACAAATATGACCCCTTTTTGGTCAAATATTTGATATTTGAACTGGTATAGTGCAGTTTACATAAGGAATCATAACTCAAGTTACAAGGTTACGTGATGTGATAAAAACAAGCGTGTACTACGAAAAGAATAACTGAGAGAAAAAGCAATGTCACAAGCAGTTTACGGACTTCAGCCTGGAACACTGCAGTCATAAAAGCAATGCATGTCTAATTTAGTGAACCGAGTATCTTAGATATCTTTTTCAGTTTTCACCAAAACTGCAAACTGAAAAGAAAGAAAAAAAGAAAGAAAAAAAAAAACAAAACAGTACAATGTATCAAGCATGTAAAAGATCAGTCAAGCACCCACGATCTATATCTATGAGCACATGGTAAGACCTCGCCTTCCCTGGAATCAACTCCAAAATATTTGACTATTATTTTGCGGATTGCACACCATGAACTTTTCCCCACACTTTTGTGCATTAAGTTTCATTGCATACATGTTTGGCCAGGCTAGCTTAACTGGGGGAGCGATGTCAGCTTATCAATTTTAAAACAGTTTTTCCTAACTGTTCTTTCGGTTGTTCATATCACCAGTCCTTTAAGGTCTGAGCTGAATAAATTAGTCCCTTAAGGAATAAAAGAAACCACACTGACGAGATAATGGAGGAGCACACTTACAGATAAATAAAGCTCAACATCCACAAGTTTAAAAGCCTTAAATGGTTCTATCAAAATGTAAATCCCATGTAAGCTAGGAAGGGAACTGAAGGTTCCAATCTTAAAAAAAAAAAAAAAAATCCACAAGAATTCAAGACTTATGACTGAAATATAGCACCAACATACTCTAAGTTCATGGCAAGTCTTGGGTCTTTAGACTCTGTTTTGCACTTACAAAGAGACAAACCTAGCGCCAAGTGTATCACGGACCGGAGGCTGGCCAATTGCTCAAGTTCCCCTGAGATTGAAAAGTGCAGTCACAGTGATGTCATCTCCCAGCCTCCCTCAGGGCAAAGCTAGTGGGGAGCCTCCAGCATCTCCATTAGGAACGTCTCAATGGGCGTGTCTCCGATCAGCTTGAAGAAAAAAAGATGCTCCAGACACTTTAGCCCAATGGAACGCAATGCAGGCAGCCTGAGGAGGAGCTTAGCAAATCTAGGTGAGGAGAGAGAGAAAGGGATGAGATTTGTTTAAAATAAACAAATAAACAAACAAACCCTCAATATCAAGGAATTCTGTTCACATGGCCATCTCAGGTTTTTCCTCTCTTAATAATGCCATGCTGATATGAACATTAAATCTACATAGAATTTATATAGATTATGTAAATAATGTTATGTTCCATGTAAAATGTTCTGTTTAAAGCATGATGGTGCAGCCCAAGCCATGTTATGAAATATACTTCCACAAGTACCTTACAACAGGTCCATTAGAACCAAAACCTCACGCCATAAGGCCAACTTTTTCCCCACTGCAGCTGGCCTCATCAATA
>JAOTRR010000051.1:27868456-27879123 GCA_028570945.1 Gogo arcuatus
GAAAAACCTATGAATGAGTAGGTGTGTCCAAACTTTTGACTGGTACTGTACATAATTATCGCTTTGATAACAACAGTTTCTTGTAGTGCATGCTTGTATTGTTGTTGCATTTTTATGCCGTCTGACAAAATTTGCTCTCTACGTCACTAGATATTTACTAAGATCCAAACTTTTGACTGGTACTGTATGTTGAACATTTAAAGCCAGATTTCAGTAGTTAGTGAGGAGTAAGACTGGTGGGTAATGAACTGGAAACAAAGCACTTGTTCCAAAAATGTGGATTTAAAAAAAAAAAAGCTTCATTTTAAATTGCTTTGAAGTTACTGTCTTGCATGCCCACCACAGAAGTTATTTTCTTCTGCCTATTTTAGTTGGTGGACTTGCAAATTATCATGTATTTTAATGTTTTTTCAGGAGTAAAGCTTCAGGTAGTGACACCCAGTGAAGTCACCTGGAATTCAGCTTTGATTTCATGGAAGACCACTCATTTACCTTTCAGAAGCTATAGGCTTACATACCAGATTGGAGAAGAGGTTAAAGTAAGTATACTGAAAAATAAATATTAAAAAAAAAGTATGTGGACATCACTCATATCTGCTTTTGGAACATCCCATTTCAGATTTAGTCCCACTTTATTTTCTGTTAAAATAACCTCCACTCTTCTGGGAAGGCTGTCCACTAGATTTTGGAGCCTGGCTGTGGAGATTTGTGCTCATTCATCCACAACATCTTTAGTGAGATCAGGAACTGATGTCAGGCAAGAAGGCGTGGGGTGCAGTCAGCACAGGGCTGTGTGCAGGCCACCCAAGTTCTTCCACACATACTTTCGCAAACCATGTCTTCATGGACCATGCTTTGTGCACATTGGCATTGTCATACTGGAACGTTTGGGCCTCTAAGTTCCAGTGAAGGAAATTGTCATGCTACAACATACAGAGACATCCTGTGGAAACAGTTTGGGGAAGAATCATATATGGGCATGATGGTCAGGTGTCCACAAACGTTTGGCCATATATTGCATAACCCTTATACCATAGCTCTTCTATTTATGCCCTATATTGTCTTTTTTAATGTAGGTGCACACTTCTGTATTCCAGTTACATGTCCATTTACCAAATGAAAACTTGTCCAGATTACTTGGGCTTTTGAGTGCTGTAATGTAATCATATAAGTTACCGCTTGACTTCCTTACATGAACAGGAGGTGATCCTAAATCCAACTGTGTCCCAGTACAAGTTAACTGATCTGGCAGCATCTTCTCACTACACTGTAAAAGTAGATGGAGAAAGTGAGGGGCAGTACATCGGTGTTGTTTCCACTGCATTTACAACAGGTGAGCTGATCACCCTTTCCTTTAAACCCTGGCTTCCTGTATGGTTCCTCTAAGTCTGCCATGGTCTCTACCTTCTTTTTCTACAGCGCAACTGCCTTACCCATACCCAGCCGAATGCTCTCAGGTGCAGCTGAATGGCATGAAGAAATCAGGAGAGGCTGAGATTTACCCTGCAGGTAAAGAAGGAGAGCCAGTGTGGGTCTACTGTGATATGGAGACTGATGGAGGAGGCTGGACAGTAGGTTTGACTATGCAGTTTTGCTTAATAGTTTGTTTAAGAATAGTGTTGCCTTCTTTACCACATTGTATGTTTCAAATTCAAAAGTGTATAAAAAAGTATATCTTTTTATTTGCTAGGTATTCCAGAGGAGAGTTGATGGATCTACTGATTTCTTCAGAGAATGGAACGATTATAGCAAAGGCTTTGGAGAGATGAGTGCAGAATTTTGGCTTGGTAAGCTGCTGGGATTGTATGTATCATCTTCCTCTCAACTTTTTTAACCATGTTTGTCCTATTTCAGGAAATGACATCCTTCATGCTCTGACTAGCATGGAACCAATGAGCCTGCGCATCGATTTGCGTTTAGGAAATGACACGGCCTACGCTCACTACTCCAACTTCTCTGTGGGGTCAGAAGTGAATCACTACGCCATTGATCTGTCTGGATACTCTGGCACAGCTGGTAAGAAGAGTGTTGAAAATGGGATATACACACGGAAGAGGTGGGATGTAGTGTAATTTACTATTTGCGTCTGTTTGCAGGGGATTCAATGAGATACCACAATGGTTGTCCTTTCTCAACTAAGGACAAGGGACCCAGCACTAATAGTGTCCATTGTGCAAAGAACTATATGGGAGGCTGGTGGTACAAGAACTGCTACAAAGCCAATCTCAATGGTTTATATGCAACCTTCTCGAAGGACCAGGTATAAACATGAAACCCTGATTTAATCCAAGTTATGTGGTTAGCTTAAGAATATACAGTCTTTATAGATTATGGTTTATTTATAACACACTGGTATACTGGTCAACTAGTTTCAAATTGCTTACTCTACATAAATTAAGAGAAACTCATACTATTGACTACTGTATGAGCAGGAGACTTTATTTCATATTATTAATACAATTTATTATTATAGTTACAATTATTATTATTATTATTGGTGGTGGTGCAGTGGTTAGCACTGTTGCCTCACAGCAAGAAGGTTCCACGTTCAAATCTCATGGCTGACTGTGGCCTTTCTGTGTGGAGTTCTCCCTGTGCCTGCATTGGTTTCCTCCCACAGTCTAAAGACATGCAGATTAGGTAAAAAACACCCAGCCACTGGGGTTGCACAAGCCAGTGCATACTTAGTGCCAGTCCCAAGCCTGGACAGATTGGGGTGGGTTGCATCAGAAGGGCATCTGGTGTAAAACCTATGCCAAATCAACTATCAATGATCCACTGTGGCGACCCCTAACGGGAGCAGCTGAAAGAAGAAGAATACAATTTATTATGGTTTTATTTCAAGAGCTAGTGTTTAATATAGCAGTTGCATATTGTATCAGTGTTTTCAATAATTAATGAATCTGTGCTCTCAATAATATTGAGGCTGTTTAGTTTTAGAAGTAACTTAAATCATATTCTAATAAGATGTTAGCACTTCATGTTACACATCAAACTGTAAAATCCTAAGAAATTTTAGATGTGTCTATACAAATGTACAGTGCTGTAAAATGGTTCCACAAACAAGTAAGTAAAAATTATAGAGCATCAAGAATTCTAATGTTATACAGTATTAATGTTATAATTGCAGGATATTAGCCGTTAATAACATAAAATTGTTCCTAAAACACTTAAAGTGCTAAACAAAATGTAGTCATTTGTAGATGTTGCATAAGACCTGCATTTTATTTTAGGTGTAAGCAAATAAAATAGTGTTGAATAAAATATACCAGAAAGAGAAAGTGGTCCAAGGTTCAATACAGACCATGAGTGCAGGTTATCTGTCTACAATCAGTCAATCAAACTGAGGGTTTGTTTGAGAGAGAATCCTCATTTAACACCCAAATCACAAGCTCATTAGACTTTCAAGGGCTTCCTGTAGCTGTTTTTGCTTTAAAGACAAACTCCATCCTTAAATTTTCTTTCACTTACTACATGATACATTAGTGTGCAATCAGCACCTTAAAATGCATTGTCTATAATATATGGTTAACCTGTGAGAAATAGGAGGTGTGTTTGTGGTTAAGAAAAAAAATTGACTGTGTATTGTGTGTATTTATCAGGGAGTGGTGTGGATTGACTGGAAGGGCAAGGACATCTCCCTCCCGTTTACTGAGATGAAACTGCGGCCTGCCTCGCTGAGCCACGTGACCCAGAACACCCAAGGCTAGAACATCTAGTGAAGAGCAGCTGCTGCATGCAGATACACTGTATGACCTTCAACATGTCACATTCTACACCCACACTTTAGGGAATGTATATCTACTTTTTAACAGTTATTATGCCCCATACTGTGATAAAGTTCATAAATATCTAATATTATATAAATAATCAATCATCCATACACTGAATATAGTATTTTTTAAAATACTTTGTTTCAACTGGGTATGTCTGCAGGATACATACTGTGTGCCACTTTATCTACTTCAGTAAGGACTATGTGCTATCAAAACATCCAGAGGGTTCTTTACACTGTTCCTGACTCACACCGCTACTGAAATGAATGCACTGTTACATTTTGTCGGATGTAAAGGTTACAGACTAACGTTCTCTTCTGTTCCATTTTATATAAAGAGGTTTTGTAGAAACACCAAATAAATTCCAAATATCGGCAAAATGGGATGTGAAAGGATTTTTTCATCCATTACCAACATGTGTACTGTAAAAAACTGCTGTAAATGTACAGTATTTCTTTTACAAAAAAAAAACATCAGGATTATATCGTAAATGACTGGGCAGTTAGAGCAATGCACTGGTTTGCAGTAATATACCAGAAAATGCAATGCATATTGGGATATCTAATGTTTTAGGCAGGAATGAGAATGATTCTCTTTGTGTCAACATCTGCAAATTTAGTGGTTCGTTTTTGTACCCTTTATTTTAGTGCATATCTTAGGCGAACACAAACCCTCTTTGATGTAAGTTTATATGCTAGTAAAAAAAAACTTTGGTTCAGTAAAACACTGAAATTTGGCTTTTAGTATGCATTAATTCAACAGTAGTGGCTGAACCAGTGGAAGCTTGTTGAGGGAAGTGATGGCTCAGTAGTTAGAGTTTTGAGCTACAAATTAGAAGGTTATGAGTTCAAATCCTAGCACTACCAAACTGCCATGGTCTTTGAGCAAGACCTGTAAGCTTCAACTGCTTGGTTGTACTTGTATACTGTCTCATTTGTAAGTTGCTTTTGATAAATGCATTAAGCAAATGCAAAGGGCTATATTGTATATTTTAGTTTATTCTGTAATTTTATTTTTACAAGTATTTGCAGTAAATGCACTCAGCTGGCAGTTCATTGTAAAGTCATCTATATTATATTAGTGTAAACATATAGTTATATACTGTAAAAAGTAAAGGAATTCCATGTAAATGTATCACAATATTTTACTATTATTTACTGATTTGCTCCAATTGTTTACTGTAAATTTACAGAACTTTACTGGCAACTATGGCGGCAGTAAATAACTGTAAATTTAACAGTAATTTTACAGAGCACCATATAAAATATTAAACACTATATACATTGGTAAATATATTTGAAAAGTACAGCATGAAATAAGCAGGATGAAATCCTCACAGAGGCACTATGTGTTCACTCAGCCCAACAAAGAAGCCATTTTCAATATAGCAGTTTACTAAAATGCCACTTTGGCCAGTCTGGGCTAACAGCAGTGGTTTAAAGCTCGGCTTTTGGTTTGGCTATAAACACGAATCCACATCCACACTGCGCACCTTTGATTCACTTTTTCAGACTGAAAACTATGCTGCACTGTATTAATTATATATAAGCTGAATTACAGTTTTATTTAATATGAATGGCTTCCTTTTCTTTGCCAGGACCTCCTGGGGTAATACATCAGGATGAAGTTTGGCTGTTAATATTATGCATGAATATGCACAAAATCCCAGTGTACCCTTCTCAGACTCCACTATTCATTCATACTCTGCAAGCACTACATTTGAGTGCACTGTCATTGGCCTCATTTAACATGTAGCTTACTAGATTTCAATGAATGTAGTAAATATAATTAGCCACATAAGTCAAATAACACCGAGTCATTCATTTCCTTTACTTTGAATGACACTGAGCTGAAGGTCAAACCAATATTTACCTATCCTTGATTTAAGAAAGAACAGACAGAAAGCCCTGATTGGTGTAAAAGATGGAGGAGAAAAATGATTAAAGGAGCAGAGTTTTTTAGACCACAGACGCAAAGACGCAAAGAAGCCACTCCATGTATTCAATAGCAGTAAGTGTAGGAGCAGCTGCGTTGCTGTTTATTCTCTTGGTGTTAGTCTGCCATCTTGTAAGGCAGCGAAATCTACAAAGTAATGAAGATGGCAAAAGAAGCATTCAGTCCAAAGGTAAGGACATTCCTTAGTTAAATGCAAGTATGTTCTGCAGGTCATATGTGTTTGGTGCTATATGACTGGGAGAAAGTTAAAATAGAGTGAAGCTACAACATGCAGAGAGTCACTTAAAAAAAGTAAAAAGTAAAAAAAAAAAAAAAAGTAAAAACAAAATGCTACAAATCTACAGATTAACTATGTTTTGCTCAGGGTCTCATTTACATAGGACCCTGTAAAAACAGCTTACATGTTCTCTCTGAAAAATGAAATAAATTCAAACTTAAATAATTTATTTATTCATTATGCTACATTATATGGACAAATGTTTGTGGACACATGACTATAATGCTTGTGTTTTCCTTTGAAAATCCTATTTCAGATTTAGTCTCCCCTTTGCTGTTATAATAACCTCCACTCTTCTGGGAAGGTTTTCCACTAGATTTTGGAACAGTCTATGTCTTCATGGAGCTCACTTTATACACAGGGGCATTGTCGTGCTGGAACAGGTTTGGGACCCTTAGTTCCAGTAAAGGAAAATCTTAATGCCACAGCATGTAAAGATATCCTATACAATTGTGTGCTTCTAACATTGTTGCAAAGGTTTGGGGAAGACCCACATATGGGTGTGATGGTCAGGTGTCCACAAACCTTTGGCCCTATAGTGTACATGCACCATGAGATAAGATATGAAATGTAAACACTTACTTCCATCCACCAAAGTTAGGCAGCATCTACTGAGTAGAAACAGAAGGTTTTCTGTTTAAAATAAATCAATCAATCAATCAATCAATCAAAATTGTAATGATCTGAATTCATGTCCATTCAGGTCAACGCACGAATGTTGTACATGATGGCCAAAAGAAACAATCAAAAGGAATACATTATTTCAAAAATGTTCAAATACACAAATTGGTGAAAAACAAAATAGATATACTTCGTGGCCCTCAATTTCTATTTTATATATTTACTGTCAAAATGTATACAATATATTTAGTTATACCACAAGATACCATATAAACAGAACAAGACTAAATTAACTTATTTATGTTCTGTGCAGCTCTCAGTGAGTTAAGGTCAGTTATTTTAAACTGGTTCGAATTTTGTAATAGGCTTTTAGTTTTGTTGTTGTTGTTGTTGTTGTTGTTGTTGTTGTTGTTGTTGTTGTTGTTTTAAACCCAGTCAAAAGTCAGTCCAAATAAAAGGAGCATTGCAGAAAAAAATGTTTGCAAAGAAAATTTAAGAACAAAAAAAATTGTACACATAGAACAAGCTAGTCCTCAGATTTAGTCAGTTTTTCAGTAGATTTAAATGCAACAATTGATATAATAAACTTTAGAATTGCATTTAATATCTTCTTCATGAATATTTATAAAGTTTAGCATCACTGCCTGCCATGCTCAAGTGAATGAAATAGTTAATTTGTAGGTTTCACTACCCATCAATACCCAAATCTATGATCCTGTAGATTTTCTTGCTTTATCACACAGATAAAGGCTTTTTTCACAACTTAAACAATAGATCAATTTACCATCATCTTAGGGAATGTGTACCATAAACAATGCACACAATTACAAGTACTTAATATCAAGAGGTGAAGACCACATTACATTTTTATCATATCATGAGCACTGTAACAGTATTTCATCTTTCTTTTCTCTAGCCACTGTGTCCAAACCTCTGCATTGCCTTTCTGTGCTTTTCCCTCGTTCCCTTGCTCCCTCGCTCCCTGGACCTCCCACTCTTCCCTTCCTGGGAAACATGTTCGAGCTTAGCCAAGATCATTTGCCCATATACCTGACTGGCCTGGCTCGTCGATACGGGAATATCTACCGTCTCCGCTGTGGAAGCACCAGTGAATAATTCACTTTTCCTTTCACAATTTCAGCTTTAAAGCTGTAACTACTTATAAGAATCCAAAAGTGAAATTTAAATTGTGCTAGTTATAATTTTTGTTCTGTACCTTTTTGTATGAATTTGTGCAGCGATGGTGATTCTGAACAGTAGTGAGGTTATTCGTGAAGCTCTTGTCAAAAAGTGGTCTGACTTTGCAGGAAGACAACATTCATACACAGGTAAGGTCTTAAATACTCTATGTATAAATGCATATACTGTAAGTTTACTATAAATTGTGCTAAAATGTATACAAACATACTTTTTCTATAGTGTCTCTCTCTCGCTCTGCATTTAGCTGATAAAGTGTCAGGTGGGGGTTACTCCATCTCTCTGGGTGATTACAGTGAGGAGTGGAAGTCCCACAGGCGCCTGGCCCATAGTGCTTTGCAGCGCTGTGTCGCTGAGTCTCTTCACTGTCTGATAGAAGAGCAAGCGCTATACCTCAAACAGGTACAGAATGCAAACATTTAACTTAAATTCAGACAGTCGAGTACAAGGTGTAATTTTTTCTTTTGTTTGGGGTTGAATTTGTGTATGAACTGATAAATCCGAATCATAAATTAAATAAATAAAACAATAAACAAACAAACAACAACAACAACAACAACAATAATAATATACTTCATTTATATCATACATTTCATTTAAAAGTTTTTACAGTGTGAAGTAAAAAAACAGAAAAATATGGAAACAAAAGCTAGTCAAAACTAAAACATACTGTAATTAATAATTATCAAATACAAATAATTATACAATAATTAAAATTGTATAAAAGTAATGTAAAAGTAATGTGTCGGTAAAAGCGTACATGTCAGTAAAACATGTTTAATAGTAACATGTTCTAGATCTTTGGTGCATAAAAACAAACAGTTGCTTCACTACTTTTTTTTTCAAGTTTCATTCATGGAATATGGAGAAGGCTAGCAATAGATCTTAAATCATGATTTGGAACCTAGTATATCAGGCCTTCAGAGCTGTATGAAGGTGCAGAACCATTAAGAGATTGAAAAACTAGTAATACGTAAAAATTTATAATTAATTCTAAAGGAATCTCAGTGGAGTGTTTTAATATGATCTCAATTTCTAATGTGTAATATTCTTGATGCTGCATTTTGCACAAGTTGTAGTTTGTTGGTTGGTTGGTTGGTTGGTTGGTTTGGGTCATGTCTGAACATTTGATGGTCCTAAGTGACAATTTACACAGAGGCCCTTGACCCATACCAATCATATTATTTTATATGCAAGAATAAAGAGAATTAATACTTCATTATCTTGGATGAGCGAAAACCCAATGAACAATAAAATAAAAACTGAACAAATAGTAGCAAGCTAGCAACTTAACATGTCTTAGCCTAACAGTCCTTACTCTAGATACTAGCTAGCTAGTTAGCCACTAACTTTTTCCATTTCAGTTACATCCATAAGCTGAAGCAAAAAAGCAGACTAATGGACTAAATCCAATTAATTTTCATATATATCTTATCAGTGTTTCTCCTCTTCTGCTTTTTTCTTTTTGAGTTTTTCCACCCCAGACAGATATAAATGCTCATGATCACCACTTCTTCGAGATCTCCTGATATTAGTTATGTTATTTACCTATTTTAGTTACATAAAATTCACAAAATGAAGTAAAGCATGTTTTTTGCATATTTATTTTAAAAATCAGCACTTATAATGCTTATATAAAAAATGGCCCTGGTTTTAGTTGTAGCTAATAATTACATTAGTTTTCCCCAAATAATGAATCCAGTTTTTCACTCTTCAACAGGTGTTACTGGACTATAAAGAGAAGCCCGTGGACCTGTCTGAAGACTTCACTGTAGCAACCAGTAACATCATTACAATGCTAGCCTTTGGAAAATCAGTTAGTGACAGTGCACTGCCTTTCCTACTATAACAAACGCTTTCATATCAAAACTAATTACAGCCTAAATATCAGTCCTTATCAATCAATCTCTTTCTTCTCCTCAGTATGAGAAGAGCTCAGCACATCTACAGGAGATACATGGCTGTCTGAATAAGATCGTGTCTCTGTGGGGTTCACCGTGGATCTCAGCTCTGGACTCGTTCCCTCTGCTCAGAGTAACACATAGTTCCTCACTCAATCCCTAAATCTCACAGTATTGTTTTTGTTGTTGTTTTCTGTTTGTGGTCAGCTACTATTCTGATCTTATTCACAATTTTATCCTTCCAGAAGCTTCCAAATGCTCCCTTTACTCAACTAATGAGAGAGGTAGCTAGAAGAGATGAGCTCATTGGAGGCCACTTAGATGAGTTTAAGGTACAAATATAGTGTTATGGACAAAAGAAAACAGGATTTGGTACTGCAAATCTGTGCAGTGAATATGACATTCTTATATCTTATCTACATTGTTCCAGCAAAAGAGAGATAGTAAAGAAGGCCAAGATTTTGCTGGACCCCTTCTACAGTACCTTCAATCACCAGAGGTAAGAGTACCAAAGATGGTAAGCAAGTATGATAATAGTGAATATAACATTACCGGACATTAACAGGGCATCGTGTCATTTACTGATGGTCGTTGCATTGCTCTGAATAAACCAGGCATTAGTTTAAAAAGATATTCATCAAACTTATGTTGCAATAAATTCAGATTTGAATGCACAGAATGACTATGAACAAATTTGCATGTGATTCATGAAACCGTTGTATGAAATCAAAATGAGTGGTGATTTAAACACAAATTATGAATCCACTTCAGCTGCTTGGGTGTCAACTCCTGCTCACTGGTGGTGGTTATGACATTTACAGTACCAGTCTAAAGTTCGTACACACCTACTGATTCATAGGTTTTTCTGTATTATGACTATATTTTACATTGTAGAACAAAACTGAAGACATCAAAACTATGAAATAACATATGGAACAT
>JAOTRR010000051.1:27985866-27999211 GCA_028570945.1 Gogo arcuatus
AAACCTGATTGGTTGAAATTAATTTATGGAAATACAAACTGTCCCAAGTCTCCCCTGTCCCAAGTCTCCCTGTGCCAAGTCTCCCCGCCCTCCCCTACCCTGCCCGCATATTTGTGTGCACATATACATGTACACACCCTCATCTCTCATTGTGGTTGTGTTTGCAGGAGAGTGAGCATGTGTCTACCCACCTGCATGAGTGGATTGATCTGATATTTGGTTATAAACAGCGTGGGCCCGAGGCTGTGGAGGCACTCAATGTGTTCTACTACTGCACATATGAAGGTAAGACACTCAGGCTCCCTGGTTGCAGTTTAAATCAGTCACCAGTGTTCACACACATTTTTTGAATGTACTCTATATTCAATATTCGCCTGCTAGAATATTCTTGAATGGATGAATGTTAAAGGAGTTACAGTACGTCCAGGATTCTCAATCTAATTTCTATCTACCACATCTGTAGAGTGTGTGTGATTATAACCAAGCAGTCATTTCAACATGTTTCTCTGTACTGAGAAAAGGACAGAAAACCTGTTTACTTACATGCACTTATAATGGAGGCTTAAGGGCAGCCGTTGAAATTCCATTAATAAACATTTCAAATACTATTGTATTAACTGTTGTACAATCTAACAGCAAAGTTCTTAATATGAAAGACATGAGAGAGAGAACAAGTCTGATCATAACTGCTGTTTTATCTAACTTTCCAGCAGTTCCAGTAACTTTCTAGCAGTAAATGCAGCCTCATTAGTGAAAGAGTGAATTATGAAGGAATGAAACACGACGTGGCGGCCTGTTATTGGAACATAATCAACAACGGGTTGCTGTTATATTCTCCGGAAGTTGGTTATTTTCCAATAACAGCACAGAAGTGTTTTATTCCTCTTATACCGCAGTCATTTACCAATGATTCCAGTTTTTAATTTATTATTGAGCAAAACATCATACATTTTATCCATTATAATTACATTTAAAGTCACAGTATAGCCGCTATAAACAGTTGTTCCCTCATCAGGCTCTTTTTTTTCTCTTTACTGAAGCCAATAAGACAAAAACATGCAGCTTGTTATGATAAGGAAGAACTGGAAAGCACAATGTCCTCTGTCCTGAAGACTTTCTGTGGTGGAAACTGTTACAGTGCTGACACTGGAGACTCCTTCCATAAATGTTAAATAAACATCTCCTTCGAGAAAACTTCAATATCAGCAATTATGCATTTTTCTTTGTGAAAAAACAGCATATTTAGTTCATTTATTATTAGCCTTAGATTATGTTGCGTGAGCTCCAGACAAATCTCTGTGAATGAGTTGTTAGTAGGTTATAGAAACGGTAACGTATCAGAATGAGCGCATTAACATACGTAAAACTATGGTTTGAATTACAGTTGCACTGAATTACTGTGAGAGCTGCTGTTACAGAAAATTAATCAACGCTTTCCGACCAGTCAGTTTCAAGACTGGTATAAACAGATTTCTAGCTTAATTTACAAAAACTTGACTGAAGAATTTATAGTTTTATTATACAATAAACGTGTTTCACATAAATATTTATGGATGCCCCAACAAAAGCACTTTGACTCTTTTCTCAGCATGAGGAAAATTGTAGCACAATTGTTGCTGTTGCACATTGTGTAGCTTCAGTAGGTAGATTAGATTGTAAAAAGCTAGAGTATTACTTTAACGTATAACTAACGTATAACTATCATTTTGCTGGATATAATAATGGCATCACATACATTCAGTTATACGTAGAATGTAGAGTTTGTACTGTATTTCATCATTCAGATCTGTATCATATGCCGTACATGGGTATAAACATCATTCTATCATTCTATGATATTGGCTTGTGTCTGTTTAGGGCTGATTTATGATTTGGAAACCTCCACGTAAACCAGAACAAAAACAAAATTAGAGCTGTTTAAGGATGAATTTACATTATAAAAATGACAAAAGTAGGTATATGACAATGAACTTTGGGATGGAGATAGGCAAAGGATCACGCACAGGCAATAACAAACATATTTCATAAGACAAAGCAAACACGGGAAAAACAAGCCACAGCAGCTACACCAACATGCACACACCATATATGGAACAGACACAGAAATACAGTGAAGGTTTTTGTGTTATTTGCTGTTCAGGTGCTGTGGATCTGGATGCCATAGCCAATGAGACTGAACGCAAGGCTCTGGAGGGCATCATCAGTAACTTTGGGCAAACACCTTGTCAGCTTCTCAAGGTAGAACCTCAAAACATATCAACCACTGTATCAGCTCTAGTCAATGAAACGTGCATAGAAAGGTTTTTTGTGACTTTCTTCTCTTTGTGCATGAAATATCCTCGTCTATTGCTATTTTTAAAATCAGTAGTCTCCAGTATATTTCTTACTACTGTGCATGGTTGTGTTTCAGGAGCCCCATCCTCCCCGCATGTCAGCACAGAGCGCGTTCCGACGGCAGGCACGTATCGACACTCTGCCTCCCAACCTCTTCGAGCAGCTGGACAAACTGAGACCATTCGTCGAGGTCAGACCTCACTTTTAGTGGAGACACTGGAAACACTGGGTTTGTCTCATTAGATAAATTAAAATGTTTGTCTGTATCTGTGTGTCTGCAGGTGGTGAATGATGGTGTGCCGCTAGTACAGGCTATGGTGCCCAGAAATCAGACCCGCTCCTTCATCATCCCAGGGTCTGATGTGCTGGTGAGACATGAGCATCTTCTTACACACACACACACACACACACACACACACACACACACACACACACACAGATCCACATCTGGATTATTTCTAGATAATCTGGATGATCTCATTAACAGTAGCTAATCCTATAATATAACCATCCAGGTGACGCAAAATATGTTTGATCGACACCATCTTATTTCTCACTGTCTTATTTAGATCTGTCAATCACATACTTTTTTGATTCTACAAAGCTCTAAATACAAGTGGTGTGTTTACGTGCTACAAGTCTCTGTCATGCGTCTGTGTTAAACCAGGTGACTGTGAGTGCTAAAGGACAGATAGGAACACACAGCTGGCTGCCCTACGACAAGAACATCGCCAATTATTTTACCTTTACTAAGGACCCCACTATGAGCAATCCGAAGTAAGCACACAAACATGTCCAGTATACACACACACACACACACATTGACACATGGACAAGGTCCAGTAACCTGTAATACTATTAGGTCCAGACTTATTAGCACGCAAGAAATGTTCTATATGTTCTATGCACTGGTTTCAAAATTATTGGCACCCCACTAATCCACTCTTGGAAAGAGGAAAAAACAGCACAGATCCTCCTACTGTAAAACACTATATGGCCAAAAGTATGTGGACACCTGACCGTCACACCCATATGTGATTTTTGAACATCCCATTCCAGATGTAGTCCACCTTTGCTGTTATAATCTCCACTCTTCTGAGAAGGGTTTCCACTAGATTTTGGAGCATGACTGTGGGGATTTACCCATTCAGCCACAAGAGCATTAGAGATGTCAGGCACTGATATTGGGCAAGGAGGCACAGTCTGTTTTCCAACTCATCCCAAAAGTGTTCAGTGGGGTTGAGGTCAGAGCTCTGTGCAAGTCCCTCGAGGTCTTCTGCACCAAACTTGGCAAACCAGGTCTTCATGGACGAAGACCTGGCAAAAGGAAATCCTTAATGCTACATCATACAAAGACCTTGTGTGCTTCCAACTTTGTGGCAACAGTTTGGCGAAGAACCATATATAGGTGTGACGGTCAGGTGTCCACATACTTTTGGCCTTATAGTGTGTCACCAAGGCCAAAGACATTTGTACAGCGATCTTGGGCCTTTCCTACAGGCAGGATATATTAATTTCCTTTATATCCTTAGGTTTGTGCATGTGAACTTCCTTTTCCAATTCAGACCACAGAGTTTCAGTGAGGTTCAAATCCAGAAACTAACAACACTGATCTTGTGTCCCTGAAACCATTTTTGTTTTTCGTTTTGTTTTTAAGGATGATAATGTAATTTATTTTTAGGGGTGCTGATCATTATTTTTGTACATTCTCATTGTCTGATTTTGCCATGTACGCTGCCCATTGTCTTGAAGGGTGCCAATACTTCTGGAATTAATTCAGTAATGTGCCTGAAGTAGTTTTATATTGTACTTACGTGTGTGTGTGTGACATTTAGAACGCAGCGGTTCCTGAGTGGCCCCTTCTCCCCAGGCGTGGACATCGGGTCCCAGGTGCTGGTGGTGTCCAGTGACGCACGCCTGCTGTTCAGTGGGGGACACTGGGACTGTAGCCTCCGTGTCACCACACTGGCCAAGGCCAAACTAGTGGGCAGGATCTGCCGTCACATAGGTGAGACACGAAATCACAACCAAACATTCAGTGATACACAATCAGTGATAAACACCCAGAGATCCAGAGGGAAGAAGTGCAGTGTTATGAAATGATGTGAAATAGTTTTATAGCTGTCTTATAGCTGAATGGTGGCAAAGTGAATGACTCATTGAATAGACATGAATGTTAGAGATGTTAAATCACAAGATCTGTCTTTCAAATTATTCCTAGCTGATTAAGAAAAGGAAAAGAAAATATTTCAGATCCTAAATACTAATTAGCATTTATACAAATAAAATAAATCCTAAATACAGATTGGCATTTGCTGAAACTGGTCTTGGTTACAGTGTAGTAATAAATGCATGTTCTGTAAATCTGTCTTACATTTTTTAAAAATAAATATTCTCCTGACACTGTCTTTTAGACGTGGTGACGTGTCTGGCTTTGGACCTGTGCGGTATCTACCTCATCTCAGGCTCTCGTGACACCACCTGCATGGTGTGGCAGGTTCTCCAGCAGGTCTGATCAGTGTTTAATAATCTAGTACTTCATTATGTTGGAGTCTGAGTTGTAGAATGTAGAACATTTAGGACTGCAGCAGGTTTCCTGAAGAAGAGCAAGACCTGCAGTGGTTAAAAAAACCCTGAAATGATAAGATAATGGTGGTGGACCTATTTAAGTAAATACATTTAATCATATGAATATGAACATACGAATGATACGCCGGACAAATAAGGCGGGGCACTCAGATGATTATTCATTCCTCTCTCTTTCTCTCTCTCTCTCTCTCTCTCTCTCGTGTAGGGTGGTTTCTCTAGTGGTCTGTCTCCACGACCAGTGCAGGTGCTGTGTGGTCATGATGCAGAGGTCACCTGTGTCTCCATTAGCACTGAGCTGGATATGGCTGTTTCAGGATCAAAAGTTAGTCACACTTAAAGCTAGTCAGACTAGATGCCTTCTCTTTGTTGCCATAAAATACGGATTTTGTTTCACTTTTTGCGTCTCTCTCAGGACGGGACGGTGATCGTGCACAGCATCCGGCAAGGTCAGTATCTCCGCACACTGCGTCCTCCCTGTGAGAGCTGCGTTTCTGTCCGGGTTAACCAGTTGCAGGTGGGAATGGAGGGTCACATGGTGGCACAGACCGTCCTGGAGGGCTGCTCTGCTGGGAAGGCAAGTCGCCTTATTGAGGTTTCTGTACTGCTTCACTGTTTATATGAACATGATTCATGTGCTGCTGATAGTCTGGCATGTTTGTACATTTGTGAATGTGTATACATGGTGTTCTAGGAGAAGTACGCACTGCATGTGTACTCTGTCAATGGCACACTGATGGCGTCCGTTGTGCTGGAGGAGCCAGTGTCGGCACTCTATTTGGTTTCTGACTACCTCATACTGGGCACACTACAGGGCAACCTGCACATTAAAGACCTAGTCAGGTAATCAGCACCAATCAGACTCTGGCTCTTTCCACGTTTTAATGGAAGCTATGCTTCAAGTTCCATCATGTATCCTTATCTGCTCTTCAGTTTGTCCCTCTGGGGAAACCTACAGCGGGGTCCAAAGGTCTGAGACCACTAGTGAAAATGCTTCTGTTTGGCATTCTTGTTCAATTTAACACAAAGGTTTTCGTTACAAATATTATTATCAGCAATAACTTGAGTGAAAATTAGAATCTCAGAAATATTTACATGGGTTTCTTAGTATTTAGTATGTAGTATGCACTCGAGCTGGCTTGGACTCCACAAGTTTGTATAAAACCTTATGAGCCATTTTCGATCAAATCCATAGGCGTGTCATTGGAGCATGTGCTTCAGTGGGAAAGATCAGACTCGTGGAAAATCTGATCTTTTGTACAAAGGAGTTAACATGGTCAGTATCACAAATTTGCTTAAATTTAAATAATGACCTAGAAATTGTGTAGAATCTTGAATATTGAATAGTCAAGATGTTGCACATTTATTTTGGAATTTTCAAAATTCTAAAACTTTCTGTTTATTTCCAGTTTTAAACCAAAGAAAAATCAGATTTGGTCTCAGACTTTTGGACCCCATTGTACGTGTAACTTGAACCTGTTTAAGTGACAAAACCAATGAATCCTTAAAGAACCATTTTTTTTCTAAGCGTGGATATGGCTTTGTAATCCTAAGTCCTATTATTGAATATTGTGTGCGTGTGTGTGTGTGTGTTGCAGCTTGGAGCAAGCTGCTAAGCCCTTGGCACTGAAGCTCCCAATTCACAGTGTATCAGTCACCAAGGAGAGCAGTCACATTCTGGTGGGACTGGAGGACGGCAAACTCATCGTCGTGGGAGCTGGGAAACCAGAGGAGGTAACAGAATGTATTTTAAAATATATGCTTTTAATATAAAGTTGGAACGTTGCATCTGCTTTGACTATTTTGAAGCTTGTTGAAGAATGGACTCTTTAAATTCAATATTTCAGTTTACTAAAGCCTGTGATTTTCAGAACTTTATACAGTAAAACATGTCAAAATGTTATTGTGTCAAAGGTTTTCCCAGGCCACCACATAGCAATCTAATTTTGCAGTTCAAAATCCAAGTGTTTTTGTGTCTTTGTAAGTATATATTTCTTATTTCAGGAGTCATAAAGTAAAATTTTCTGTGCGTGTGTTCATTCAGGTGCGCTCAGGTCAGTTCTCTCGGCGTCTCTGGGGATCAACGCGCAGAATCTCTCAGGTGTCTGCAGGAGAGACTGAGTACAACCCTACTGAGCATGCTGGGAAATGAGCATCATGCACACTCCACATGCCCTCAGTAGGCCTCTTCATAGACCCACACATCTGAGATGTTGACCCTGAACACAGGTCTACATACTTGGAGCTGCTGCTGCTGCTGGTTTTATGGAATAAAGCAGAGTCATCCAAAGCTGCACTTTAAAAAAAAAAAAAAAAAAAAAAATAATAATAAAGGGAACGGAACATGTTCTGTTTTATTGTTTTGGATTGTTTTAAGCAGAAATCATTCCAAAGATTGAGAAACAGAGAGAGGCTGAGACTCACATGAACTGGGATGTGAGAGTGGATTCGATCTCAGAGCCAGGAAGTGTGGAATAACAGGACAAAGTCCTGACACACACCGTCTACTCTGGGCATGAAGCTTCGTGCGCGCGCGCACACACACACACACACACACACACTCGAGCTGCTGGACACGGCTGGAGTATGTCATCATCTGTGACACTCGCTCTGTTATGCAGTGCTGCGACTGTATAACACCCTGAACTCAAAGCTTCCTGCACACTGCTATACCAACAAAAAACCTTTGTGTGTGTGAGAGAGAGAGAGCGCATTCTTTTATGTATTTGAGCGAGTGTGTGTGTGAGAGAGAGAGAATATCTCGTGGTTACACACTGTTGCTTAAAGCAATAATCAGTGCACAAGTTATGTTTAGTTGTTTTCACTTTTACTTGATATTATGCTCTTAATGCACTCTGGAGTTTCAGAAAACCTGTAAAATCTGTGCCTTAAAAATTCTGTCTGGTGTTTATATTGTACTACATATAACTGTTACACAATTCTGTATTTTGTAATCGCATTTTTGTGTTACACTCATGATGGTTGCTTGTGTGTGTTTTTTTTTTTAAGTGGCTTTGTGCACTGGTTCCAGGTTTTCTCCTTTCCCATCGTATAAAAAGTGCCTTTCTGATTCCTGTGTTAAAACACATTGCTTTGGAAGTGTATGTTTTCTTTACTTCTCATCATTCAGGTATTCTAGTCCTCTCCCTGTCTTTTTTTTTCTCTTTGTTCCTGCCCTGATCTCTCTTAAGCTGAGCTATCAAGTGCCTCAGTGACTAAAATTATTTGAAATGAATGTGTCATAGCAATACATGAAACTGCTTTTACACTGGTCATATGGATGTAAGTTCTGGCGTTAGGCAGAACGCCAAGCATTTTGAGTCATTCGCACTGGTATGTTTTTCTTTTTTTGCTAAAACACTGAATCCTTTGAAGAGTGCTGGGTGTCTGTGGAACATATGGGAAATGCAGCCACGTTGAGCTCAAGCTGCAGTATCTAACTAACCCCCCTACGCCCCCAAAAATTCTATCCCCGTAAAACCATATTGAATTAAACCATAAATATTTGATGCCTTTTAAACGCCCATGAATGCCATTTTGTTTGATTGTTTGCATCTCAACCTTCCAACACACATTTTCTTATCCCAGCACACTATGTACAATGTGCTCATCAAGCTGAAGCCATGTGTTTCAAGTCTCATTTGTAGTGAACGCTGCTTTGCAGAGTGAATGAGTCTTTTCATGTTCGCACCACTGCCTGACGTCTATTCATGCCCTGCACTCTGAGTAAACACAGTGGGAATAAACGATGTGAGGAGATGCCCTGCGGTGGGCTCAGGCACGCACACTATTGGGAGATTTGCCTACACATAAATTCATATCGCTGCGTTCAGTCTTGTAGCTGGCTGGTACTTATTAACCGCCGCACACCTTGCAGTCTGTCTCTCTGTATTTGTTCTTTTTTTCACCATATGTGTATGAATGGGTGTGTGTGGACTCACTGAAATGAAATGCATCATGTTACTCTCAATTGTCCTGTTGCCTCATTTTGTAACTAACTTGGACATCAGACATCTGAGAAGGATCCCAGTGATTGATTTTATTTTTTTATTTTTTTTAAGACAATGATGCACAGTAAAAGAAGGTATAACTCCTGGTATGCTGCCCGTAAGGCATGAATACACCCTGGATGGAATGCAGTGCAATCCTTCTCCTGGCGCGTTTGAAGCTGTGCAGCAGTTTGTTTGTTTTTTTATGTGATAAAAATGTTTATTAATATACAACACAATAGCAATTGTAGACATTGTGTATGTTTGAGTACCACACTACGGTGCCTGGTGCAAGAGCATTGTTATAGGCAAGGGAGATGACTTCTTACTCCACAGGATGTTACCAAAAAAAGAAATACAAAATTTCACTTTAGTATTAGGAGCTTCTATCTCTTATTCATTTTTGGGTCATAAAATGCAATTCAGCAACACTTTTAATATAATAAAACATAATTCAGCTAATAAGTCTGCATAAGCAGCTTTTTTTTATTGTGTTCTTACATTTTGACCTTGTATTATTGTTGTTCTCTGTTTTCGCTTAATAAGTTCTGTTTCTGTAAATGCACAGCCTAATTAATGAAGAGTAAAATCATTAATTAGACATTAATAGTCTCTCTTTAATGACTGCTCTTAATTTTATCAACTCGACCAAGTCCAATGTACAGGGTGGTTAAAATAAGTAAGTACCAAGAGACTTCTTAAAAACAACAACAACATATTTTAGTATCTTTAAGGAGATATTACCGAAACATCAAGCAAACTTTGCGTAAGCAGGGTATTAGATTGCTTTAAAAATCAAGAGGATTTTAAATGCCCTGTGATCAGTCCCAAGATTTTCCAGAAATTCCAAGCACGAACTTCAGAGCCACTATGTTCCTAAACCAGTATCTGAAATGCTGGAGACTCTTTACAGTAACAGTCACAGATACTAATTACAGTATTAAGGTGAAGCAGGTAGCATCTACAGTCAGGTCAGAATATTGAAACACCAAATAAAACACTAATAAGCTGTTAATGTTTCCAAATAAATACCCACTGTATGCCTGTATGTAAATATCTAATATGTGACCCCATAACTTGTGACCACCTGTAACTTTAGTCTTTAACATGCAGGCAATAATATAACACTCTTGCAGTGTCACAGCTGTACTTGAACGATTTCTCTTCAATGGCTGATTCTGATGTTAAACTTCCTCTAACTCGAGGGCCAACTGCTTGTCTCAGAACAACTCTCTCTTTGAAACATCTGACTCTGTGCCTCTCCCTCCTCCTGTTCTGACGAGTTGACCCAATCAGGGTTGAAAAGGTCACAGTTACCCTACATTTATCTGGCTGAGGAATCCTTTGATGCACTCATGGGCCGAACATCCTGTAGCTCTACCCATAAACACCCAAGGGGGATAATAGAGCTGGGAGGTGGAGGGAGACAGCCTGTGGCCTTTCCAGCCAGAGCACGCTCAGAGAGGGGGGGGAGGAGAGGAATGAGGGGAGGGGAGAGGGGTTATGGTCGCTATTCCGTCTCTGATCTGCCAGGCTGACAATGGGAGGAGGGTTTGACATCTCGCTCTCCATAAAAGCAGGTATCTCCTTCCCAGTCCTGAGGCAGGGGGAAGGAGTAACAGAAATGGAAAGCCCCTAACAATTACTTGTTGTCTCAGTGTTTACTGTTAGAACCACAAGCACTCGTGAACAACTGCAAATCCTCTCCACCCCTCCCAGATTCACTGCTGACCACCTATTTGTTACCCTCCGGAAATCTACAGGCCGAGCTGCCGCTGTTTTTTTTTTTGTTTTTTTTAATTGCAGCTTTTTTTTCAATGTTCTGTAACTTATTTCACTATGATAAGCCTTGTGTACCTGATTATGGGTTTGGACTTGCAATATAAATGCCATCACATGCTGCAATCACTGACAGTATGATCAATCAGATCTGGTTATGTGATGATTTGGAATTTAGAAATCTAGATACTGAAAAATGTGAATTTACTGCCTACATGAACAGAGGGTAAATGAGAAATGTTGTGTTTTTAAAGTAATTGAAAAGAATGCAGTATGGTGCTCTTACATGCTTTACTGAATTGGCTGCATTTAACATTTTTATCAAATCAGATCCACCTGCTGATATCTACTACTTTGGCCCTAATATGATTTTTGCTCATTAAAAAAAAAAAAAAGATTCATGTTTCAACAGACCTGAGAAGCTCTTTCAGTCTTTCATGATGAATGGAAAAACTTTATTTTCTCCATGTCCATGGAGGCATTTCCTCAATCATGGACTAAATGACCAAAATATATAGGAAGCTCATGGAGATGGCAGTGTAAAGCCTTTAAGTACACAGCTCTCTCTCTCTCTCTCTCTCTTTTTTTTTTTTTTTTTACCAGTCTCTTCCAGAAAAGGTTTGACTGCTTCTCATTTTCAGTCGGCAAAGATGACAACGAGGTGGACAACATGGAGCAAACAGCAAGGCAACTCTGACAAAGCAAATACACACCAACAGCTGCTTTGTAACTGAAAAAGCAGACAATTATGCTGAATAGTGCGTCAGTAGAACAACGTGCATTTGCTCTGGCACTGATGAAGACTTAACCCTCAAAAACAGAATGTGTAGAACTGGTACTTTCTGATCCTCTTCATTCAAATGAATCAATGCAGATTTAATATTATTTGCTGAAAAGGAAAACATACTTATGTTATTGTAAAGATCAATATAAACAACTGACAAAAATCAACACATAAAAGGCAATGACGTCCACACATACAATATCCAGGAACTTAAAATGGGCTGAATGGACAGTAAATTTACATTTACACATGTTTACTGATGTACAAATGCACATAAAATACTGTTTTATGCCTGTTTAAAGAAAGTAAAAATGTGTTCAAAAACAAACTGAAAAGTTTCAAAAAATATCAAATTAATTACTATGCAGAGCTGTAAGGAGTAAAACAATCAATGAAAATGATCAAATCATACTTTACCTTTTAATTTAAAGCTGTATATATTCTCTTTGGTAAACTTTTGGGCAGATTTTTAAGGAAATTGGATGTTAGGTTGTTTCAGGCTCCTTGGAAAACTTGATACAGTTCTTTTGTCTGTGCAGGTAAAATCCCAGACAGCCTTCATAATGTGGATACATAACCTCATCTGGTCCATGACTTAATAAAATACAAAAATGATCTGTAACATTGGCATTTTTTAAAAGAAATAATTTAGGCAAAGCTCTCCTTTATTCCTAAAATGTATGCATACAATAGTTATGTAAGACAAATTTTCTATACAAATTACAGTGTCTAAGACCATATTTATAGAAATTATTTCCTTTGATTTAAATATTTAAAAGTCTATACCCTGGAAGAATATTTGTTGTGAATACATGTTTGTAAATCATAAGTTGAAAAAGAAAAAAATGTTATTTGAGATAGAATACCATTTGTATTTTGTGTATGTGTAAATCTGCATGAATCAGACTTGTGTTGAGGTTCATACTGTGCAGCGTGATGTAGTGCTTGTAAAGCATCAGCTGTGTTTTACTAAACTGAGTCTGTAAACAGCCAGTGGATGCTGAGGCACATATCTGTTTTATTCTTTTCTCTTTTCCTCAGTAGTCGCATACTTCTCTTTCTGTGTCTCTTTGAAGCTCTTCTCTCATTGTATTCTGGGGACTGTCTCCATTTGTTGCCCTCTGAAGTATCCAGACCTCATGTGGTGCAGCCCTGCGGCTTTACGACCTCTGCCACTGACCGTTTGTTTAACTAGAAGACCTTCAATCCCTTCGATTAAAAAAAAAAGACTGGACTATCCGTCTCAAGTGAAGAAGAGCATACAGGCATAGACAGTATAAGTCCCTAATACACACACACTCCTATAAATATGATGATGTTGACTATAATAGTGATAAACCCTGTGATGGATTGTCTTCCCATCCAGGGTGTAAATCCCACCTCATGGCTAGTGTTTCTGGGGTTAAGCTCCGGGTCCACCACAGCCCTCCCTTATGGAAAAATCACATACATTTCACGTGTGATCATAAGGTTTCCACATGTGATTGTGTGACTAATACAGTGTATGATCGATGTAAAAATCCTGTGAAAGTAAATTTCAACATGTTCTGTCCTGAACATGTGACATGATGTGAACAATGTGGGATAATGTCTGAAAAATAACTCATTCCTAATTTAAAAAATCCACCTTATTTGTAATGACAGAATTGTAATGACATAATAATGAATGAATGAATAAATAAATCGTGTGAAAATTCACATGTGAAAATTCCACTGTGTAAAATATTGTGCAAAAAAAATTGTACAAAACATGTGAGGCGTCTAAAACCCATGTGTAAATTTGACGTGAATCAGGTGATGTGACATTCATGTGACTTTATTGAATAATAATAATAATAATAATAATAATAATAATAATAATAATAATAATAAT
>JAOTRR010000051.1:28014647-28030018 GCA_028570945.1 Gogo arcuatus
GCAACCCTTTGGGCCCAAGGCTGCTTCTCTAGCCTTCAGGCCATGGCTGCCCCCAGATAACAAATAACATCCAAGCCCACCCAAGTCACCCCAAACCATGTGGCAAAATGTGTTATAGTCTAATGAAACCAAGGTAAAACTTTTTGGGCATAATTCTAGTCTAAAATAAAAAGTCTAAAACGTCTGTTTAAAAAAAAAAAAAAAAAAAAAAAAAATCACCCAAAGAACACCAAACTTACGGTGAAGCACAGTGGTGGCAGTATCATGCTATGAGGTTGCTTCCCTTCAGCGGGGACTGGGGCTCTAGTAAAGATAGAGGGAATCATGGACAGCTTCAAATATCAATCCATTTTGATGCACAAAATTAAAATAGACTGGTTTAAAAAAAAAAAAAAAAAAGCACGATAACCCAAAGCACAAACACAAGTCAACAAACAAATAGCATCAGAAGATAATAAGCTTTTTTGAAGTGGCCCAGTCAGAGCCCAGATCTAAATCCTATCAAAAGCCTGCGGAATGACTTTAAGAGGGCTGTGCACAGGAGATCCCCTCGCAATTTGATAGATCTGGATCATTTTTGCAAGGCAGAGAGGAATAATAGCTAAATCAAAATGTGCTAAGTTGGCAGACTCTTTTCCCCCCAAAAAGACTGAGCACTGTATGACAAGCAAAAGGTGCTTTAACAGCGTATTAGTTAAGGGGTGTGCACACCTATGCAACCAGGTTATTTTAGGTTTTTACTTTTTTTTTTTTTTTTTTTTTTTAAACTAAACGTTTTTCACTTGAATTTTGCTGCTTGGCATATCACATTTAAGGTGGAGAATTATCTGACATGATTTACCTTGATTTCAATTTTTACAATCACAAAAACCTGCAATTTTATAGTAGTTTTTAGATCCACTGTCTTTCATAACTACCCAACAACCTTTTTTTTAAAATTTCACCATTATGCTTGCATGGCATTTCTTTTTAGTTGTGTGAATCAGCGATAAGACAAAACCAATTAGCAGTGCGCAAATCCACCACCCATGCAACAAAACGAGCCCTAAATAATTACAACAGGAATTTTTTTTTTTAAGGAAAAAAAAATAAAAAATTCCTGTTGTAATTATTTAGGGCTCGTTTTGCAGCAATCATGCCTCATGTTCTCTCGCTGATGTCAGAAGTTAGCTCTTCTGAAGCTACACTCCTTTCTCCACCTTGTTTTAGCAAAGCAATTATTCTCTAGTCCAAAGTGCCTTATGGGATTTCTGTTAGTATTCTTGTATCAATATGCTACATCAGTGTTGACCAGGTTGTGTACACAACCTTGTGCATGCAGAAAATGAAAACCCGCTATCTAAAGGTGGAGCATGAGTGCTGTAGGCCCAGCCGGTGCTTAGGAGCTGGTACTTTTATGCAACATTTTAGCTCCTAGCACCTTTTCTCCCTCTCAAATCTGTTAATGATTTCTTAGACTGCTCTGTTAAGCAGGATGTGAGAAGCGCCTGAGCTCTGGGCGCCTTTGCATGCCTCCACATTCTCCAGATGGAGCTGCTTAACTGTGGTCTGGAGCGGTGCTGCTGGAATGCCCGGCAAAGGAGGAGAAGGAGGAATGAAGAGGAAAGAAAGGGGGGGTGGTCACTGTTAAGAAGGCACAGAAGTAAAGGCTGAGCTATATTCATCCCAGTCTCACAGAGTCTCTAATGAAAACAGTGAATCACTTTGATTCTGCCGTTACTGGAGCCAGACATCTGCTGTGTTCTGCATGCTGATGTCGCTCGCACCATAGCGCTGCTTTAGGAAGCGAGCAACAGCACAGGCTTCAAAGTGCTCTGATGTTTTCGGTATTATGGTACTGCTCTAAATGTTCATATTAAACACAACAGGCAGCTATGGCATGACACATGAAGCATGTTCAAAGCAACTGTGAAGCGGGAGACCACAAGCACACGTGACTTATTTTTACAAAACAGTTTATTTTAAAATGTTCTTTACACTCAGTATGACAATGTGCTTGCACAGTACTTACAGTGGAGTGGGACTCCATTTTATACATAAAAAATGTCTTTTAATAGATAAAGAAAGAAATAAGAAGGAAGAGAGGAATAAATGACAAAAAAAAAAAAAAAATACACCACCCACACACCCCTTTAAACCCAACACAGAGCTGTGGGAAAGAATCCTGGTTGCTATGGGAGCACTAGAGCTGCTGGCTGGACTGAGGACTGACTTTATTTGTTAGTTTGGTATTCACATATTTACACAATAAACCACAATCTCCACAGTCCGTTTACAACATCTCTGCTTATTTAAAGGATTTCAAAAAACTATTTCTCAATATATTCACATATAAAGCAATATAATACATGTTGTTGGAGGGGGTGAGGGGATTAATGCAACTTAAAAGAAGTGGGATGAGTTCATGATGCCATTATTTGTACAAGAACCCTGATGATCTTGAACATGGGAACATGAGAGAAAAGTTACAACACGCTTGGAGGGCTTCACATTTGCCTGTCTGAACCTTAGTAAAAGAGCAATAGTTAATGAGAGTTAATGTAAAACAGCGAGAAACAAGTTGATAAAACAACAAATGCTACATGCCTCTGCTGTGAGAAGAGTAAAAGTGGCCAAGGGTGGCTTAGAGTGAATGGATACATTAACAAACGTCCTTCACACTTCATTTCACTAAAAGTTATTAAAAATGCAGCTAAACGGAATGTCCCAAGATCCTTGGCTGTGCTGCAGGAACTGGGCAGTAAAGCCACGCTTGACGCTCTGAGTGAAGATAAGCACAAACCTCTGATAGCCTGAGACTGCCCTTGATCCCGAGAAAAACAAAACAAAACAAAAAAAAAAACCATAAACAAAAACAAACACACAAAAACAAAAAAAACCACAACCTTCAGCAGTCCCGTCTCAACCCGACAGGCTCAGCTTCCCCTTCGTCTGGTAGTCTTGATTAACAGCTGGTAAGGAAATGCCTGTCTCCTTCAATAAGGACTGCTAAAAGAAGCCACCACTGACAGAGACCATTCAAACATGAACAGGGGCACCTGGCAACACATGCAAGCAGATAACGAAGGAAATGGAATGAACTCCCAGTTTCCATGTTCTCACCAGCCATCTAATGAAAGAGCTGTTGCGGGTCCTGTGAGTGAACATGAAGCTGAAACAGTAGTGCAGAGAGGACATTGTGGGAAAAGGCTAAAAGCATTCATGATATCTTGGGGAAAGTCTGTGTAGCACCCTATTTTGTGCGTTTTCGGCACGTTTCTCCGCTTGCTGGCTGCAAGATTTTTCGAATGATTATCTTGTCCCCATGTAGGGGCAGGACTTTCAGAGCAGCAGTAAGGACATGGCCAGAGAGTCAGTATAAAAACATGGACTAAGAGGCCCCAGAGATTTGCTGGGTAATTTACTGCTCGATACCTGCGGCATTGAGAGGAAGGAGGCTACTCCACCTCGGCGTCCTCTTTGGGCCGGTAGACAGCTCCAAACTTCTGCATGTATTTCTTAATGTATTCCTTGGTCTTGTGTTTTACGTTCTCGTTGCACTCCAGGTCCTCTGGGTTTTTGCAGGATTTGAGCTCCTTGTTCATCACTCCATGAGTCAACTGTGAACATACACATGCAAAGTTCTGCTGATGAAAATAAGCCCTCAAAAGTCATCAAAAATGCAGAATGTTTAGGGACAGTTTCAGAATGGTGATAGTAGATGATCATAATCTAATGTTCAACAGCTACCAATAGACAATGGTGTAACCTTACACTGTAACCATGTGTACCAGCTGCAGGGTGTGGACCTCATTTATAAAAATAGTGTGCAAACTGTGTGTACAAACCGTACAATGCAAAATGTGGGTTTTGTCAAAATAATTGCTTAGATTGATGTGTATATTTACACATAGCTTTGACCATACACACGCATACACAAAGCACCTGGTTATGGAAAATAAGCGTTCCTGCGCCAACATATTCTGCTTTTACATACGTTTGTTTAATAACTGGTCTGGACTGTTAAATTAAATAAACAAACACTTTACTGATCATTTCCTAGGACTTTCCAATGCACCCCATGTTAGTGTGTACAGTGTCTTTCTGTGACAGAGACAGAAAAAAAAAAAAGAACCTTTAGCCATTGGCTGGCATTTCCAAATTATTCTATAAAATAGGAAATGGTTATTTGGCCCAAATGTGTTTTGATAGGCATATCAACAATGGCTAAATGTAGAACATGATCTAAAACAATTAAAAAAAAAAATTCTTTACATATGTAGTATTAAGAACATTCAAATATTTCAAACAATTAAAATTTGTTCTGATCCCCTAGTACACATACAGTGCACTTATAACGAATGATGAGTAGTGTGTTTTCTTATTGGTTTATTTCAGAAAAGCCACCCCCCAAAAAACAAACAAGTCCTTACCTTCCTGGCAAGATGTTTGAAATCTTCAGTGTTGCTAATGCGGCCCAGTTTGCAATCAGGCTTTCGGTACGGATTAAGGCATTGTACAATAAACTGTGACATCTAGGTACACAGTGAAGGGGGAGGAAAAAAAAAGCATAAAGGTAAGGAAAGGAAAATATAATAGCACATAGAATGCAGTACTCTAAGCATGAGTAAGTAGTATACCTCTTTGCGGAAGACCTCTTTGCTTTTCTTTGCAAGCTCACTGGAGGTGTCAGCCTCAGCTGTCTTGGTCGAGAACTGTAAACATACATTGAGATGTTATATTTTATGACGTGTCAGATTATTTCTCCATGTCAAAAACTTAAAACTATAGACAGATGGGGTCTGTGTTTAAACAGAGTTTCAAACAGCTAAAATAAAGATTTTCTGGGGAGCAGATCTAAAACAATAAGTAGAGCCAGAAGGAGCAAACAACTTCAATCTTCACTGCACAGCGGTCTGTAAAGAACAGGGATATGATAGATGTGGCATGACAAGCCCTCAATGGCCTTCAAAAATAATTCCTAACAAAGATGTACAGCACAAAGTAAAACCAGTGCCTTTTATTAAGCTTGCGGCAAAGTAGAGCAGTTAAAACACGTCTTTTTGCTTAAAAAAAATAAAAAATAAAAAAAAGTGCTGTCTCTCTGAGGACACTCTGGGGACAAGTCCCAGCTGTTGCCCATTACATTGTGCAGCATCTTCAATTTACCAGAGGGCTCTGGAAAACCTCAAACCCTGGAGAGAACTCCAGAACAATTTACAGTCCTTTAGAAATAAAGTACTTAAAACATTTTCCTTGAGAGAAACATAAGATTTGGTAAGTGGTAAAAGAGAACAAGATCTAATTAATACCTTTGAGGGATTTTCATCATATGTTGGTGTCCCCAAATCCATCTCAGCCTCATGTTCCACATTGGCCTCTTCCCCAACTCCATCCCAGCTAGGAGGATCCCACTGCGTTTGCCTAAGACACACAGTAAAGTTCATTATACCCTAAATACATACATTAATCATATATGCAAAATCAGTGGACACGAGTTTTACAGCAAGCTCTCTACTCAAAAGTCCATGATTACTGTATGGAACCCTGGGAATCTTCTCAGTATCTCACAACTCAATTTGATTTAGATTCAGGGTGCTACTATGTGATTAAAAAATTATTATTATGTCTATATCCTACTGTGGCAGTGGGGGCGTGATCGAGCATTAACTGTCGGCGGCGAGGAGTCAGGCAGAACTGGCAGGTAACACGTAATGAGTTTCACCTGTGTTTGATTACTGGCAATTTATGTGTGTGTCTCTCTTGTGTTTTCGCAGAAAGAGCGAGCTTAGCAACCCAGCGCCATGTGCGCGCGTGCACCCAGTTTAATTTGCTAAAAAAGCGAAAGTAAGCAGTGAATAAAACGCACCTTGTGTTGCTGCAAGCCTATCTCCCAGCACCTCATTTCCCACAAGCCTCGAAAGTGTTACACTGGTACCGAAACCTGGGACTTGAGGAGAAAACACCATCATGGAGTCCGCGCCAGTCGCCGAGATCCTCCAGACCCTCATCAACATCCACTAAACCCAACATCAAACCCTCGTTGCCCTGAGGGAAGAACAGGAGCAGCGCTTCTGGGCTCAGCCCCAGGCGGAGGACCGGCAGGTGATCCAGAGCCTGGTTCAGCCAGCGGGTACTCCACCTGCCGTTCCTGCGGATGCTGCGGCCCCAGCCTATGTCGTTTTGGTTATGATGGGACTGCAAGACGACCCCGAGGCCTCTGTGGAGCTGTTTGAGCATGTCACTGAAGCATGCTTGTGGCCAACCTCGCAGTGGGCAGTCTGTCTACTGCCATTCCTGTCAGGGGAAGCCCAGCTCGCAGCTCAACAGCTCCCAACCTCCAATCTGACGGAATATTCGGACCTGAAGCGAGCCATACTGCAAATGGGTCGGCTGCACCCCACATCAACCTTGCCAGTACTTTCGCGCATTGGCCTTCAGGGAGGTTGGCCACCTGTTCACTTTCACCCAACAGCTCACTCTTACTGACGGAAGAGTGCAACGCCATCAACCGTCATCAACCGAGTGGTACTGGAGCAGTTCATCAACCAATTGCTGGCAAGAGCAGCAGCCTGGGTCAACTGCCACTATGTGGCGTTGCTGGAGAAGGATCATCAGGTGGAGTCTCTCTTTCTCTCTCTTTACTTCTGTCTCTTCTTGCCCCTCCCCTATTCCTGCATCGCAGAAATGGGGCCAATTCTGCCAAAGCCCACCGGTGTCCCTCCCAGTGTTCCCTCTGCTGCCACTAACTCCCTCTCTCTCTCTGTCCACAGGTGGAACCATCCGTGCTCACCAAGACCAGGACAAAGCCCAGGCAGATCTTTAGGCGTGGCAGGAAAGCTGGGCATTTCTGGGATCAGCATCCCCTTTAGGAGGCGAGGATTCCGATCCGCATTCCTGGCGCACCTCGGGCCTCCCCAGATTGAGCAGGAGCATACAGAGTGGCAGTGAGTATTCAAGGGAGTACACATGACGCCTTGGTGGACTCGGGTTGTAATCAGACCACTGTTCATCAAAGCCTGATTCAAAGTGGGGCATTGGGAGATGCACAACTGGTGAAGGTGAGGTGTGTAGACAGGGATGTTCACAAACACCGGCTGGTGCCCGACCCTATCCAATTTAGAGACGAAAAGCATAGTGTGGAGTCAGCAGTTAGTCCTTGCCTCACCCATCCACTAATCCTGGGGACAAATTGGCTGGGGTTTAAAGTTTTAGGAAAGCATTTATTTGTGGATGGGTCCTGTTGCAGTGAAACTCGAGGGGATTCCAGTGCAGCGTTATCTGGGGAGGCCGTCCCAGGACCTTCTGTGCCAGTTCCATGTCGGGAACATGGAGGGTGGGGAGGGCTCCGCTCCTCCACTCTTCGCAGGGATTTCCCTTCGGGATTTCCCGTTTGGAGCAATCGCAAGATGAAACCCTGAGGCACGCTTTTGACAAAGTGAGAGTAACCGATAGGCTGGCGGTTTTGACCCGTATTTTTTAGTTATTAAAAGATAGGTTATATTGAGTGATGCAGGACACTCAAACAGGAGAGGAAATGACCCAGTTGCTGGTCCCGAAGAGCCATAAGGAACTTTTATTCCATGCGGCTCGGCGTAATCCTATGGCGAGGCATTTAGGTCAAGATAAAATACTGAACCGACTCAGGACCCGCTTCTATTCGCCAGGCATTCGCGGGGTTGTTCACAGGTGGTGCACAGCATGTTGCAAATGTCAGCTGGTGAATCTGCCGGCCACCCCAAAAGCGCCATTGCACCCTTTACCATTGATCAAGATCCCTTCCGAAAGAATTGGTACGGATCTCGTCAAGCCATTAGGTTGATCTGCATGAGGGTATTGCTTTGCGTTAATCTTAGTGGATTATGCAATGCGATACCCAGAAGCAGTCCTCTATGCAACATTTCCATGCACAGTGCCGCGGAAGCACTCTTCCACATTGTCTCCGGAGTAGGGATTCCAAAAGAGATCCTGACTGACCAAGGCACAGCATTCATGTCATGCACACTATATGAATTGTTGGGGATTAAATCGATTCGTACCAGTGTTCACCATCCGCAAATGGACAGCCTAGTCATACGGTTTAATCGAACACTTAAAATCATGATTCGCAAGTTCATGCAGGATGACACCAGAAATTGGGACAAATGGCCCCTCTTATTTGCAGTATGAGAGGTCCCACAAGACTCCACAGGGTTCTCCTTATTTGATTTATTGTATGATTGCAAGCCTTGTGGCATCTTGGACGTCATTAGGGAAAACTGGGAAGAGGGACCTTCTACTAGTAAAAGTGAAATCCAGCACGTTCTTGACCTGAGAGCAAAACTCTACACGCTGACTCACCTAACCCAGGAGAATTTGCTCCAGGTCCAAGAACGACAATCCCGGCTGTATAATGGGGGACTTCTCTACAGGAATTTGCAACAAGAGATCAAGTGCTCGTTTTACTACCCACGTCAAGCTCTAAATTACTTGCAAAGTGGCAAGGACCCTTTGAGGTCACACGGCGAGTCGGAGAAGTTGACTGTGAGGTCAGGAAAATGGATAGAGGCAATGCACTTCAGATTTACCATCTCAATCTCCTGAAACTGTGGAGAGAGGAGGTTTCTGTGCCTTTGGCGACAATGGTTTCCAAGAGGGAGGAGCTTGACCAGAGGCAAGTCTAAAAAGTGCAGCCCAATTCAACCCGGTCCCCTGTGGACACCACCTCTCGCCATCCCAGAAAAACTGCTTTTTCCATTCCGTTTGGGTTACACCAGTTTGTCACCCTTTCATTTGAGTTGTTTGGAGTCTCAGCAATGTTTCAACGTCTCATGAACAGAATCCTCTGCCCACACAGTGCATATGCCGCTGCCTATTTAGAGGAGATCATTTACAGGAATGACTGATAACAGCATTTACAACATCTGAAGACTGTCCTGAGATCCTTGAGGCACGCGGGACTCACAGAAACCCATGGAAGTGTGCAATTGGGTGGTTGGAAGTACGCTTTCTAGGTCATGGGCAGATGCGTCCTCTAATTGATAAGACTGCAGCAACAGCAGCCTGCCCAAGACCAAAAAGGGCCGGGGCAGTTCCGGGGGCTGGTTGGTTTTCACAGAAGGTTTGTACCTAATTTTTCGGATGTCACCAGCCCGCTGACGGACCTCACTAAAAAGGGGGCACCAGATCCGGCCCAGTGGATGGAGCCATGCAAATGGGCTTTTGCCCAGGTTAAAGTAGTTTTGTGCAAGGTCCCACTGCTGTATTCACGTGACTTTGCTCTCCCTTTTGTCTTGCAGACTTGCGTTGGACAGAGGGCTGGGGGCAATTTTGTTCCAGGTGGTGGAGGGGGAGGAGCACTCCGTGCTGTACATCAGCCGCAAACTCTCAGTGCGAGAAACAAAGTACAGCACGATTGAGAAGGAGTGTATGGCTATCAAATAGGCAGTCCTCACTCTCATACTACTTGCTGAGATGTCCTTTCACTCTCCATTCCGACCCCTCCCTGCTCCAGTGGCTCCACCACACGGATCACTCATTGGTATCTAGCTCTTCAGCCCTTTAAGTTCGAGGTGATCCACAGGCCAGGTGCACAGATTGTGATGTTGGGGGGGGGGGGGGGGGGGGGGGGAAGTCGGCTGTAGACTGGACGGCTCCCCAGCCTGAGTCAGGTGGTGGGGGTATGTGGCAGTGGGGGCGTGATTGAGCGTCAGCTGTGGGCGGCAAGGAGTCAGGAAGAACCGGCAGATAACGCATAAGGAGTTTCACCTGTGTTTGATTACTGGCAATTTGTGTGTCTCTTGAGTTCTTGCAAAAAGAAGCCAGTAACCAGACAGAGAGAGAGAGAGCTGAGCAACCCAGCGCCGTGTGCACATGCGCATGCACCCAGCTTAAGTCGCTGAAAAAGCGCAAGTAAGCAGTGAATAAACACACCTTGTGTTGCTGCAAGCCTGTCTCCCAGCCCCTCATTTGCCGAGCCTTAAGCATTACACCCACATTATGATTGTTACCCCTGCTGCTTTTAAAAGATATTAACATAAGTTTTTTTTAAAATGAGAACAAATGTCACTTGAATTTTTCATAATATTTACATATTCAAAGGCAAAAAAAATCCACTTTAAAACGTTTAAGATCTCATGATCTACTCAAGGCATAGTCTTACAAGCCAGACTCTCAGCATTAGTCAATAACCCCTTCAAACACGTAAATGTATCTCATTAATTCACTACTGACTGCTCCAAACTAAATTCTAATAAACTAAATAACTTCTCAAATAATTAGGATTCTGTGAACATCTGTCTGTGTATCTGTGCATCTGAGATTATCCTTAGCATGATATCTCAGGAACTAGTGGTTGAATGTTTGTAGAATGTATTGGAATTGTCCAATAAATAATGGAATCATCATTGTAACCTGCAGATGAACCGATTAGATTTTTGAAGTCTGAAATAGCTTTTCTTCAATAGTTTCCTTCTTAACTGAAGTACAAGTCAATTGTATTTCAGGCATGAATATTAATAACAGGAAGGACTAGACTTAGAGGTGAAGGCAACCCTGTTCTACTTGTTGCACGTTTTGAATTATGAAAAAAAAACCCGTAGAAATAACATGTAGCCTATTATTACCTTTCGCGCATGTATTTTTTTTTTTTTTTAATGGGCAATTTAGATTTTTTTTTAATTCATTTCAAAAGCACATATTAAGTACTGGTAAATAAGTGCATTACACAAGTTCTACAATGTCATTATGTTTACAACTAATGAAATAAGCACAACTGAAAGTCATTTGGCCTAACTATACAATTTTGTTCCTGTCTGAAGTCAGGTTAAATATGATGAATGTTTAGGTGGCTTGTCTAAGAAACTGAAGTATAGTCTACCCCCAGCCTTTTAAGGAGGTCATTTAAGGTCAATTAAGAAGGTCATATATTGATATATCAATTATTGATCAGCACATTATTTTACCAATATGTTTTTGAGGCATCAATGTATTAAAATTAGCAGACATTTAAATTAGACACTTAATATGCGTGCAATTCATTCAGTTGGCTTTCCATTTAATGTAGTCTGGAATAATAGCCTTTGGACACCACAAGGTGGTGATATAAAATCTAAAGGCCTTGTATGGTTGTTACTAAGGGTGTTTCTCAATTTCCTTGGTAGCACGGGTCCTCCCAAGTCGGATTCTTCAGAGGCTAGGCAAGGCTCCTTCCTAACATTCTGAGAACACACAATGGAACAGTCTAGGGAGTGTGGAGGTGTGCATCATCTTCTGTTGCGTTACTGGCAGCTTGCAATCTTAGTACATTACTGCTATCAGCAGGACTGAGGTGTAAATACTTTGTGGGTGATTTAAGAATGCAGATGATCCACACATGCATCCTTGGAAAATTCTCTGAAAGAAGGACGCGGTCCTTGGTAGAATTTGAAGGATCCTAGACATCGGAACAGTCCTTCGGCGGTATTCAATGACATGGCATCTTTGAAATACAGCCTTTAAAGGACGCATCCTTGACATGAGAAACACCATTAAGTTACCCTGCTTACCTCTTGCTTGCAGGCTAATATGGCTCCATCTAGGGGTGCTTCCTTATATGACACTGAATACAGATAATTAAGCTTAGATAATTAAGGTTTCATCAATTTACCTACCCCTATTTATTTCTATCTAAAAAATGCTGATATATATCAATAAGCCTGCTGTCAATACAGAACATGAGTAAGACACAAGCCACGCACAAGATCTGAAAGAGAGCTATTTGTGCCAATTAGAGTAGCATCTCAGTAGTGGAACTTTTTACCTGGTGACTATATGATAGTAGTAGATCTTGCCCTCAGGATCCCGTGCTACCTTCCAGCTGGGAGGCAAGACAATGGTTTTAGGTTTGGGAGGTGAAGGAGGAGGCAGGTCCATGATGTTGTTGGGTACAATCATTTCCTGCAAATAAGGGAGTTACAATACTTGAACTGAACCTAAATGACTATTAGACAGACAGAATCTTAATTTGCTGAATTTTAAGTCTTTAACAGTGAACTAGGGATTCTATTCAAAATATCAACATCAATATGCTCACATGAACACAACACATTCCTAGAGCAAAGTCAGCAAGGAAACATTACACTGCCTTTAGAGTACTCTATCTAAATATCATTTTCAAGAAATAAAAGTCATGCTCTAGCTCCTAGAAGATTCTGTTTCTGTGTGAATACACAAATATGTATGCAGAAGCCCAACAGCCCCCTCTTGTGGTGTCCTGATCGACCTTCATTACCTACCTGCTGTACAGTTTGAGATGTGACTATGGTGGTAACTGTGCCACCTTGCTGGACCACCACTCCCTGCTGGTGACCAGCATAGACTTGCTGCCCATGTAGGTAGCCAGTGGCTGGCTCAGTGTATGTCTGCATTGACATAAGACAATTGACAGTATAAGTATAAGGACATTTAACTCGGCACTCTTGTACAAGAGTCTGTTTTCTCAAATCTGCTAGGGCAATTTCTAGTTATATTTACATGTCAGGCTTTCCTGACTTGATAAGGTGTGTTTTAGTTGTGTGTCAAGTTTTCTACCTGAATGACGGGAGTGTTGGTCTGCGGGTAACCTGCAGGAATGCTGTAGATTGTCTGGCATGGCTGCCCTTGGTAATAGATGGCAGTCTGTGGCTGAGCTGTGTTTGAGTACTGCTGAGCAGGCTGCACTGTCACTGCCTGTTGTGTATTGGGATCCCAAAGTGTTGCATAGCCCTGCTGGCTTTGTACTTGGGCGCCAGCCGTCTGAGTAGGAACAGTCAGGACAGCGACACCAGGGTCCTGAGCTGGTGCGGCTGGCTGGACAAACTGTTGTGGCTGGGCAGAAGATGCCAGCTCCAGTGTAGCAGGGACATGTGCCAGACTTGTGGCTGAGCTGGCCTGAGTGGTGCTGGGGGACTGAGCTGCCAGAGTCAGGTCAGTAATGAGAGGTTGAGTAGTCTGATCAAAGGAAACCGTGCCAGCTGGAGTCACACATAGAGGCTCCATGGGTGGTGTAGGTAATAGCACCTTGCCCGCATTGGGGTTAGACGGGTCCACATATGTTTGAATAGGGTAGCCAGGTGGATAGGTCATGAAGCCTGGGCTTGAGGGATACACAAGAGGATTGAATGCTAGTCTTTGTAGCTGCTGCTGCTGCTGCTGTTGTTGTTGCTGCTGCTGCTGTTGTTGTTTCTGGGCTTCTCGCTGAGCCACCTCCTGCTCGAAGAGCTTCCGTCGCTCCTCTGTGGAAAGCTTGGTACGAGCCTCCTTGGTTCGAGGTTTCTTACTACTGCTGGCTGAATCATAGCTGAAGAAAAAGCCACACAAAGGTCACATGTTATAATTAAGGAACTAGATATAGTGTTAAGACTGAATGTCAAAGTGCATTGTGCATCTCACCGGTCTTCGTTTCTGCGGCTGCTCCTTTCATAAGGAGATGGGTATGGGGGAGAGGCAGAGCCTCGTCTACGCCGCCTTTCGGCACTACGCAGCAATGACCTGTCAGAGTCTTTTTCTCGGTCCCAGTCTCGCTCTCGGTCCCAGTCCCTCTCTCTATCCCGCTCTCTGTCCCTCTCCCGCTCTCTCTCACGGCTGCTGGAGGAGGTGCGGGGTGTCAGTAGTGTCTCCCTGTCCCGACTACGGTCTGTTTTTCAAAATTAAGAGCAATTTGCACACTAAATTACAAACACACATTACAAAACCAGTGATATAACAATTTTAAACAGATTAGAACACAGTTCAGTACATAAAGACTATACAGTATGGTTATACAAAAGGACTTGAGACATACCATTTGATTCTTTCTCTACCTGACTCTTCTTTGGGATCCTGTACACCTCCTGATTGAATGACGAAACGATTACAATCGCAAAAATGTGTTTCATTCCAATTATCTTTCCAACAATCTAAAATACTAAGAATACCACTGACAGAAATTTACTATTTAACTGCTAATTTTTTTTTAATGCAATCTTGCCTTCAGGTCTTTCCAGCTGTCGAGTAGGCGGGTGGCCATCTCACTGATGTCAGCAGCTCCAATCTGAGGCTCTTGGCTTCTCTCACTTTCCACGTCAGACACGGCCTCCTCCTCATCCTGGGAAGGTGTGCCCACCACTGTGCCTTCTGTCGCCACTATTTCCAGTGACAGCACCTCTGCTGTGACAACAGCCGAAACTGAAGGACTGCTCTCCACAGTAACAGCACTAACTTCAGCTGATGTTTTCTCTGCAGAGCAGGTACCAGAACTAGGTGGAATGTTGTCCAAGTCGAGCGGTGAAGATTCTGGGTTAACTGTAGATTCAGAAGGTGTGGTTTCCATACCATCTGAAGGCATGTTGATATCAAGGGGTTCTGTAGGTCCACTGCTGATTGTGGCAGGAGCCATAATGTTTGTGACTGAAGGCTCAGCACTCTCATTCTCCGAAGAAGACTCAGAGCTGGGAGTGCTTTCATCAGGGGGATGCACAGAGGGGCTAGCATTGTCTTCAGCTTTGACATCATCAGGTTGATCTATAGCAGGTATCTGCACTTGACTTTTTATATCTGCAGGCTCATATTCACAGTTCTCCTCCATGAGAGCAGGCAAGTTCTCATCTGTCTTGCTAGATGGTTTCTCCTCAGTTTCCTGCACTTCTGTTTTATCCTGCTCAACATCCTCCTCATTTATCTCTAGTTTTGCCTGAGAACTCTCTACAGCATCTGAAGCTTCCTGTTTCACTAGTAGCTCTGGGGTCACAGCCATTTCCTCGCTGGTCTCTCTTTTTTCTGCTGTGTCTGCTGTGAGTTCCTGTGAGGGCTCCTCCTCCACCTCCTCCTCTTCATCTTCTTCCTCTTTACCATCAGAAACCTTGCTTCCATCCGAAAGAGCACTATCCAGGCTGTTCTCACTAATGATCTTCAGTCTGCGGTAGACAGCACGTTTTGGTGTGTCTCCATCCAGCTCTGGTGCCAGTTTGGCAGGGGGGCCATCGGGGGTGTTGAGAGGTGTGTGGGCTCGGGAGGTGCTCTCACTGGAGTAACCATCTTGCTCTGTAGGCTGGCCAAGTGGATGGCTCTGGGCCCAGCGCTGGATGTATTGCAGCACACGGCTCTCTTCAAGCATGTTCTTAGTAGAAATTGGCAGCACTGCCAATGCCTTCATTATCTGGGCAGAGCATGATGATACAATAGAAAGGTTTACACACACACACACACACACACGTTTCCAAAAAAAAGTGGGGACGCTGTGTAAAATATAAATAAAAACAGAATGTAATGATTTACAAATCATGGAAACCCTATATTTCACTGAAAATAATACAGAGACAACATATCAAATGTTGAAACAAAGTTTATTGGGTTTTTAAAAAAAAATATATGCTCATTTTGAATTTAATGCCAGCAACGTTTCAAAAAAGTTGGGA
>JAOTRR010000051.1:28030694-28041063 GCA_028570945.1 Gogo arcuatus
GCTCCAAATATAAAATAGTTCCTATCTTGGGAAGGCATCAGAACATTGAACAGTGACCCTGTGAAAAGATCTGTTTTGCTACTATGGATAGGCAAGAAACCAATCTTCCTTCTTCAGCTAGATAAGGCATTAGGTTTTGCATATGCCGTGCACAAAGCAGCAAATTACAGAAAACTACAGGAAAATGCTCTAAATGCGCCTCTTCTGTTGCTATAAAATGTGTCCATATTAGGTGACAATACAGCTGAAGAGGAAAGAAACTAGAATAATTTAGGTAGTAGAGTGTGTCTTCTTGTATAGTACTGTATTTCTCTTGTCCAACTAAGTTGGAGATTTTGAGTATAACAAAAATACCACCCATTACAAATCGCATCAATATACAGGAAGCCCAAGGCCATCAAGAAAATCCTTTTCGAGCTAAGTGGATATAAATGTGTGGAGTGGGTGTGGGTGGATGTGCTCCATGCACATTTACCTCCATTTGCAGTTTGATGTTATTAACAGAATTGCTTTTGGCTTCAGAGAGATCAACCATGAATATCCACAACAATGAGAGACCATGATGATCCAAAAACTGCTTGAGACATGAAGAATTTGGAGTATTCTACACATATAAAACATGGCAAGTTAGAATGAAATTGATCATCATCATCATGGTCATGTAGATACCATAATAACAATACATTATTAGTTAACGTTTTAATGTGGCACCTACTTGGATGAGTTTCACACAAGTGAGTCTCTGCTCCATAGTCTCCACACGCACCATCAGTCTGCAGAGTGAAACCACTTGTTTCTCATCACTCAGACCTTCCCCATTCTCTAGCAGAGCCTCCAGCTCCTCATCCACCTGTAATATGGAGATCAACACATACAACATAAGTACTAAGGGCCAACACAATGAAAATGCCATAAAAGCAGCTTTGCTCTCAGTTAAACTATCAACTGGTTACATTAGCAATGGCATCTCATGTGAAAAGAACCCAAATGTTGTCAGCTTGGAAACAGAGCTTTAATTTCACTTCCACTATAGCAGTGGAATTCACACATCAAACTTCCTCTAGTGCATGTAATTTCAGGAACAGTATTTATGGACCAAAAGAGGCACTTGAAGTCTCAGAGCAATTAACATGTTCCAGGTACACATCTGACCCAAATCAGCCCAGTATCATTCTCTCAATACCCCTGGCTTTGATAGATCAGTGTGGCAATTATCCAGACAAAGGAGGATGTCTGATTTGATTATGCTACACAGAATAGAGATCTATAGGCAGCCAGGATGATGATCTGTTTGGTTCACCTCTTTACTTCTCTTAAGTAGGCCGTACATTGTTAGGGCCAAACCCACTTACTGTAGTCAGTGCACTGACAGCTTCTTTCTTTCGAGACCGCTCCCTTTGCTTCTTCCCCACTGCTGCCCGTACACTGACGCGATTCTCTCCACCTAGGAAGCCCCGGCAACTCGGTGCTCCACAGTAACACTTCTGTGCCTCTTTCCTGGGAGAGGAAGATAGAAAATTAACAAAGACTTTTGGGGAAAAATTAAGCCTGTTGGACTACAGATAAAGGCAACAAACTAAAACCTGAAATGAATGTATTGCTGTTGCAGAAGGAAAATAAATGAAGAAAATTTACCCATATCTTTGGAACTGGTAATCAAAAGTGAGCTCTGTCCCAGCCTTTACAGCTTTGGTGGTAAAGAAGCCAACTCTGAGCTGACCATTCACTGTCCACTGTGGGGAAACAACAACTTAAACTGATTAAAAAAAGAAAATAAAAGAAGTGTTCTTGCCTGAAAAATGCGAACCTTCCAGATAACATGGGAATTTATCCCAACACCACTTGTTCAAATGAAAAGACGCTATACAAACACTAAGACTTTAATTAGACTTTTAAACTATTTTAAGCTTGCAGGTCAGCATACTAGCACAGCACTGACCTTCTGAGTTTCACAGTTGGGCTCACAGCTGTGGTTCATAAACCTTGAGCAGTTGCCTTTCAGTGTGGCATCAATGATCTTTAAATGAAACAAAGGAGACTCGATAAAATTTTTAAATGAAAGTAATTGAACAATTAAAGCAAGTGTTGATAGTACATGTTTGTGTTTGACCAAAGAGCACCAGTTCACCTCATTATTCTTCAAAGCCATGAAGTAATAGTGGACATTCTTGCTGCGAGCATACTCTTTTACTCGTGACTTGAACTCCCTGTGATCCAGAACCTCACCGCAATACTCCAACACAAACGTGTTCCTGCATTAAATCAACTTTAGTTAAATTCTGTGTCTCAATAAAATATTTTATGATATATTTTCTTATTTGCACTTGGAACCTACGGCTGTAATTCTCTGGCAGCCCGCAAACCCCAGCCTTTGCTTTCAGTGAGAATGACTTCAAAGTCTGCATGCTGCTTCATCTGAAAGCGCCGGTTTGAGCAATATACTCCATTTAAGCACCGTGATGAGCTTATAAGAAAAAGAAACAATTGTTTTCAGTATTTTGTTTTTTTAAATGGTTCATCACTAAAAGTAAAGCTAAACAAACATGTACAACGGATAAGCAAAACTTTAAGCAGTTTGAGGTCCCATACCATTCAATCATCAGCAGGCGATTTAAACAATCTTCTCCACAAGCCATAACTCCCTGTGCCCGCTCCTCTCTTGAAAGGACAGGACACTCACACTGCATTCGTTTAATATCTCGATGAGACTTATTCTTCTTACTGTTTTTAACAGAGATTGGATGTGGGTGTTAGTTATTTACTATTTTTCAATCATTAGGAAGAATTTCAGGAGGCATTCATTGCTTTATGTATACGATACAGAAAATAGTATTTTATGAATAATTAAGTAAATAAACATTTCATACACAAGCTAGTAAAACACCGAACATTTGCTGAAATATTCTCCAAAATTGTTCTCCCATAAAATGCAAACAAGTATTTATGCAAGATCATTGGTTTCAACCGAGCTTGGGTGCAATGAAAAGACAACATAGTCAGTCTGCAAAAAATCCCTTGCAAATAATTACCACAGATGTCACAATTTAAAGTTTTTTAGGACAGACAGACAGACAGACAGACAGACAGAGAGAGAGAGAAAACTGTGCATTCCACATGACTTTAGGTTTACATAAAGCTATGTGACTGGACTGTTTGCAAAACAGCTTGATTTAACAGATGATAAGGTTACAGATGGGTCAGACTGACCACCTAACTGACTCATTATCAAACACCCTTTCTTAATTCTAGATTCTTTTTATGTTAGACTCTGATATTTCGAGTGAAAGTACTAGTATAACTATTATTAAGAATATTAAAGAATAGTATACACTTCAACAGACTTCTACATTCTTCAGAACAGGAAAAAAAAAAAAAGGAGTTATGATTTAATCCAGAAGAAGAGATACTGACCGTTCTGTCAGGTAGACGTTTTCCTCAATGAGATCAAAATAAGGAGGCATCTTTTTATGCTTAGCTTTCTCTTTCCAGACAGCAGGATCCAAAAATTCTTTCAGACTAAGCAGTGGCCATTGTTTTTCTTCTTGCTGGGAGGATACCTTGGTCTCTTTCGTGTCCTTGCAGCTCTCACGCTCCTCTAAACATTCACGCTTATAAGCCAGACCTGCCTCTGCCTCGTTGTCTGATTCTGACTCCAGTTCTGGTCGTCTTTTCTTGGGTGGGCCCCTGCCTCTATGAGGTTTTTGGCTGCATTCCCTTGGAGGCTCTGCGATTATCTGACTCTCAGCAGTGGCTGTCACAAAGCTGCAATTGCTGCTTATCTCATTGGCTTGGACAAACACAGATGCTGGAGGTTTTCTAGAAGGTATAATACCACCACTAAGTCTAAATGCTTTTCCCTCATAATCTTCTTCATGGTCATTAGTTAAAGAGTCTGGGTGAACCTGGTACATTGACTCATGAAAAGGTGAAGGCACAAGTGTATTGGCTGGTATGCTTTTATCAGAGACTTTTGCCTGGATCCAGTAACCATTATCTTGCCTGGTAAATGCACTTCCTATCTGGGATGGCCGTTGAGTGCTGTGACTGCTGTCTGGCTGTTGAAACGTGCTGCTGGGCTGCTCTGTTTGAGTAAAGTCACAAGCCATGTTCAAACCATTCTGGGGCCTGAGATTATCTATGCAACTAAAGTCTCCAAATTGTTCCCTTCCTCCCTTTCTTCCATGCCAGCTATCTGGATTATCATGATACTGTTGACAACCTGATTCAACCTCTCTTTGAGTATAGGTAGGTACTTGGTCAGTTGGGACACAAGTCTTTGGTCTTTCTTTGACAGTGCAGTTCCGGTCTGTGTGAGCCACTGTTGTAGTTGCCTCAGATTGGCTAGTGCTGTCAACCATGTTGCTCTGGGACTGGTAGGGCATTTGCACAGAAGGTATACATTTATTCTCAGCAACTGACAAGATATCATGTTTGTTTCCTTCAGCTGAAGATTCCACAGGTTTTATTGGAGTGTTGAGACTATTAGGAATTTCACTGTTAATGCTTATACTCAACTCATCTGTCTGATAGGTTAGCTGATGCTGCCCAGAGAGAGCTGATGGGCTAGCTGGTGGTGTTGGCTGGTCACTTGTCTCAAGGATAATAGTAGAATTTTTTGGCACAACCACCACAGAGTGTAGCCGTTTCAAAGAGACATGTCCATCATCATCTGAATCAGAGTCAGAATCGTCAGTTTCACTGTCCTCACTGTGGCTTTTACCATCACAGTTGAATGACACAGACTCTTGAGTCAAAGGCTTATACGAGTTGTCACTGTTCAATTTGTCAGAACTGGCATATTTCTGATCAATATGAATACCATCTGGACTGCAATTAGGTTTCAGAAGAACTTGATTTGCCAGGGATTTATCAGATACATGAGCACTCCCTTCCTTATTGGTTTGTTGGGCATCAATAGCAAATGGCTGATCATGATCCTGCTTGATTTCTTTCTCAGAATCTGGTGTTGCCTCGTCTGTCTGCTCTTCCAGTTCAGACTTTAGTGAATCCATCATAGGGCCCTCTTTCTTTGAGCATTTTTCTTCATGGCTAGCATCACTGTTAAATTCTATTTTCTTAACTGAAATGACCTTTTTCACAGAGGAAGTCTCATTGTTTAACATCTTTTGAGGGGTCTGATTTTCTAAGGTGTCTTGACCAACAATATCCCACCGCGACTTTTTAACATGAGCACCCTTGTGTTTTATAATCGCAGCATTAACCTGTTCAGGCTTGATGTCTGACTGCTCAGTAACTTTTTGAGAGGTTTCGACATTCCTGGGCAGTCCACTGACTTCGTTACTGAGAAACAACTGGGAAACAAATTTAGTGTTAGGTTTCAAGCATTCTCCAGGTGATAATTCTTTCACAGAAAGAGTGTCTGCCAATGAACCTAATGAATCCTGACTGGGGGTGTAGCCTGGACAAGGTGGCTCATTCAAGCTAGAAGAATCAGTTTTGAAAAAGGTACCGACATTTGCCACGTTAGTCTGTGCGTCTTTCAAGATCTGTACTTTATTTTGAATTAGAATGTCTGTCTGCTTCCTAAGTTGATCATCCTCTAAGGAAATGTCCTTGAGAGTAACGTGACATTTACTAATATTTACTTCACTGACAGCTAGCCACTTTTCTGCAACATACGAGTCTTTGTTTTCACCTTGGATTTCAACATGACTTTTTAAACTGTCCTTTAGGATAACTTGCTGTTTTTGTTGAGAAGAATTATCTGTTAATTTAGACTGCCTGCTTTCTTCATGTTGGGAACAAACATCCACCTTGAATTCTCCCTGAGACTTGATTTTGTCAGAATCCAAGTGTGGAAGTTTTGCATTAACATTTAATTTTGCTACCAACTGTCCATCTGTTCCAATACTACTTAAATTTGACTCTGAATTATTTGTTTTTTTAACAGATGACCTAGGAGACCGGTCTGCGCTTTGAAATCGAGTTTTCATTTTGTGCTCATCATCAGAGTCAGAACTCCCACTGGTCTTTGGGACCTTTTTCTCAGACTTTGACATGTTATTCAAATTGGATGTTTTACCATGTACCTCTGATTTTGAATGGGAATTTTTATGACTGGCTTCAGTCTCGGGAGAAATCCTTTTACTCAGTTCAGAGCCACTAGTTCTCCCAGATCGCTCTGGTCTTGAGTATTGTGTTCTTTTGTCCGATTCTGACGAATGAGGAGAAGATTTCAAGTCAGATTTTGAGTCTCTGTAGGATTTTGAATGAGAGGATGTCTTTGAATCTCTTTGTGAGCTAGAGTATGTGGAGGATCGGCTTGAGTCACTGCCTCTAGTCCTGGGCTTCCTGAGGTCATCTTCAGAGTCAGAGCTGTCCCGAGATCTGCCATCACCACGGGAGCGGGACCTCCTCTGTTCACGTGAACTTCTGTGGGATCTCCTTTCGGAATCATGGTAATGTGACCTATCTGACCTTGACTGTCTTTCATTTCTTGATCTCTCAGATCTGGAGTAGGAAGTACTTGTTCGAGAACTTCGCGATCTAGAACGCGACCGACTCTTGGTCCTTCTTCGGTCAGAACGAGAAGATCGTGCGGATACGTGTCTAGTGTCTCTCTCCGATTTACATCGACTAGACCCTTTTTCATCCTTCTCCTCTCTCTTATCAGATCTGGATCTGTCCGAGACTTCACTTTTGGAGCTTGAGAACTTCTTAACAGCACTCTGACTTTCACACTTTGCCACATTCTTGGAGTCACTACACTTTTGGCTGGAAGATGTCCGAACAGACTCGCCATCAATGTCAGAACCTGGCAGAGTATTGTCTGAGTGATGGACATTTCTGCTGTGTTCAGGCTCAGAAATACTATCCTTACACTCTTTCCCAATATGGGAGGAATCAGTTGGTCCCTTAAGGTGAATGTCTAATATCTCCTGAGCACTTTCCTCTCTGTTAACTTTTTCAGAACAGTCAGTGACAGAGTTGTGTTGGAATGTCACCACGGAGGGTTCACCTTTAATTCTTGCTGTAGATCTAAGTAAAACTTCGGTATCTGAGGTGGTATCATTTAAAATAGCATTGACAGTGGGACGTTCTTCAACAACAGACACACTCAGAATCTGTTTCTTAAAATGCACCTTGTCATGTTTCAATTTGGAGGCGAGGGGTACTGAGGACTGTGTTGCCTGGGACTCGGCCACAACTGAGGGATCAATTTGCTCATTCTTGCTTTCAGCACTCTGTCCTGTTAGGTCTGCAGAGGGCAAATTTGTAGATTGCACTACAGGAGAAATTTCACTTGCAGCTTTCTCTGGAGTTGGTGGGACAAGGAACACTTTCTGGCGTGGCTTCTTAGTCTGGGTGAAGCTGAAAGAGACCTTCTGTCGACCCTGTTCCTCAAGATTCACTTTAGTCTTTGTTCCTTTAGGCAGGAGATGGTTTGTTAAAACAACTCTAGGAGCAAGGCCTTTAAATATGACTTGCTTTGAGGTGTTTTCAACCTTGATCTGGGAATGAACAAAAAAGCAAAATACATTCTCCAATTAAAACAACATTTTGACACATTTACCCAAATGGAAAGAGAAAGGTTACAATGGAATAAACAGTAATCAAAGAGTTTTTAAAGAAGTGATAAGAAAGGAAGGAAGGAAGCTTGCATACCGAACCATCAAGTGTCTTTTCCCTGAAGTTGATCATCATCAGCAACAAGCGAAGGAAAAAGGAAAACTTGAATTAATATTTTGGAATGAAGTTGATGAGACCAAAACTGGTTTAAAATTATATGTTTAAAAAATTTTTTTTACACTTTCCACTAGTAGAACAATGATCAGTGTTTCCCACACATAGGTGTTACTTTGGCAGTGGTATATTGATGACTGCCAGTGTAATTCCTTAGATTAAAAATCTTATTTATTAATCCATTCACAGAAATAAACATGCATCATTTTTAATATGGCAATGACATGAATACAGGTAGCGAGAGAGGACATGAATCACCCTATGAGTTTGCTCGCTATCTACTAAATTCCTATTGTAAAGAAGACAGAAAACAGCTGCATTTGTAGTCAGCCCTTAGTTTTTTGGGCACTTTGTGACAGTATCATAGCACAAAGTGATGTCCAACCATTATCAAAATGACCAAGAATTCAGTCTTCTGGAATAAAGTTGCTTATAAAAACAACAAAATGGATTGTTCTACTGGACTGTCTACTGAAAATAGTTGCTGGCTATTTTTCCCCTGCTAGTTCGCTTTTATTGAGAAGATAACACATCCTGTTCCACCATGCAATCACGTGTAATAATGAGCTTTATTGCAGTCTCATGATGCATTTTTAAGCAGCAGAATGTTATAGATAAATAAAGGTAATTCAAATTGATAAGTTCTTTTTGTGATGATACATGGCAACACCTGGCAAGTTTTTAAGCAGCCTTTTGTAACAGCTGTGCTCTACTTAGCGGACATGCACTATTCGCTTTCCTCTTCACAAGAGCTTAAAACAGAAATAAAACAGCAGATACCGCATATCAGTAACTTGATAGATCTATTAGCAGTTTTAATTCTTGCATTAGGGCCACGATTTCTTACAATATCACACGTTTATAGAATTTCACCTCCACTATATTGTGGTTGGGAAGCCTGTATGATTTCAGCTTGCACCCATAGTCTGGAAATTCTGCTGCGTTTTTGTGGTTAACATGCTAGATTTAAAAAAATGAATATTATCAGAGGGAATAAAGTTGGTTATCTTAAAATAACATAGATGTCCAGGAATTGTATTGCTTATGCAGCTGAGGAGAAACAGTATAAATAAATGAAACAGCTGTAGTTATATCAGTCATATTTATTGATCATATGCATCATACCTGAAAGTATGGACAAATTATTAGCCTAGGACAATCAGATCGCATGTCTGAGCTATGTTTTTCATTCTTAGTTGCCCAGAAGTAATTAATAGTTCTTTCTTGTAATTAATAGTTAATTGTTAGATAGTATTATCAGCCTCTTTTCTACCATCCATTGTCCATTGAAAATTTACTTACTATGCTTAAATGTAACACCCTCCAGTTGCTTCATGAAACAGTGTGACACACTACTAGCACTCACTACGTCAACCAAGGATGCATTCTGGTCATTAGGAATAAATTATAGATGACTGACAGACTTTTATGAATCCACAAGATGTGTAGATATGCAGGCATATGAAAAGTGAGCAAAGCATAGAAAAGCGTAGTGCTTTCATACAACTATGCTAACAGCAAGTCAGGTGAAAACAGAGATGCAGCCATCAAAGATATTAGAAGGAGAGAATGAGGACCACGGCTACACAGCACCATCTCCTCCCCAGGGATACGAGTATTCACTTATTTTCATTAATGTATTTAACTCCATAACTAGCTCATCATACATTGGGGTTAAATGATTTTAGCCTTCAGGTTGCCAGGCAGCCAAATCAACAGACACACTGGGCTTTCATTTGCTCGATAGAGGAGGTAATTTATTCATTTTCCCACCCCTGCATAAAAATACCTTTAAAGATATCTTTTTAAAATATAAAACATACTAGGAATTGAACCCCCCCCAACCTCGGTCTCCAACCTCTTTCAGGTCTGTGGGAAACACTCACGATTTCATTTCTCATGTACAATAGTCTGGTTAATGCGCACACATAACTTTCAACTTGAAAACAAGAATATCGTTTCACATTAGGAACTAAATAAGGATCATAGGCAAAAACTAGGTTACATGATCCTCAGAGAATTATTTCTTTCCTGTGACCTTCATAATACACTTCACAATGACAGCTGTAAAAAGAGAGAGCTTTCAGCATTTCTTTAATAAATAAATCACTGATAACTATATAATATATGAGCCATCTGTGCTTAATAGTTTGTCACTTTAACCTAACAAAAGATGGAAATAAGCATTTTCCACGATTTAAGAAGAGTACAGGAGGGCATAATACCATCAGCCAAAAACCAAAAGTGCTGTTTTGGCCATACTATACTAACTGTAGTAAACTGATGTTAAACATATAGAAAGCGAGGGCACCACGTGAGCCGAGAGCTTGTGAGGTTTATGCAAGTGTGCTTCCAGTAAGTGCCTGTTAATATTGGAGGGCTCAAAACACCTACACAAATCATTCCAGATTTACATGTCGATTGGCTCATCTCCCATGCTCTTTAAGAGTATTTTTGAGTGAAAAGATGCACATAAGCATATTTGCATCGTCATACAAAAGGGGTTTCATTTGTAAGTGTAGCCCTCAGAGGTGCTGATGTTCACAAATCCAAAAACACGACTACACACTGTGTGAAGCTGTGAAGGTTGTGCAGGAAAGTATACAGTAGCAGTCAAAAGTTTGGACACACCTACTCATTCACAGGTTTTTCTGTATTTTGACTA
>JAOTRR010000051.1:28119115-28135210 GCA_028570945.1 Gogo arcuatus
CACACACACACACACACACACACACACACACACAGACAGACAGAGAGAGAGAGAGAGAGAGAGCGCCAGCCAGCCAGCCAGCCCAGACACTTCTCAGAACCAGTTTATCTCTAAACAGCCGTGAGAAGCTGGAGGACACCACACAGCCTCCCATCCACACCTTTCAGCAGAGACACACTGCACACACCAAGCTGAAGTACTCTACAGTTTCAGACATTTAGGATTTGATTTAGCTTTGTGTCTCTGCCTGTTACTCACAGTTATATGTAGGGAATCCTGCTGAAAAATCCAGCTGCTGCCAGCTGCCAAAACACAGGCCGAGCTGATCAAACTGGGAGACTGTCTTTGCCAGCTGGTGGATGAAAACAGTTTCTGAGCTACTGCAAAAAAAAAAACAAAAAAAAAAAACAAAGGCAACATGAATAAATGAGTTGTTTTTAAGAAAATAAGTCAAGGAAGATGGAAAATAATTTACCAGCTGGCATAAATGGTCTATCTATGGAAGCCACCTGGGGGGGAAAAAAATGAAGTGACATAATATGCTGTAATAATGAGATCATCTCACAATTATGACTTAGTATCTAATAATTAAGAGGTACAAAGTCGTAATAATGAGCAAATACTCTCAAAACTCACTTAATATCTCATAATGACTTACTGTCCCATAGTAAGGCCTAGCAAAAAAAAAAAAAAAAAAGTGTTTCCTGTCACAACCTCAAAAAAATTCAGGGTAGGGTGGTCTGTTTTTTTCTTTTCTTTTTCTATTTCTCTCAGAACCATATTAAATTGGTACGTACAAACAATTTGGTGTTACTAAATATCAAATTGACTTACGATTCATGAAAATTGGTACATTGGTACATCACGTGGTACATCAAAGTGTCAGTAATGGTGTTGATGGAGGCGGATGAACGAATGTAATCGCTGGAAGAGTTTATTATAAAAACAACAACAAGCAGGCATACAATCCAAATCGTCAGGCAGAATTCAAAACCGTAGACAGGCAAAGGTCATGCGAGGCACAAACAGACTAAACAGGGCAGAGACAAAAACAGAATCCAAAATACAAACTCGAGTCAAAAACCAGGAAAGCGATGTAAACAAAGGCTCAGTAAGGTCAGACACAAGGCACTGAGCGTGTTACTGCGCAAAGTCTGTGTGTGTTCAGTGTCCTTATAAGCGTGCACTGATTGCACTCTAATCCTGGACAGGTGCATTTAATTAGTCCTCGAGGTGCGCGCTGCTCGTTCAGAGCGCGACTGCGCGTGGATGCGAGTGATAGTTTGCGGCTGGCGGGCGCGTGCAAGCGTGACACAAATATGGTTGTACCTGTAGCACGATCATTTCTGAGCAGCGGTAAATGTTTTCCATCATTTGCAATGCATAAAAATCTTTAAAAAATGACTGCTTGTATTTTTTCAGCACTTAAGAAATTTCAGGGTCGGTCATATTTATGCAAGGTCGGGCGGGCAACCGGAAACAAACAGTTTTTTTTTTTTTTTTGATAGGCCTAATGATAATTTTCACATAATTATGATTTTCTCTCATAGTTGAGATCTTATCTCATAAATATGATTTTCTATTTCATAATAATGAGGTCCTATCCCATAATAATGACTTAGTGTATCAGTTATGACTTGCTATCTCATAAAAATGAAATATGAGAGAGTTTCTTATAATTATGACTTCCTATCTCATAATTATGACTTAAGTTCTGATTATTATGAGACAGTAAGTCATTATCAGAACTTGGGTCATAATTACAACAAACTTTCTCATATTTCATTTTTATGAGATAGCAAGTCATAATTGAGATACTAAGTCGTCATTATGGGGTAGGTCCTCATTATTATGAAATGGAAAGTCATATTTATGAATGTCATAATTATGAGATGTGAAATTTCTCATTATTATGAGATATTAAGTCATTATGAGAACTTAAGTTATAATTATGAGAAATCTTCTCTTTATTATGTTGGCAGGAAACAGGCTTCCATATCTATCAGCTTGACCAGCTCAGTGTGTGTTTTGGCTGATGATAGCTGATTAACCAGCCTGGGTTTTTCAGCAGGGGTGTTGATTTGAAATTTTTTCACGCTATGGTAGCCTAGTCTAAACATACCATGACACACAAGCTGTTCTTTTTGTTTAGAAAGATATTTCTGAGAACAATTTCCTCCAAAATTCTCTTAAGATGTCAGTATTTATTTATTTATTAGCATGGCATTGCTGTTTGACCAAAAATAGATACTTCTGGTCAGCGATGTTGTGTTGTTTTCAGTGTAGTCTGCATCTCTTGCGCAGAGAAACAGGTTGCTGGAGTGTGATTTAGGGGGAGTTGTGAAATTTGTAAGGAGTCACAGCCAGACAGAAAAGGGATGAGAAAAGTAAACAGGTAGACAGTAGTAGACAGAAATGCATTTTTGTTTTATCAGTATTTTGAGTAAGTCAGCATCTCATCATACACTGTGACTAGACATATAATAATTCACCCAATTCACGATTCAATTCAGTTCACGATATTGGGTTCACAATTCGATTTTTCCACAATATTTTTGAAAAAAAAAAACTTTAATGAAGAAAATTTCTATTATTTTATTAATTTTATTTTCATTTCCTTAATAACCAACAATAATTATTTACCCACATTTGTAAATGTTGGAGTAAAATATAATAGCGTATTAACTAAAATATTCCTTCCTCCCTCTACTTCTCTTTTCTTTAGCTTTCAGCAGTCTAAAAAGAGAACTCCGATTTCTTGTTAAATGCATTTGTACAGTCAATTGCACAGCAACTCTTTCTCATTTTAGATCTGTTTTTTTGTGCGTTTTCATGGCATTAGAGCTGTGTTACTTCCTCCTAAGGTGAAGTCATGTGCATTCCCTCTATTGTATGTTATTGTGCCCTCTGCTGTCTAAACAACACAATTACAGCTAGGAAAAACTAAGAGATTACGCAGCCTGATAATAATCGCGATTCATTTTTTATTTCATCGATTCGGATCGTCATAAATTTGTATTGTGATTTATCGTCACAGAGTATACAGTTCAAGGTTCAGGAGAGCTATCAATACGTCCATATACAAGTATACAGTGTACTGAAATACCGTTTCCCTCAGGCTCCCCATGGTGCAGTTGCATGCCTAACTATGACCAATCATGATGACATAACAGCTCTAGTTATGTGTATTACTTGGCACTGTTGCTAGTTGGCCTGATAACACTCCTGTAACACTCCTGATTACCAAGACTCACTCCCATGCTCATATTTAGTGGCCTCTTTCTTTCTCACAGTGTTTGGTTGTGGCTGACGCAGAAAGTGTGTGTGTGTGTGTGTGTGTGTGTGTTGTTGCTCTGACTGTTTTGCTCTCTGTCTGATCAGTGGTGATTGTACTACTGTCTGCTTCTCTAACACCTCTATGCCTGGATTGGTTTCTGCCTCACTTATAAGTCGCTTTGGATAAAGGATACATACGTTAACTGAATCCCATCTGTTTCTATGAACAACTCTATTTTGACCATTAGTGGAAAAGGTCCATCACAGAATCACTGCTGAGCAGGTGTAATATAGGTTTTTGATCATTTTCAGCACAGTCAGTGGCCTGATAATGCGTGTCTCCAGCAGGAGTGGCAGTTGTTTTTAAAGATTTTAAAACGCCATTGCTGGGTTGAGAAAAGTTCACCAGACCAAAGCAGTCCTGTAGTCACAAACTGGCACTAATGAAAGATGAACACGTGCTGAACTGCAGCCTCGAATTACATACCTACCTTTAAGGTCTAATAAAGTGGTCATTAAGTGTACTGTGTTTAAAATCCACAGCAACGCTCCTGAACCTGATGCACTTGTATCGTATCAGTGTTACTGCATCCTCCATTCAAATCATTTCTGCTCAGTGGTGCTCTTTGTATTGGGGATGTTTTAACTGTTATGAATAGGCTAAAAATTTTTTTTTTTTTTCTTTTATGAATGTCGTTAATAAATTAATTATAAGCAGAAATAAAATAGTTGTGGTGTGCTGTTTCAGTTTCACTCTGCTTCCCTACAAATGTTTTTAATCATTTACTTGCAAATGCTATTTGTGAAATGAAAGACACTCACAAATTGTTAATTCTGAGGTCATGACTGATAAGCTAAAAATGGAAAGGAAAAAAATAAACCTTAAAGTGGTCAGTAGACCTTCGCATCAATGTTGAAACAGTAACTTATTGAAAAAATAGTATAAATAAATTATGTAAGGCAAAAAAATAACAATAAATGAGTACTAGAATATTTCCTAAAATTGAAAAATAAATAAATAAATGACTATTTGCCTGGTTTGTTTGTATAGATAAAGGGGTTTGTATTGACCAGGATGGTGACGTAGTAGTAGATGGTGAGATGAAGCTCTTTACAGTCTTCATTTAATGATTTAAAACTTTTTACAATATATGTGTTTGACATGAATGTCTATAATCTGTATGTACCTTGTATAAACCCAGTCATAGCCAAAATGCTTTTTATTCTTCACAGGATATTAAGTGAAATACAAAAAAAAAAAAAAAAAAAAAATAGTTTTTAGGTTAAGACGAGCTGCATTTAAGATGTGTATGTTACTCTTTTTGATTTGAAAGTGAAACTTTACAGTTTTTTGAAAGTATGTTCTCGCTCTATAATGTTAATTTCTATTCACGTCCATAATGCAGTTTAATTTGCTGTAATCTCTGCTAAGTGAAAACGTGTTTTTGTGTCCGTGTTCTTGTGAGGTTCTCAGAAAACACAAGCAAAACGATTTGCTAAATGCTTAATCAGTGCAATTTGTTAGCTATTTAGTTCCACTTTGAGTGCATGTTACATCTGGAATTTCCTTTTTACAAGCAACAGCTAGGAAACAAAGACTGTATGTTTTATATTTATCCAGAAATCTTCTTGGTTGTCCTGTGGGTGTATCTGAGCTGTAACCTCTCAGGCTAAAAGCAGCCTTGAGCATTAGCTGACCGCTCACTTTGGGTGCCTGTGTGGACAGATGGTACGAGTAGGGGTATAACTGTAGCTGTGCTGAATCCTGCCCCTCTAACAGAACCTGCTCCCAGTGGGTTGAGGGCAGTTGGCAGAGGGAGCCGGAAGCCCCTGGTGCTTCTGAAGGAAAAGTGTGGCTCCTGTGGCGTATGAGTCAATATGCTGGTGGAGGTTGCACTACCTTTTGTTGCTGAAACACGTGGTCTTAAATTGTAATCCTATTTCTTTCATTGGCTTAAGCCAGATGCTTACTATACGACTTTCAGAATCTCTGACCTGCTCACACTACAGGACCAGTTGTTTGGTGGATATAGGAGAGATCCCCACTGAAGCGTGCCTGGACCATAAATCCTTCATTCTCATGAAATTAAATGCAGAAGCTGTGCATCATGTGACTTTGTATGGAAACATGAAAAAGAGAAATAAGAGAATGTGTGGAGGAAGGATTGATTGATAAAACACAGGCAGCGAGGATTGTCAGTTCTGCCAAGAGAACCTGAGGCATAGTGTAAAAATGTAGCTATTTTCATACTGTGCATCACCAGGAATCATGTCCCCCCCTCCCCCTCCTGTTTCTAGCAACTATTTGGGTATGACATGCCAAATAAGTTATTACAGAAGCATTTTTATCGAGCCTACATTTTTCAGTTGTCGTCCTACATAAATAGATGGATGGATACAACTGGATTCAGGGATCTGCTGCGCATGACAGTAGATGAATTTGAGTTCCTCTTGGGCTCTCATTGGCTGTTTTTTCAGTGCTGTTCTTGCAATTAGTCGCAGAGGCCTTCATTGCCGAGAAAATCAAACGTGCTTGAAAATATCTGAGCCTTTGGAATTGCTAACAGATTTGCATTGATGTACTGCACACTTCATAAATGAACTTCACACTACTTGAGTGGTTGCTGTGGGAAAGTGCAGCGAGTAATTACAAAACCAAGTTGTTAAATTAGTTGGCCATTGGGGCTAAAGTCATGTGGTGTGTATTAGGCTTTATGAGGTAATATGCAGTTTAGATTTCAGCAATTCTATTCATACAACTTTATCACTACAGGTAATTTGATTGCAGTACAACTTCAATTACGAGATTTACTGCATTACATTTACATTACGAGGCCTTCAGTTATTAAACAGCACTGGTATGACATGATGGTTTGCAAAGACAAATATATTTTTCATGTCTAATCCTCTGTAGCCATGTTAATTCATCAATTTTCATTCTTTTCATATGGGTGGCTCCCTAATTGTTACATACAGTTAACTGTAGAACACAGCAGGGAAAACCGGTTATTTTACTGAATCATGTCCATATGCTCTGTACTTTGTTCCTTTGGCATCCTGCTCTGTCAGTGGGGTGCTAGCATGCTCTCATGCAAGTAAATTATTATTTTGTTAACATGAAAGAACTGTTGGTAGCAAATTGAAACACAGTGCTTTATACTCAGAGGATCAGTAGTCTCTCAGCGCTGAATATATTCAGCTTTAATAAGAATTTAATGATCTGAAAGTACAGATTAATTTTTTATGGACTGGTTGTTGTGCTGTGTCACAAATATTTAATTGGCGTAAACAGTTAAAGTATCCTGGTGTGTTTAATGTTCGTATCTGTGTAAAATAGCTAAAGTTAAAGGCACTTCTGTCCTGCAAGTAGAGAAAAATGCATCAAGTAGGACACGCTCAGCATCTGCTCCTGTCAGGCCCCTCATGTGGCTGAGCATGTGACTTTGTTTTTGTGAATACTGCTGGGCCTCAGTGGGGAGAACTAACTCTTCATTCTCTAGCACAGAATAGAGACAATGTTTGCGTGGACACATTAGGCCTTGTTCACTCTGATAGTTCACTGGACTACACTGAGGGTTTATGAGCAACTAAAAAGGAAATCTTGAGTCGGATTTGACTCCTCCTTTTCCGGTAAGTGTTTAGCAGATAACGTTTTGGCCTGTGAGCGTTTGAAAAAGTAGGCTAGTAATAACTGGATACTGGACTGTACTGCTGTTACTATTCTCAACATGTATGTGTAATAGGATCATTTATGTCTTTCTGATGTTATCAGGAAACACGCAATGCTGGATCCACAGCCTAAGTAGTGCTGAGTGGAGAGAGCTGAGAGCTGGGAGCTGAACGATGGGGAATATAGCAACCAAGTTTCGAAAGGCGCTGATTAACGGAGATGAGGTGCTCGCCTACCAGCTCTACGAGGGCAACCCGCAGTTTAAAGAGTCACTGGACCCCAACACCTCATATGGGGAGCCTTATCAGCATAACACCCCGCTCCACTATGCTGCTAGGCATGCGATGACACGGATACTCAGGTAACACATGATATTACTCAAGTTTATATTTTAGTACTTAGTAGGCTTAATGATACGATTAATGCTTTGGGGCAGGATTTTTTGCACTGTACTGGAGCGTAGGGGTGGTCGATATGACAATTCACATCATTATACTCGAAGATATTTCTATTATGGGTCATTCCATGTCATTTCATCAAATGCATCCCACCTGACCGCCTCAGATTTGCCAAAAAAAATTCCAAGGGGAATATATACTTCCTAATAGGAAAAGTACAAAATTTCAAGTTTCTATTGTCATTAGTTTTCTCAAAGAATGTGTTTAAGGGACTGAGGTGGGTCCCTTTTTCTAGCATTGTGTATTGAGGGGGTATTTTAAAACGGCAATATCTGGAAAACTACTTGAGCTAGGTTCTTCAATTATTTTAGGGTAAATATATGGTACTATGAATGTGGACTTTCAGGAGTGTAGCTCAGGTTTAATATAGAATGCTGGGTGCTCAAATTTCCAAAAAAATCGACTGTGTGACCTCTGGCAGCAAAACCACAATTTTAAAGGTAGGGGACTGATGTATATCTGAAGCTGTAGATAAAATAAGATGCGATATATTGTCTGAAATAGTCCAAATCAGGTACGTAAATAAACACATTTTCATCCAAGGTCAGTATGATATTCCCCAGGTATGACACCATGTACCAAATCCAGATTTATTTTGTGCGAAGAGCAAGTTTCTGTTAATATTATATCCAAAATTTGTAATGGTGTGTTCTCTCATTTTCCCAAAATGAATTTTTGAAATACTCCTATATTTGTGTATGGTGATCTCTGAGTATATATTCTAAGGGCCTTTACACACCGGATACGACACGAAAATGCAAAATTTTCGCACAGAATGTATGCACACCAAGTCCAATGCAAATTTTTTAATATGTTGTGTTCTGTTTTGTGCTCGTTTCACACTTGTTTCATGCCGCAGCTATCAGTAGTGTCCTGAGTGAATGAGGGAATCGTTTAGCAGTGATGAAGTCAATAATTATAGACGTGCTCTCAAGAAAGAGAAAGTTTTGGGTACAAACAACCACAGGAAGAGTTTCATAATCTCGTTAAAGAGTTGAAGCTGAGAGACGGGATGTTGGACAACAAGAAAGAAAGCAATGCTCATGGTGTTGCGTGTTCACGGGTTAAATAATATGGAGTTTTATTCCTGTATTTTAAGTCCAACAAGAAAACGAGAGAGAGAGAAAGAGCGCAGAAATCTGTGAGCAGAAGATTCGCGAGTGCACAAAGCGGTCCGAGCGTGAGCAGGGGCTATTTGAAACCCTGCAGAATCTGACTGTGAAATGAATAAATACTGCCCTCAAATTGAAAGTCCACGCTCTTGATTTAAAGATGGGAATAAAACTCAATGGAAATATAGCCGCTCAGCTCCTGGACGTGAATGACGCCGGCGCATAGCAGAAGCTCGCTGCTACATTCAAGGCTGTTTTGCCGTCTGTCTGACATCTGTTCTGCACAACGTGATTGGTTGATGCAAAAGCTCAGAAAACTCTACCTGCTTGTGAAAAAAAAATATAGGTCTTTTTTTAGCATGATATTCGCATTCTGTGTGAAAGTACTCCTGACAAAAACAACAGTTTGAAAAAATATATCGACGTGTGAATTAATTGCACAAAAAAAAAACGCTTTAACACGTAAAAACCAGGTTTTTCAAGACAGAGGGCTGAAATTTCACACAGTGCTTCTTATATACTAGGTAAAGTAAAATCTGAAAGGTAGCCCCAATCATATGGTTAGTTACAGAGATTTTGAAACTTCAAAATGGACAAAACCCATTGTAATGTAATTTCATCTTTTCACGGTGTGACATCTGACAAACTCCATCATATTTATTCTCGTTTTTGGCAAGTAGATATCTGATAATACTCGGCACAAAATTTTGTAATGGTGCTCTCAGTTGGAATTTTTTTTTTTTGGCAAATCGGAGGTGGTCAGGTGGGAAGGTTTTGTTTAATTCCATGTCAAATCAACAGATTTTAGAAAACTTTCCTGACTGACCATCTTGGATTTGCTTCATACTTTATGTAAATAATGTCACTGTACCCAAGAAATAGTGTGCAAAATTTTCAGCTTGTATCTTCTTTAGTTTCTGAGATATGGAGGCTTTATTGTTTATTGTGGCCCTAATAAACAAGTGTTGCTAAAATCGCAAAGTTCCATAAGTCTTTATTTTTTAACTGTTCATGTTAGATGCTTGAGATTTTCAGGGATTGCTCTCCACCATTAGATATCATTTAACATCTAAAGTAGTTGGCCCACAGATCCATATTTCCCAAGTTTTGGCTTGCTGAAAATTGTGTGTAAAAAATTTCTTTTGTGTTTTGGATCCCATTTCACACTGAACCACATCAGATCTTTTCATTTAAAAAAAAATATATAATACTCATGTTGTAGTACTTTCTTAGTAGCTAGGTGTAAAAGGTCTGAAAGGTATTTAAAAAATACTGATTTACGAGGCATTAAAAATGAAAAATATAATTTCACACCTATACTTCAAGTGCATATTACTCATGTATGACAAAGTCTACCATAAAAACAATCATACCACTGGAAAGAGCATATTTGAATTAGTAAATAAACAAAATATGCAGTTGGTACCTTGAACCATACTATATTTATCAAGGTATCAAACAAACATACTATGTTTTACTACAACCTGTGGTATGATTTGTTTTTATGGTAGACTTTGTCATACATGGGCAATTTGCACTTGAAATATAGGTATGCGTTTTTTCATATTTATTGCCTCATAAATCAGAAATTTTGATTTCTTTCAGACATGCACCTAGTTGCTAAGAAAGTACTATAACATGAGCATTTATACATAAGTTAAAAGATCTGATGTGGGTCATTGTGAAGATATAGCGGGCTCCAGTGCACAAAAGAATTATTTATACACATTATTTATTATTAGAATTATAAGAATTATTTATACACAAAAGAATTATTTATACACAAAATAATTATTTATGCACATTATTTATTATTAGAATTATAAGAATTATTTATACACAAGAATTATTTATACACGTTATTTTCAGAAAGCAATAACGTGGCAACTATGCAACTGTGGGACAACTACTTTAGAAATGAAAGACATCTAATAATATAGAACACTCCCCGCAAATTTCAAGCATCTAGCATGAATAGTTCAAAAGTAATGACTTATGAAGCTTTGCAATTTTTTTTAGCAACACCTGCTTATTAGAGCAACAACCCTTTTTTGTAAAGCTGAAATATTTTGGAAACTAAAGAAGATACAAGCCGAAAATTTTGCACACTAGTTGTTGGGTGCGATGACATTATTTACATTAAGTATGAAGCAAATCGAAGATGGAGGGTCTGGAGGCCTGTGTTGATTTGACATGGAATGACCCTTTTCTTAAATTTGATGAATTGAGATGAAATGACCTTTATACATGATGGATATAAATTTGCTCAGGAACTGCCAGTTTTAATAAATTAACACTTAAAAGAAGGAAAAGATTGCAACAATTCATTGTTGTTCTCTGTTTGTACATATGAAAAATGTTAACAAAAGATACCATGGTACCCGTGATACTGCAGAGAAGTGTACTGGGACATAATTGATATTATATCGTCGTATTTCCCAACACTGCTGGAGACAGATGTGTTGTTACTGACACCAACTTTGTGTTTTCTTTACTGTTTTTGAACACCATTTTTATTGTTGTGAATGTTTTGAGCACAATTGTTTTACCTTACTTCTGTAGGAGTCTCAGTTGTTCCCCTATGAACCTGTTTTATTTATTATCAGTTTATACTGTATGTAGTTTACTGCTTACGCATTAATCTGTTTAACATCTGAATGTGATTTTGACTGGGTTATTAAATTAAGTAGTATTTTAAAATGTAGAATTTTCTGGAATTGTGTCTTTATGGTAGATGTTTACTCCTCTATTAGGATAAAAGTATATGAAATGGCTTATTATCTGGCAGGTGTCTTCTGTTTATGCTTGTGCTTGCAGTACAGGCGCAACGGGATAAGCCATAATTGTAGGATTTGCTTTTGTTGTAAGTGTCAGGTGTTGATGTCTCAAATGTAAGGGGGGGTGGGGAGTGGGGGTGAAGGAGCTGTCCATGTTCCCAATCATATCCATTGATGTAAACACACAGTGCTTTGAGTGTTGCTTGTACAGCTCTGGGTTATTTCTCCTCAGTGAGAATGATACTACGAAATGAAATAAAGCAATAACTTTAAGCCTGCTTTTTCACTACCAAATTCCTCACTGCATTTTTGGACATGACCTCATCAGCCTAGGGAAAAAGTGGAGAGTTCTTGACGTAGGATGTAATGGTGAAAGTAGTACAAGCCTGACTTACCATCAGCAAGGGGGATACGTCAATGTCTGTCTCACAGGATGTTTTTACAATGCGAAATATGCAACTGTCACTTGAACAGGATAATTGGGCGTCCAAATGCTTTCACCTAAAATGGTCATGTAGGAAGCTTTCTGTAATTTAGAAATGGTTTTATTCCAAGCAGACCTCCGTTTCTTTAATCTGATTTAAAGCTGCATTTTAACCGTAGTAGTTGATCATATCTGAAGTACAGAGCCAAAGCAGCAAAGTATTAACAGTGCTTTTGGAGTTTACTCCCTGTCTACACAGTGCTGGTGTATCTGAGATCTACTGATACTGGTGCTAATGTTCAAGCCCAGTTTTTGATCACATAACTGGGTTTGTTTGAGAGCTCGTATTTGTTTCCGTGGTTGAGATGGTGGATAACACGGCTGAAAATATAGTACAAATTTTGTACGTTGTTTGTAGAGCATCCCAAATGTTTCTTTGGTTGTGGTAAAGGTTCTCTGAGCTTATTCTCTTTGTGGCGGACAGTTTGAGCGAAGATCTGGGATGTTCACATGGATTGTGTTTGCTGCATAAAATTAAACTAAGCCCTATACATCAAATTCACACAAGATGTGCCATGTAAGCAAAATGTCTGCTTGGTGTAAACGACCTTCTGTCCAGTCCACAGCAACTTCATGGTGTCTGTGCTTTTGGTGCCATTTGTCCCATGAGGAATGGGACAAAGTTGAGCAAGCTGTAATTACAATGGAATGGTAAACAAACTGCATATTTGTTTTAATCCACTTAGTATTATAAGTAGCAACACTGTACAGAGTCTTTCCTGTGTAACTCCAGGCTGCACAGTCGCAACATTTGAAGACAATGATTTAATATAGTTTAGCTATATTATATAGTTTCGTGACAGTGTGATTTGATGGTTTAATGGAGTTTAGCTTTCACTGCTATGTGCAAATGAAAAATATTTAGACAACAGGATAGAAGAGTTCGTACTTCTTCGTGAATGCTGTGTCTTCTATGGATTTATATGTTGGCTGAAATGGAAGTGAATCTGTTGCATGATGCGTGTGTAAGACACGCGACTAAACAATGTTTCAGAAACACGTTTTTCTGGCACCATGTTTCAGCAGTTGCAGGATAAATTTAAAATCACATCACCTTCATCACGTTTTTTCAGGTTTTTTCACATTTGACATCTTATAGTTCAGTCTGAAATTAAACCTCGTTGTCATCATCTCCTGGACAAGATTCTGTCGATCAGCCCTTACGCTAAGGGGGTAGTTTCCTTTCTTATAGTGTATTATACTTGGTCAGGCTCATGTAGTGACTAATTCTTACAAATGTGCACAGGAAGAGGAGATTGCTGTGGGGATTTCTGATGAGCTGTGGACATCAGTAAATGCTCAGTTAACACAGGGAATAATTTAATACAATTTAAAATATGCACAGGCTCCAAGTTGCATAAAGTATTTTAAGAAATCTCCCCACTGTGAAGCAAATGTAGTACAAAATACAAGAAGCAAATATAGTACATACATTTTTGAACATGCTCAGAATGCCATCAGTTTTTGGCAGTGTCTTTTGAGTTTGCTTTCCAGATCATAAAGGTGTAATTATAAGTTCTGTACTTAATTTCCAAATGTTGTATTGTGGATTACTGGAATTTTCTTTTGTCTTTTTCCTCTTTTTTTCTTATGCTTCCCCCCCTTCTTGTGTTATCAGTATAATATATTATCCATCCATTATCTATACTGCTTTCACACTCATATTTACCCCTATGGGCAATTTAGAGTAGCCAGTTGACCTAATCCACATGGACTGTGAGAGGAAACCAGAGCACCCAGAGGAAACCCACACAGGCACAGGGAGAACATGCAAACTCCACACAGAAAGACCACAGTTAGCCATGAGTTCAAACCCAGAACCTTCTTGTTATAAGGCGACAGTGTTAACCACTGCACCACCATGCCGTCCAATTTATTATCCTTATTTTCTTATGTTTTACTTAAGAATGTTTTCTTAAGTTGAATTAAATATAATCACTTAAAACGGAGTAAATAAGTCTCTAGCAATTAACGCGGATGTAAGTTAAGCTGGCTGTGCCCTGTATAATTTTTGAACCTATTTTAGTGTTGTAGATAAAAGAAATTGCACATCGTAAAAAGTATTATTTGTTGCTTATGCGTTCTAAGACCACGGACTCTACTCACAAGTCTGAATTGTTCTACTTATAATGTAACCGGGCAATCATAAATTATACAGCTGTTATTATTAGTGGGGGAAATGATCTTACTAAGTAGGTTATTTTGTTTTTTTCCTTGATTTACCCTGATCCCATTCTCTCCATTCTTTCCTCCTCAGGTCCTTCCTCTTCAGCAAGGATGGCAACCCCAACAAGCGCAACGTGCACAATGAGACGGCGCTGCACGTGCTGTGCATGGGACCGCACATCCTGTTGGCAGAGGGGACGCTGCAGCCACGCCTGGCGCGGCCCTATGAGGATGAGCGGCGTCGTGCTGACTGCCTCCAGATGATCCTTAAGTGGACCGGTGCCAAGCTGGACCGTGGCGAGTATGAGAGTGCTGATGTCAACGCCACTGACAATAAGAAAAACACGCCACTGCATTATGCTGCTGCCTCAGGGATGAAGACGTGCGTGGAGGTGGGCATGTTTTTCAAGCAACTTCTATATTTTCAGTGATTTTAGTGTTTTTCTATATGTCATGCTATATTGTAAACATACTGTCATGCATAATGCCATTACTCAACTGTGTTGTTGCGTTATGTAAAATTTCTTTCCTCACAGTTGCTCGTAAAGCGTGATGCAGACCTGTTTGCTGAGAACGACAATAAGGAGACACCATGTGACTGTGCAGAGAAGCAGCATCATAAAGAGTTGGCACTAAGTCTGGAGTCTCAGATGGTCTTCTCGACAGACCCCAATGCTGAGGACATTGAGGCCGAGTACGCTGCCCTAGACCGCAGGGAGGTGAGCAGCATAATAGCCTTTGTGAAATGTCCAAACTTTGTAGTTTTCATTTCGTTATTGGGGCCTGTCATAAAGTACACTTCAGATTAGAAAGCTGTAATTGGTGGAGGTGCTGATTTAAGATGTAGAATACTCGGCTGAATGATTAATCTATCTTTGATTATGTCTCAGTTATACGAGGGCTTGCGGGTCCAGGACCTGAGGAGGCTGAAGGACATGTTGATAGTGGAGACAGCAGACATGCTGCAGGCTCCTCTCTTCACTGCAGAGGCTCTCCTCAGGGCACATGGTACGCATGCCATGTCACATTAAAATATCTGTTGGGATCTTCTTCGCTTGGCCAGGTTCACTCTTTGGATGATGGAAAATGTCAAACTATTTAAACATTAGTTAATATTGTTGCGGACATGCTAAATCCACCTGTTCTAAGAATCACAATAGCTAATGGAATTCGACCCCGATATCCCCTGAAAACTGAATTCCCCTGAATTTGCCGCATGTGAAGTGTGTATAGCACTGGTCCACCTCATGCGTTTGCTTTTGTCTGTTTTAACAAATGGAATTAAAGGCTAAAATTTAAAAGCTGTGTGGTGAAAATTACATAGTTGAATCTGTGCTTTCTTTACTTATTTCTAATTATGTGATCAGGCCATTAGCAGGCCTTGTTCTAGATGAGTTGCATCCATGGGGAAAACAGGCAGAGTTCTGCTCCACCATGCTTGCTATTATTACAAGTCTGTCCTCTTTGGATTAAAATATGGGGTCTTGCCTCCTTAGAATGTGTAAAACAAAATTTTGTGAATGCAAAGGGTAGACTGTATAATTACGGGTTATACATGAACAGTATTTTGCAAAAACTCAGCTGAAAACATAATCATTCTCCATAACAGATTCGGTCACTTGAAATCAGTTACTGGTTAATAATGTTACTTTTTTGTTCCATGTCACCCACTAACTTCTACTTTATGCCTCCAAACTCCCAAATATTTTTGGATCAACATGATGTATTACTGTATGATTTCATTCAGTGAACCATTTATCACAGGCTATACAGCGTAGTCTATATATAACATTACATGGCTTTGATTTGGATTACACGGTAAATTAAACTACCTCATTATGTTTGTTTGCTTTAACCAGATTACCAAGCGTTCTTAGGTAGTGAGAACAAGAGAACAACCGCTACGCCAGCTAATCCAGAATATTGACAGGCGTATATCCTGTAATAAATACAGGCTATTTACTAACTCTCTGACTTCATATTAATATACTGGAGGTTGTTATTGTGGGCTACTTGGTAGCTACAGTACTAGTCAAAAGTTTGCATACACATTCTAATTTGATGGTGTTTCTTTATTTTTATTAATTAAAAGACGCCTCATGTCTTAAAGTAATGATGGATGTCGTTTCTCTTTACTTAGTTGAGCGGTTCT
>JAOTRR010000051.1:28273462-28284823 GCA_028570945.1 Gogo arcuatus
TTCATTGTTTTTGTATGTGATTTATTGTATTTTTGTACATATATTATATTTGGCCTGTCAACTGTTATGAAGACTAATTAGCAATCTGTCACATTTCAGACAAAGTATTTGCACACAAATATACACACATGGATTTCTAAACATGTCCAAAATCTAATGCCGTGATTCTACTTTGGAGTAGCACCATGACATTTTTTTCTTCAATGTGACGTGTTTATTATTTATGATTTAAATGAGCCTAGTGACAAGTATCTAATAATGCTGATGCTGATATGAGACATATGAAATACTAGATGTGATGTCAAATGAACTGACCTGGAAACTCAATTATTGTACATGCATATTTTAAACAATTTCTAAGCAAGAGCAAATGGATCAACTGAGGGCTGGAATTAAAAACTGACTATGAAAGTATTTTCTTGCAATCTAATTAGGCCAAATGTTTTGTAGGCAGTATTATTATAAAGCACTTTTTGTGTTTGTGCCAAATTGAAAACCTTGTTTCTTACTATGCATACGTAATGTTTTTTTTTGTTTCCTTTGTAAACATTATGTTTTTGAAAAAAATAAAATAAATTGATTTGATGACTTGATGGTGAATGTGTTTTTTATTTCTAGAGTTACAGAATTCCACTTTATGGATGAAGAAAGTATGATCTTTGAAGAAAGTATTATAACGTGCAGTATTTGGCCAGTGTGAGGGGAATTTCCTCTAGTCTGTGTTACACACAGGGACCTTGCGATTTCATCAGTGATGAAAAGAAGAACAGTGAGCTTTATCTCACACTGCATCTCACACTGAGAATTTCCATGGTGAACTGTGTTTACAGTATACAAAGAGGGCGGGGTGGGAGAAACCAAAAAATTGGGCCAAGACATCAAAAATATCTCAGAAATCATATTTAATAGTGATTTCTTATAACACAAATGTTGTAAAATGCTTGATTCTGATTGGTCAGGAAGTGTTGATTAATTTTCTGTAACAGCATGGCTATGATAGTAGTTCTGATTGCATGGTTTATATTAATGTGCCCATTCTAATGTTATTATTTCTATAGTAACAGCCTACACAGGGACTTGTATGGCAGACGCTCCACATATAAATGGATTTAAACTATGTGTGTAATTGTTGAAACGCTTTCTTGAGATGTTTATATAGCATTTTTGGAAGGAGTCTAACATATCAGGGCTTTATAACAGTCAGAAGTAAAACTGTTTCTTCAAGTGTTCCAACATGGGAAAGTCTTCTGGACAAAGAGATGTGCACTCTGTGGCTTCTCGGTATTATGTCAGGCCAGGGGTTTTTTGGGCTTAATTTCAAGAAAGAGATAAAAGGAGGAAGAAGATAACAGGAACTAACTTGCAAATATTGTGTCACTATAATTGATCAGTATAACTGTGGTATAAGAGGAATAAAACACTTCAGGATGTGCTATTATAGGAAAATAAAAAATGATGCTGGTTTGATTTAGGGTTTTTGATTTGGGTTGATATCACACCACCCTGTTGATTGGTTATGTAATAAAAAACAGTGTGCCTTGTCATGTTTTATTGCTTACTTATCAGGAACCATGTGTGAAATGTTTACATTAGCCTGTAAAATTGGGTGAAGTCATTTGTCCAAGTGTACATGCAAGCCCATAATTTTTACTAACATATACAAACCTACTAAAATGTGCCCACAAGTAGGACATGTAACTGGAAGCTGATAAATTTAGGAGGCTTTCCAATACAGTATCCAGCTGAATCCCTTTCCCAGAACATTTATAATCTTGGCAAGCTCACTGTCTGCACTCCAAAAGTTGTACAAGCAGCTCCAGGTAGACCAGGACTTGGAGTGGAAGTGGTCAGAGAACATAAAGCAAGAATTTCAATTTGCTATTGTATTACTATAGAGATCTTTCTCTTTGCATACCACATTGCCACTTCTTATACACATAAAATGAAATCTAGTCTATTGGAGCTTACAAAGCCTGGAGCTTACAACCTTTTGACAACTATTGCAATGTTATTGAACATTAGAGGAAGAGCATGTGGGACAAAACTAAAGACATGTTTCTTGTGAATTATTTGTGTTTTCTCCTGCTACAAAACATGGCTGCTGGCTGTCAAATACCAGTCTGTCAGCAGCCTGAACACTGTTAATTCCACTGGTAGTGTGTAGTCAGTAGAAATGGCTCATGTCTTGCTCCTTAGTATTCCCAGAGTTATTGGCCATCTTGTTGGCAGACACAGTGATACAGCTAATACATTGCCGTAAGGAGCTCTGAATGATGCAACAGTCTGTAAAGACACATGTATGGCTAAGTACTTGGTTTGGCACTGGACAAGCACAAATCTAAGCTTTTTGGTTCTCTTATTTTCTATAGCCATGCAAGTCTATAAAAATGTTTCGTATCATGCAGGCAGCGTAGAATTTGTTAAAAAGGAAGTGATCTAAAGAAAGCCTGATGCCATAAAGATAACCTTAGTCATTTAAATGCAGAGTGGTTTTAATGGGACAAAATTGTGTAATCAAAAGATGGAAAGAGGGATGGTAACTTTTTTCGCTATGATGCTAGTACTGATGCTTTTTGGAGCAATCTTTTGAGAAATGCCTGCTTGCTTACTATAGTTTTAAATTTGTCCACCATTATTAACTTGGTTCTTTTTTGTTATTTCAGTTCCATAGCTCTACTTTACTGTAATGTTGCCTGAATGCGAAGAGAAGCTGGAAGTTTCTTTTGGATAAAACAGAGCAAGGTAAGTCTGTAACAATCAGCTTAGGTGCCAAACCATCTAGGCTTAAGGGAGAAATTTACCAAATTTGGCTATATTCTGTTTTGACTCTTTTGATTTCTTTGAACTCCATGTTAAACCTGGTGTATGACATGACTCAGTGTCCACTTCCACTAATGAATAAAAGAGTAAGAGCAAAACTCGTGACATATTCCATGTGAGTTACATACAGTATTTTCACCATCTTTAGTAACTGCTTTATCCTTTTCAGGCTCACTGTGGATCCAGAGCCTATCCAACACTGGGTGCAAGGCAAGACAATACACCCTGGAGGGAATGGCATTCAGACCTATAGGCAATTTATGTAGCCAATCTGTCTACCTATATTTCTAAACAGTGAGAGGAAACCAGACAACTTGGAGAAAACGCATGTGAAACTCCTCACAGACAGTAAGTTCAGGATTGAACTGTTGAACCTAGAGAGGCATTGATGCCACCCACTGTTTCACTGTAATATCTACCTAAAAAAAAAAAGAAAAAAGAAAGTATAAAATACTCTGACACCTCGAAATTATGACTTTCAGTCTACAAATTCTGTAATTTTAGGACATTCATTTATAAACATTTAATCATCAGTAAGGTCAAAGCAGATACAACCTTTTAACCTAAAAGTTTTTTTTTATATATATAATCTTAGGCAATATGTATTGTCAAATTTCTGACATATTCAGTATCGTATAAGTAAGGAATAAAACATGACAGAGTAGGAAAATAATCAACAACATGGTAGTCTGATATGAAGTGTAGTTACTGTTATGACCCCAAAGTTTTCTAAAACAGCACATTCCGAAGTGATTTATTCCTCTTATACCACAGCTATTTGCTAATGATCAAGAACAACACATCATACTTTTTAACTATATAAAGATATGGCTAAAATTGTGGAACATCCATGAAACAACTTAGTTCCTGTTATCCATGGTGGAAAACATATTGACTGTTACAAATCACTGACACCCAAGACTCCTTCCGTAAATGTTAAAGCTCTTACATCCAGCGGCAGCCACAAAACATTTGTTTCGAAAGGTCTTGGTTAATGCTTTAAGGTTAATAGATTTCTATGCTGATGAGGGACTTTGGTGGTCATGTAACATTAATTAACATAGAGTTAATTAACTGAGTTAAGAATATACTTTAATCAACACGAGACATTGTCAGCATGAAGCCACACCCTTAGACTCAGACACTGGTTTTATACGACTCACAGTTGGCATGGTTAAGGGAGTGAGTACTCCTTTAATCACTAAACATGTGTATGTGTTTAGGTTTAATTGTTTCATTGTTCAGCCCAGCAGGAATAGACTCACAGGGAGACGCCCGTCTCACAGCAATTATTCGCTTTCATCATTGGCCCTTGTGAATCAGGGGTTGTTTTTTTTAACATGTTGATAAAATAGCAGATGTAAGCTAGACAGCTAGAGTTTCTTAGAGGGTTAACACACACACACACCCACACACACACACACACACACACTTTATGTAAGAAAAGAACTCAAACCTCCCATCCACTCCCGCTGGCTTCGAATGATAGTCATGAGTCTGCCACAGCTGGGTGTTGCATTTGAAAGAGTGGGGAGTCACAGCCTCCCATGGAGTCCCTCAAAACACACACCCCTGCTCCATAGTCTCCTATTGAGCTTTACGACTCTGGTTTAACGCATTATTCAGCTACATCAGCTACATCAAAGCAGGCTACAGTGAAGTACAGAGTGTGAAATTAAGCACCGCTCTTTTTACACCCAAAGGTGTTTGCTTGCACACAATAGAAAGTCGGGGTGGTCTCTTAGGCTTAGGTGGCCAAACAAATGTGCCTGATGATGAAGAGAGATCTTTCAGTCTTCATCAAGCAGACATGTCTTCCTGACGCTGCCAGACAAGGGGACGTTTCACAATTAGGTTAAATGTAGTAATTAAGGGTTAACTATAGTGTGCCTGAGCTGTAACCTGAGGAGGGGTTTAAATTAGCCAGGGTAAACCACCCGAGGTCAGACATGCAAATCAGCAATCTGAGGCCTGCAAGACTTCAAGAGTGTATCTGTACTTCCAATGCTGACAGCTTTGACACAGTTATAAATCACTCCTGACAAAACGCTTCTCGTAATGTCACCTCGGAGTGTTCTCTCTAGTGCCCAGATGTGTTTATTCTGTGAATATGTTGTATTTCCACTAATCAGTCATGAGCAGAATCTTACTTATAATGCAAACATGATGCCATGGGCTATAAATGAAAGGATAAGCATGCAGATCCCTAAACACATACATTAAAAACCACGTGTGATTAATAAATAACTATAGATGGTTGACAAATTAAAGTGAAAAAAAAGGGGGGAAAAAGTGTCTTAGTAATGCGTTTGGACACCACAAGTCACCAGATCCCCATAGTATAGATTCTACAAGTCTCTGGAAATCTCTGGACATTAACAAGATAAAATATTTCATTTTCATTTCATTTCATTTATGATGTTAAGATGGTGGTGGAGAGTGCTCAGTTCATAATCTCTCAGAGGTGTTCAACTGGGTTGAGATTTGGTGAGTGTGACAGCCATAGCAGATAATTTATTTCATTTTCATCTTCATCAAACCACTCAGTGAGTCCTCGTGCCTGTTTTGGTTTGCAGTGACACTTCTCTCTAAGGGGACAAGTGAAGTCAAACCATGCAGCAAAATGCCTCCCATAGAATAACAGAATCACTGGTTCATCCTTTAATTTGTCACCCATCTGCTGAAGAGCTCCTAAAAACAATCAGTATTTTCTTTGTGAAGATGCTTGAATTTTAAATGTGTTGTAGGCAAGTTAATCCTACTATTTTGAAAATAATTACTTTAACACTTTACTTGAACCCTGTGTCATCATACAGATGTAACCATGTCACATACCTGTCATGCCTGATGCTGCAGTAAGTTGTCATAACAGCTGATGTCCAGTAATACAACAGTATTGTGTCACATTGTCTGTAATTTACATGATTTCTGTCATAATGTTTGGCGTCGTAATATTATGTCACATGCAAATCTTTTGATAGATGTGCTCTAATTCTAGTTAGTGTCTGGCTTAAGAGAGATGTTATTACGCATACAATATGACTGTATGATATACCGTCTTCTGTCACATCATGATCAAAAAAGAATTGTAATTAGACATGGCACAATGCCACTTTTTCTTTTCCAAAACTGATACTGATACCGAAACATTGAGCATCAACTGACATCGATACTCATCTGCTAGTTTTTCTTTACAAACTACTAAGCTTTAAAAATGATCTCAAAATGAACCACTACACTTAAAAAATAGCTAAAATCATGACTTACATTAAACTGCTGCTTTGTGTATTCAGTTAAACTCTTTCAAATCATGTACATGGCAAATACAATAAATATAATAGTGTAAATATAATAAAAACAACCTTAATAAAAAATAAAACTGTCTCTTTATACTGTACCCCATACTATAAACATTTCCAGCTCCATTTTTAAAAAAAGCCAATTAATTTTATTTTTTTTATCACTGGATCTAATTGTATTCGTTCTTTTATTCCCCAGATATCCGATCCATGATTTTTGCTCGTATTGGCCTCACCGTATCAGGTATCATAACCAAAATACTCCCAAATACAGTACATTAGGAGTACATTTTTCACTGTATAGTTTTTGTATAGTTAACTTTTACTTCTTACATATTCTTCATATTCATCATATTCTATGAGATACCGGATTTAGTGACTCTAGCACCCCCTCTAGAACTATGACAGACTCATGACTCATTAATTACATTTTTGTAAAAGGCAATCCTTTAACCTTTTTTAAGTTTTTTTTTTTATCTTGACACAATAAGGACATTTTCTATAGCTAAAGAAAAGCAAAATCCTTGACACTGTATGACAGGCACATGACACAATAATGACATGTTCTCTATAGTTAGTAGAACTGAGTAGTAGGATGATGGAATAACTCAATAGGACAACTCATTTATAGAGACTCATGAACTCATGGGCAGATGATTTACAAACCTAATAATAATCTGAAATCGTGTTGTTATTAAACAAAGAAAAATATATAATTGTTCATATGGTAACCTTTCCTGTAATCAGACATTAATTTAACATTTAGGGAAGGGATCCTGGGTATCTGCACTCTGTAAAGCTCAGTAAGTTTCCCACCACAGGAGAATCTTCAGGCAGAGAACTTTGTGGTTTCCAAGTTCTCGATAACATGATAAGCTGTTTTTGTCTTATTAACTTCAAGAGAGAGGAAAAAAGAGAGGCTGGTGAGGGAATAACTGATAAGTCATAACAGGAACTCATTTGTTACAAGGATGTTCCACAACATTAAATGCAACTACAAATGGTTATAAGCATGATGTGGCATTCATTAATAAAATAACAATTGTAATTGTTAGAAAATTACAGTGGATAAAACACTTAACAATAAAACACTTAAATTTACAATTAAATTAAATTAAATTATTTACACAATTAAATGTTGAAAAGAATAGGCACCTTTCAAGGCACTCAAGGACATCTTACAAAACACACATTAAACAACACACAATAGCAAACAAGTATAATCAATAATCAAACAAGGCGAACATATAAAATAATAAGTTAAAATAATAAAGATATTTGCAAAAAAACATCAGTGCAAAAAAAACAAATAAAACTTAATTTGAGTGTAGCCGTTAGGGTTAGAATCAGACAGAATAGGCAAGTTTGAAGAGGTGTGTCTTAAGGCAAGATTTGAAGGTAGGAAGAGAGTCAATATTACAGATGTCTTGTAGGACAGAGTTCCAGAGGTGAGGGGCAACATGGCTGAAAGCTCTAAACCCCATGGTAGTCAAACGGGCAGAAGGAGGGAGACTGATGGAGGAGGAGGATCTAAGTGTATGGGAGGATGTGAAGATGTGAAGGAGATCAGAGAGATAGAGTGGTGCTAGGTTATGAAGAGTCTAGAAAGCGTGAAGCAGAATCTTGAAATCAATACAATATTTAACAGGGAGCCAATGAAGTTGCTGGAGGACAGGAGTAATATGTTCTATGGAAGGGATTCTGGTAATGATATGGGCAGCTGAATTCTGAACCATTTGAAGTTTATGGAGGAGTCTGTGAGGAAAACTAGAGAGCACAGAGTTGCAATAGTCAATATGAGATGTAATCAGAGCATGTGCAAGTATAGCGGTGATTTTAGATGTAAAAGATGGGCATAGAGTGATATTACTGATATGTGCTTCAAAGAGTAAAGTACTGTCAAGGATGACACCCAGAGTCTTAACCTGGGGGGACGGAGGAACTATGAAATGGTCAGTAGTCAGAGAAAAACTGTCAAGTTTGGCCAAAGTATTTTTAGTACTTTGAGAAAGTTAGAGGACAATCAAGATTGAATTACCAGTAGGCAGTCAGAGCGTGAAGAGGGTGGAAGAGTGGAATTAGGCTTGGTAGAGAGGTAGAGCTGGGTGCCATCAGCATAACAGTCAAACTGAATACCAAATTTCCTGAAAATATGGCCAAGAGGCAGAAGGTAAATAATAACTAGAAGGGAGCCTAAGACAGAGCCCTGGGGAACACTGCTAATAACTGGGCAGGACTGTGATCTGAAATGTTTTAGTTGGACAAACTGAGTGCGACCGGAGAGATATGAGCTAAACCAGGTAAGAGGGGTGCAAATGATTCCAATGATTACTAATCTCTGTGGGAGAATATTATGAGAGTCTGTATCAAAGGCTGAGCTCAGATCAAGGAGCAGGAATATGGTTAACAGCCCAGAGTCGGCTGCCATCAGCAGGTCATTGGTGATTATAACCAAGACTGCCTCCGGGAAATTGACAAAAATTCCAGACTGAAATTGTTCAGACGATTGTCAGTGATGTGAGAGTGAACCTGAGTTGCAACAGTTTTTTCAAGGATTTTTGAGAGGAAAGGTAGATTTGAAATCAGACAATAATTATTCAAGTTGTTGAGGTCTGCACCAGGTTTCTTAAGAATTGGAGTTATTGCAGCTGTTTTGAGAGATGAAAGAACAAGACCAGAAATAACAGAGGAATGTATGATGTCATTTATCACAGAGGAGAGAGGGGGTAGAAAGGCTTTTACCAGATGAGTAGTTAGGTGGTCTAACTGGCAGGTAGAAGATTTAGATTTTCAAACAAAACCAAAGATTTCAACCACAGTTGGGAGTTTAAAACTAGAAAGAGAAGAAAAAGAGGGATAATAAAAAGCTGGAGAAAGTGAACTGCATGCTATATTTTCTGAAGAGGTCAATTGCTGGTGGATATTTTCAATATTAAAAAAGGTAATGAAAGTGTTACATTGAGCAGTGCAAATGAGGTGGAAGAGTATCAGGTGGCCAGAGGATGTTATTTACAGTAGAAAACAAAGCTATTGTGTTCCCTCTTGTTTCAGTTTTGGCTGTAGAGAGAGCATGCTTATCATAACATACGTGTTCATCATACATATTCTTATGAAAAACAAGGCCAGTTTTTTGCATAGAGGAAGTATGTTAAGTGTTAAGTTATAATAGAGTTAAGATCGCTTAACACTTCCTATTTTGCTCTTATATGGAGACTCTGATATTTACAAAGTGTGAGTTTGTCTGTCAGGGCGTTTGAAACTTGAAGTGAATCCCTCTGTGAATGGTTATAGAGATTTAAACTGTTGTACTCTATGGTGAGATCATAAGACATGAGATTTAGAAAGTAGGTTAACAAACTCAGCTACTCACAGAAAATAGACATTAAATACTGTTTATCACATTCTTATATAGTGCTACAAGTCTTCTTAATGGTTAATTGATTATTGTGGATTTTAATTCACTTGTGAATCCAAATATTCGATGATTTTTGCTCCAATGGCCGAGAAGGAGTTCCTACTGAAATCACATGGTAATGTCCTGAACAAAAGTCTTGCTTGTTGCATCCTTCTAATACAAATGTTCCTTTGTATATATTTTTCATTTTGACTTTGTTTTTCCAGACTGACTCAGTCCAAGCTGCAAGTCCTGTTTTGGCAGCATGTGTTTTATTCACAAATTTGGCCATAAAATGTTGGACTTGTCAAAGCTGAAGATTAGAAGGGAGAGGAAGGAGGTGAGCCTTTGTGAAAAGTGTGGTGCCCACCATTGTTTTTCTTTTGTGGGTCTCTGCAGTCTGCCACACTAAAAAGTCACGTCTCCACTGAGGTTCTAAAAAGTTCCTCAAAAATAGTTATACAACACATTTGGAGTAGGTTGAGATTAAAACTGTCCTTTATTGATTTTATTTGTGAATATCATGTTAACATTAATGCAGCTTTTAAAACCATTGATCACACAATCAAGCACTTTGAACACTTGTGTAACAAGGATTTTGAAAACACTGTGCATTGCCACTTCTGCCATCCTAACTCTATCCCTCCTTCTCCCTTCACATATCCATTCCCCCTTTCACTTTCAGGTCAGGGTCTCTCTGGATCCAGACCCTATCCTGGAAATACTAGGAATGAACTGGGATGCCCCGTGAATGGGACACCAGTCCATCACCAATCCACCTACCGGAATCTTTTTGGGAAATGGCAGAAAACCGTAGAACCCAGAGGGAACCCACATGAAAAAGGGGAGAACATGCAAAGAAATTTTTTGACAGAATGTAACCTGAGCTCAGGACTGAACCCAGGAACCTGGAGCTGTGAGAAGGGAAAACTACCTGCTGTGCCACTGTGCCACCCCTAATATAAAACATGATCAGTAAAATATGAGTTAAAATTTGTATGTTTATTTTCTTTATATGAAAAAAGGGAGTGTATTTTACTGTACAATGTAAAAGGTGGCTGGAACAGATTGCAGGCCAAGTATTCCATCTCTTAATTATTGGCCAAGTTCTAGACAAGTTTGATAGTAAAGTCCTGCTGTGCTCCTGCAAGTGACCCTGAAAAGCTGCAATAGGACCTTAGCATGCATGTAAAGTTCACAATGCCTCTCAGAGAGAAGGCATATCATGCTCTGTCAGAACTCAGGACTTACCACAGAAAATCTATAGGGCAAATCCCCCCAGAGAGCCATTCATATTAGCTTGAGACCCCCAGCGACCCTGGAAGTGTGCATGTGGTTATGCATACATGGGCTGAAGGGAAAGAAATGTGAAGTTGTTAAGTCATTAAGGTTAAAATTTGCTGATGTAGATCATTTGCACTAATAATCCATCATTTTCCCCAAACCAAATCTAATTCTTGCACTGTTGCTGCAGTGTCTTAATGTCACACTTTTTAAAAATGTGAAATTGCAATGATACAGTTGGGTCCATAAGTATTTGGACAGCAATGTAATTTTTTTTGTAATTCTGCCTCTGTACACCACCACAATGGATTTGAAATGAAGCAATCAATATGTGATTGAAGTGCAGACTTTCAGCTATAGTTCAAGGGGTTTAACAAAAATAATGCATTAGCTATTTAGGAATTCCAGCCATTTTTTACATAGTCCCTCCATTTTCACAGACTCAAAATTAATTGGAAAATTGACTGATAAGCAGTTTCATGGCCAGGTGTGGTCTGTTTCTTTGTTATTTCATTACATTACAGGCATTTAGCAGACGCTCTTATCCAGAGTGACGTACAACAT
>JAOTRR010000051.1:28284923-28295121 GCA_028570945.1 Gogo arcuatus
CAACTTTTTTGAAATGTGTTGCTGGCACTAAATTCAAAATGAGCATATATTTTTCCAAAAACAATAAAAATTTCTCAGTTTCAACATTTGATATGTTGTCTTTGTACTATTTTCAATGAATTATAGGGTCTCCATGATTTGCAAATCATTGCATTCTGTTTTTATTTAAGTTTTAAACAGCTTCCCAACTTTTTTGGAATTGGGGTTGTATGAAATATGCATTTTAATGTAGTCTGTTTGAACCATTCTGCTTGTTTCATAAGTAATAAGCAGCTATGAGTCATTGTTTTGAGCAGTACTAACTTTGCAGATATATTAAACTGAATGTATATATTTTCTTAGTGCTTCCATTTTGGATGCATTGTGTATTCACAAATGCAATTTAATTCTAATCCAACATCAGTAAGTTCATCAATTATTTTTTTATTTGTCTAAAAACCCAGGGCCATTTGTTACGAACATTGTCCAAGGATCTACATGAGGCATAGAGCCAGACACAGTACTAACAGGTTTGAAACACACATCTCATCTAGCTTGTGAGTAGAAATTCCTGCCAAATTGAGTTCTCATGAACAAAAGAAAACAAATGTCTGCAAAGTGTAGTGCAGAGTGCTGACTGACATTTGAAAACTTTTCATATGAAAGTTGCCTTCATCAATGACTTTTAAGCCTTATTCAAAGAATGATTTGGTTGCAACCTTTAAAATCAATGTGATGAATTCATTCACTGTTTTCTACAAGTTCTTTACAACGCCTTGTTTAGAATTGTAATGAACTGGGCCTACTGTACCCAGCAAAGACAAAGTAATGTCTTCTTCCATTCAGTGTGTAAGACTGAGAATGCTACAAGTTTCTGATTTACAGCTGGGCTGAAATTACCCCATGGGACTTCTCTCTGGTCCGGATGCTGCACAAACATGAGGACTTCCTGCATACGGCTCCAGCTCCAGACACAGCCGTGCCTTCAGAACAGCCGTCTGTTCCACCAGCTCCTCTGCCAGATCCACTCTGTGCTCTGCACTCTTATAATCTCATTGCCACGCAGCATGTGACCTTGTACCTACATCCGACATGCATGCTACACTCCTCTTTCACAGAATTTGTATGGGGCTTAGTGTATTTGATTCAAAACACATGATTTAACAGGCGTTTTAGTGTGACATTGGAGTTTTGCGTCATTCTGGCTAAACAAGATTTAAAAAGCATGGAGTCAAGGCACAAAACAGAAAGCACATTCAAAACACATTCAGAGCAAACCAAGCATGGACACAATGTGACAAAACAGATCTGTCCTGAAGGTATCAGAACAGTAATAACATCCCACCCATATAACACTGCACCTGGAACTTGGAGCAGATTACTTCGTTTAAACCCTGATTAAAAAAGCATGTGTCAGAATTTTCACAGACAGCTTTTTCAGATGCTGTGCAGTAAAGGCTACTGGAGTACAGCAGCGCTTCAGAGAGACTTGTCTGCTGTTATTCAGGTCATTCCCTCATCAGTATAAGGGCATATGGGAATACGCAGCTGTACGGCACTCACTGGCCTCGCCTTGGTTCTTCACTTATGCATTCATTCCAATTGCTTTAGCACTGCGGTACTGTTGGTGAAGAATGAAAAAGTCTTTAATGGCTATAAACCCCACCTTAAACATGTGCGTAAGAGAGAGGACCTCTTTCCTAGAAAACTGCTGAGGCATTATAGACCACTTTATAGGGAGTTTGAAATATGTGTTTTGGCATGGAGGATGGCATGGAGGACGTTAAAGATTGAACTAATATTGACCTAAAATGATTACAGCTCAAGTGTTATTCAAAACTTATGTATGTTCAGCAAATATATTGGTGTAAATACAATTTTATAGTAAATGCATGATAATGTAAATTGGCAATTCTCTTTAGTGTAAGAGAATAGCTATTTCACTCATACTGGCCCTACATGGTAGTATTAGGAGGGGCTGAATAAGCGGGTCAGAAACATTTATATGACACACTGAATAAACACAAGAAGCCTAACTTTGGGAAGGATTAAAAGTTTCATAATATTGCCTGATTCCTTTCTATGAATCCAGATGTTCTTGATTGTTGTTGTTTTTTTTTTTTTCCAAATCAACGCCAGATTTTAATGAGTCACTGTATGCTTTTCACTGTTGTCTTTGCACGGGCAAGGTTTAAAATGCACTTCTTCCAGAATTCAACTGCTGACAGCTATTTAGCTTATACTGTACACAAAAGCTACACTTTGTAGCACTATATACTCTAAAAGAAACTGGTATCATGATTATAGGACTTGGATGATAAGTGAAAAGATCATATCAGGGCTTTTGTGAATTGCACCACTTAGAATGACAAATGTGGTATACATTTGCACGTGTTCCTTTCTATGCTACAAAAATCTCATTTTGCAAAGAGTTTTGCTTGAACATGTCTGCATATTGATAGAAAATGATGTGGTGGCTCAAAGATATGCACTTCCAATCTTTTCTGTGCATTTTGTGTCTCTTCAGTTTAACTTTGTAAGGACAACTAATTTTCTAATTTTGTGAAGGGAAAGACTCAAGTAAGACTAAGAAGCCTAAAATGCATCAAACAAAGAGGATTTGTGTAATAGTCTGTTTTGGGGAAAGTGGTGTAATTTGGAAAGTAGGGCAATTTCTCTCTTTAGAGTAATTAAGAAACCTTACAAATTTCTCTAAACAGAGAAATTACACTCTATTGAAAATAATCCTTATGATGGCGGCTGGTTTCTGGGTGACATTTAACATCTAATATAAAGATTGTGATCAAACCTATCTGATCATTTGTCCCTTCACAGTTAAAAGGTTCCAAGATGTCTGACTATGATGGTGGAAAATGCCACAGTTTAACAGCTGCACCAAATTTGCATTTCCCCCAGTAGTCTATTCTAGAGTCTATAGACCTAATTTGAATACTTGAGAACTACACTTTTGAAGTGTTCTTTATGCCCTACCCCACTCAAGTTTCACACTTCCTTCAACAAAACCACTCCAATCCATTACATGTCAGCTTTGCACAGCCTTTAAGCCAGGATGTGGAGGTGAGCCATATCAGCTGAGAGAACAGGTTGCATTTCACTGAGGGATTCCTTTTACACACCACACACTTGCTAGTGACTACTGCTTCACACAACCCCACAATACTGACACAGAGCTGGAATCTAAGCATTTATGACCCATTTGGCCCTCTTCCACCCACAGACGGAAATCAGTGTGTGACTTTACAACCAAAAATGACCTCAAGTGGCCAAGGTCTGGACAGTCTGGACACAAACCGCCCTTTCATACACAATAGTCCTGTGGCATGTGCAACTACGAAATGCAAAGCAAGTATGCAGTAAGTTGTGGTGCAGCAGTGAGTAGGGGAGAGTTATTTTGAGAGGCATGAAGACACAGAATAGCTACTCCATCTGTTGGTGGGAAATCAGGGTGGGCAGGTGTTGGATGTTGTTCGGTGTGGAGCCTGTGGACAGGCAGGTTGCTGTAGCCTGCACACTGCGTCTCTGTTGCAGAGGAAATTTTTTGTGGGACATCAGGAATGATGGAGTCAATTGCCAGTGGGCCACTACACAGTCTGGCACATTGAGCTCCCACCCTCTGGTGCACAAGCATTCTGTAATAGAGGATACATTGTTGGAACTCGCCAAAGGGACAGCATGTGATGGTTGCTGCCCTCTGATGGATGTTAAACTTCTAAGGTGCAAAAACAGACAAATCAAGTAAGAAAAATGGCAAACCGTTATATTCATCCTTCTGGTGCATAAATCACAGCCAGCTGAGTTATGTCACATATCAACAAGCCATATTAACTTTTTCTTACATATACAGTATGTAAGGGTTATTTTGGTTCAAACATGAGTGGTTGAGATTGGTCTGCCACATTGGTTTCAGCTGGCACTTGATACTGATTCTGCTTATTTTATTACCCTAAAATCATTTTGCTGTGTTAGTTCATAGAACACGTCATGAAACTGGATATTTTCATAGGTTATTCTAGAGACAACCATCAAACATATGATGTAGAGTCTCCCACAGAGACTTAGGACTTTTATATGACCACCAAGAACATCTGTGCAATTAAACATCCAGTGCTATCAGTTCCAATGAGAAGGAGGGAAGGAGAAACAGCAGGGGGTGGAGTTAATAGACGGAGGTTATGAAAACCCTATATGGCAGAATTATTTAACCCTTTCATGCATAAATTACTTTTATGCATATCTAGATTCTTTTATACTATATATCTTTTTTCCTTAAAATTGTATGATATATGAATTTTGATTCTGTATAAATATTACTTATATTAAAAAGTAGATGGATTGTCCATGAGTCAAAAAAGGCTAAAAATGTATGCCTGAAATAATAATTAAAAAAATAATAATCTCCAAATGCCCAAACATTTTAACATACAGTCTAAAATATATAATGTTGAAGACAAAAATATTAGGAAAATATATTTTTTTGACCATAAAAGATTTACACAGTTTACGATTGCTGCATGACACAAGGAGCTTAAACAAAAACATCTTTCCCATGTTTCCCTGTGATAGATTGGTGACCAGTGGAGGTTGTACCCTGCCTCTCACCCAAAGGCAGCTGGGATTGGCCCCAGCTTCCCCTGCAACCCTGACAGATAAGCAGTATAGATAATGGATGAAAAACAACGAGCCATAAATTGACTGTCCATACATGTGGACACTATACATAAAAGAAACTATGCACTATGCATCACTATGCATGAAACTATGCATTTTTTAAAAGCCATAATTAAAAAGGAAATCATGAACAGCTGTTGTATTCTAACCACACCAATAAGGACAGAGAAAAAGAAGTGTGGACACACCTGACTGATATAAGATGGTACTTGCTTGTCAGACAGAGATGTTGCACATGTAGCTCATATAAACAAGATCAGGAAGCAAGAAAGTGAGTGAGATTTAATAATATCAATATTATTACTAAGCACTCCGGAGTCATCATCATGATAGCTTCAACATGCTTGCTGGAAGATCAGTACAGCTGCATAAGCCTGTAGCATTAGCATTCAAGTTATACAATTCCAGGTGAAAGATTTAGTATATGGTATATGCAGGTGGATATACGAATGCATGTGTGTGAGTCCACAATTCCATATGGTTTCAGTAGATTACAGAGTAAAAAATAATAGCACCCAAGTGTACTCTAATAAATCATTTCTTTTCGCAGGTCAAGGTGTGTCGTTCATGTATAAATCCCACATAAAGGCTTCAGTTTCAGAAAGCACTCACTTCTCCATTCAATCAAAGCACAGTATAAAACATATTTACAGTGAAAGCCTTATGTCTTCATGTTCAGCTGTGTACTGTTTTGTACCCGGTGTTTCTCGCATTGTGGGATAGGCTCCAGATCCACCACAACGTTTTTTCTTCTTTTTTTTTTTGCCATATTTATACTATACTTTATGTATAATTGAAAATGAGTACTTGTACTCTTACTTAATTCCATTTTCAAAATCAAAGATATTTTACTCCTTACATTTTTTATTTGACCTTCAAAGTAAATTTTGAAAGTCTCTTCTTTTATCATCCAGCCAATGACTGTATGTTATCAATCAATAGAATGGGCTCATGCACATTTTATTTACATTTCAGTTTAACGCATCCAATCAAGAATTGTTCCAATGAATCATCTGCAATGAGCTTCTCATGCTATACAATTGTAGTTAGCACTATAGCTTTCAGAGTGTGTTTGAATATGGATAAGCCACAAAGCAGCAGGATGAGCATGCCTGGCCCTACCTCAGTAAAATGTTACAATATACTAAAGTAAGCAAAGGCTTGTATAAAATTGAGGCATCTTAGAAGGCAAGAACTCCATCTAATTTGAAAAAAGAATGTTGATCTAAGTTTGGCTAATTTGCTAATGTTAACTGGCTACATTTAACAGTTATACATTATTAAGTTAGCCTGTTTTCTTTGCTAATGCCAGGTTAGACTAGCTTCGATTGCAGAAACTAACAAATTGGTTGGGCAGAAAGTCAAATTCTAGTAAATGATATTAGTTATGTACAGAATAACATAACTACATAACGTTAGTAATGCATATGAGTAGCAAACCTACAGAGTTAGAAAGATTTTTTTCAAGCAAAACAGCATAGTTGCTTATAACATTTTTAGATAAGTAATATGGTCAGTTTTATTTTATTTTTTTAATTAAAAATAATTTCGTAGTACTTTTTCCACCCCTGTGTATTAGGTCTTTTACTTATTGCTTGTTGTAACTAAAATGCACTGCTGTCACTTCCTAGATTCTAATCTAGGCTTATTTTCTAACAAATTTTTAATTACAATTCTTTTATTGTACTATAAATGTTTAACACGTGGAAAAATGAACAGCTTTTGGATAAGTTATTTACATTTCTCAATATATAATTCTTCCCAGGTCTTTTTCAGGAATAGATGTAGAGCTTATTCTAGAGCTTACTAGACAAAAAGCTAAAACCTTGGCTGATGCTGGGTCAATATGCACCTCTAAAAATGAAGAATGTCTGGGGATATCAGAACAAAGTTGAATTGGTGTTGTTTGGAAGGTGTATCCACCCATTTATTGGAAAGACATCAAAGAACTTAGACTAGAGGCAAGTCCTTTGCAGCAGTGGTACTCTTCCAATGAGACTAAAGATGATGAGAGGAAAGAGGAGGTGTTATGAAAAGAAATGCTAATCCCTGACATACTTTCTGTATCGCAGTACTTTTTTAGGGATTGAGCCACTAATTCTAAGTCCATCACTCCGCTTGTGTGTTCTCTACAGGACCCTGCTCCTTGTGGGATCAGGGGTCATTAAAGAACACCCACAGTGATGGGGTCAGAAGAGTATCAAAACAAAATGTGATCTGTGCAGCCATTTTATAGACAAGGAAGGAGAAGCGTTTTCATGCCACATGTAAGCTCAAGCAATCTAAAGCATTTATCTGTGATTATTAAACAGTAAGTTTGGAAAGAGGAAGACATGGACAGAGGCAAGAGAGAAACAAATGGGGGAGAAAGTGGGAGAGATTTGAGAAGGAAAGGATGGGCGTTGTAAATGAGTGAGCCAAAGAGAGGCAGACAGACAAAGAGGAGGGGACGACTGTTGTAGAGAAACAGCTGTTCTAGCTGAGCCCTGGCTCATGCTGCCTTATGAATTAGCAGAGAGAGGGGGGAGTATGAGAGAGCAGCCATCCAAACTGCCCTGCTGGAACATCTCAGCTAGCACTCACCATCCTTACACACACTCGATTCTCTGATCTTGCTCTGACACACTTTTGTTTGTGGTCCATTAGCACAGAGTGGGTCCTTTCTCATAGCCTTGGGAGGAGCTGCAGGCACTCTAACGACACACATACACACACTGGGTGGTCAGACAAAAAAATCCCCAGACAAAGTCCTTCACCCCTTTCTGACATCCTGCAGTAGACAGCCTCTTTGTATACACAATATCATCCCTTGTTACTAGGTGATACTCTTTAAGTGTATGGCTAAAGTTTTTTTTTTTCCTACAGATTCATCAACAATTCATAATCTCAGTTTTGCATGCCATTTTGTCCATTTTCATCGTTCCTCCTTTATAAGCAGTACTGTTGCCAGTTCTTTTGATAGGCTACATTTGTTGACACCAATTACTTCAGGCTGGTGTGGTCATTATTCTGTTATTTCCTTTCCTAACTTCACAAGCCTTGCAGAGGTTCAACAGAATGTGAACAGTTACAATGGGCATCTTTGTGGCAAGCAGGGAGGGCACATGCCTCATGAATTTCCCCTCCCTCTCCATGTATTCTGCTCTAGCCAAAGCAGGAGCTGGTGAGCTAATGGAAAAGTAAGAGTAAGTATGCAAGTGTGTGTTGGTGTGCATTTTATTTCGCACCCTGATACCTCTACACACTGATGTCCTACAGATGTGCAGTCTGAGTCCCTATGTCATTCCCATAGGTCAGTATGTGAGCTCATGCACACAAAGTAATATGTGCCATATTACAGGGTGTGATTCATACAATGACATTTGGGTGCATTTTAATTAGTTATTAAGGATGTTGACGTTTAGGTATTTCCAACTGTTCAAGCTAGCTCTTGGGAAATACACTGTATATCCACTCAGTGGCCACTTTAAATGGAACATAAGTACCCTACCCAATCTTGTGGCAAAAAAAAAAAAAAAGATATGCCACTTGTGGTCATGAATGTAAACTGTCTATTTAGACAGATTTGAGCTGAACAAAACAAAATCCGAATTGTGAAAAGAAGCTTGTAAAGGGAACACAGCCACAGCTACAGACAGGATGGCAATCGACCATGCTAGAAATAACTAGCTAACAATCTAGTGGTTAGTCGAAAGTTAACTTGCATGGAAGACAAAACTAAGATCATATCTTTGTGCCATGCTACTCAAATCATCTACAATATTATAACTTTCATTATTTAACTGTGTGGTAAAGTTATTTGTATAGCAGTTAACGCAGTATAATTTAAATTACATAACTACTTAGTTAATTCACAAAAAAGTTTTGTCTAAATAATGAGGTTGCCTCCTCACAGTAAACATATGTAATGAGGGAGTCAAGCTTGTGGGCAACAGTAAAAAGGTGTTTAGAAGCTTAATTTACATGACTATCTGACTTTTATTGTTTACCATTGAAGTGAATGAGAAGGTGCCATTTTAAAGACCGTCTCTTCAGCCATTTGTCTTTATTACTTTTTGGGGTTTGGGGGTCAAACACCCTCTGTAATTAGCACCCTGATCTGAGCTATGCTTTCTTTAAATGTTAGAAGACATTAGTCCCCCAGTCAAACCTTTAATGAAGCTTATCTATCAGCTGGGTTGGTTTAGCTAATGTGTGAGTCACACATCTGTGCTCATGGCAAAAACAATACTGCAGCAACTTGACTGAGGAAACAATGTACGTCACATGACTTCATAAATCCTGCGCAGCAGTGAAGACAAGTTGCTCCTCACATGCTCATCACATTTAACTATTTGTTAAAAGCAAAGTGATGTTAATGTGTTTGAGGCAACACTGACCTCATTGACTTACAGCTGGCCAAATATGGAGGGAAGATTCTGTTGATGGGAAAACCGCCTTTAAAATGCACTGCACAATGCAGTTCACTGTGTAGGAGTGTGTGCATGTGCAGTGAAGGATGTAGTGCCAATACTGTTTGGCAAACCCAAATCCCATGCTGTATTCTGTTGTGTGGAGCTGGTGAAATAAAACAGATTTCTCTCTCTATCTAATTTTTAAAAAATTCTAATTCTGTCTCTCTCATATTGTATCTGTGTCCCCTCCTTTGTTCCCACTCCCTCATAAACACATTTGCTTTCAGTTTCATGATTATCACAAATTAGTTATGAAGATGCATAAGAATGTACCCTTGTTGGTTGACATAGAATGAAACACAGACTTGCACTTGCATGCAAGGACTGAGGATGAATGTGGGTTACTACAATTGGTGGTGAAATTTATGTAAGCAGAAAATCACTGAAAAAGCTGTGGAATTGTTCCATACTGCAGACAGCAAAATTATGCATATAGAAATAAATTGATTTGTTTGGGAAATGGTTACATTTATTAAAAATGAACCAAGTTCCTTAAGGTTATAAATGCTCATCAGAGACGGGTGGTGAAAATGGAACAGCAGCACTATGCTCCCCTGACTTTCAAAGAAAAAAAGGCATCAGTGAAAGATTTCATCTGATTATTTCTTGTTAACAAATGTTCAGATTATTTTTGGTGGATTTTTGTAGAACCAAGTGCAACAGCTGCACCAATAAGACACCACAAGACAAAAAAACCAAACGAAAAAACAAACAAAAAAAACCCACCAAAGCTGGGGCTGCTTTTTTTTCTAGCCCAGACCATAGATTCATGCAGCCTATCAGGCACAGTCATGTCAAGTGCTTACCCAGAATGAAACTCCCTTTAGGTTTTGTGTACATTAGGACTAATATTTTTCAGCCAATGACGTTGGCACATCTGTAACACATCATCAACAATGACTGAGAAGACGAATATAAAATACAGTCATGATAATTTACTATATAATCCTTCACCCCTCCCCCCAAGTGCTTTTGGTGGAGGAGATGGTCTGAGCACGCATTGCCCAACACTGTAAAAATGATTTGTTGTTTTAACTTAAAAAAAGTGAGTAACCTGGTTTCCTTAAAATTTTGAG
>JAOTRR010000051.1:28389206-28412230 GCA_028570945.1 Gogo arcuatus
AGATACTGGATTTCTGATTTTCATGAGCTATAAGCCATAATCCTCAAAATTAAAACAAAAAAAGGCTTGAAATATTTAACTTTACACGTAATCAACATAGAATATATGAAAGTTACCTTTTTGAATTAAATTGCGAAATAAATGAACTTTTTCATGATATTCTAATTGTTTGAGATGCACTAGTATATGGATCGCCACTTTTCCATAAAGCCCAGCTTCATGCAAGGCTATTGTTGGCTGTACTTATATAACTATGCAGGCTATAGTTGTCTTGTTAACATCTATATGAGCTGTGCTTCTCCCCAGCTTTTGGTTGCTTTTCTGACTAATGACATCCTTATCTGGTCACTGACATTTAGTGGATGTCCTTCTCTAGTCAGATTCATGATTGTGCAATATTCTTTCCAATTTTTAAGGGATATAATGCTGCTCTGTGGAATGTTCAAAGTTTGGGATATTATTTAATAACCATATCCTTACTGGTACTTTTCCAGAATTATGTCCTGTACTTTTGATAGTTCCTTGGTCTTCATGATGCTGTTTATTTAGGTATGTTCTTCAACAAACTTTAACTGTACACAGGTATACTCCATTCAGCTAAATATATGACTTCTCATGGCAAAACTAATTTAATTGAGGTGAATACTTGTTCAATAAGTTTTACATATATTGATCCCCCACTTATAATGGGCACTATATCTATATCTATAGCTTATATCCATATATCTATATGCTCATGTATTTGCTAGCCAGAACATATCCAAATGTTAGATTTTAAGGTTTCTGATGAAATTGTTGGGTTTATTTCATTTAGAAATGAAATTTAAAATCCACCATTATGCTGAGTACATTTAAAATGCCAGAGAACATGCATATCTGCTGTAATTTTAGTAATGATCCCTGATGGGATATATTTAGCGGTTGAAGCTGGCTGTAGTTTTGTTCTGTGGGGTTCCACATTCTATCCACATGACTTGACCTAAAAAAGGGGGTATTTACAATAGACCTACTTGACACAGTTATTAATTGACGCATAGACTAGCTACTGTATAATGATTATGTTCTCCACGAAAATGTGCCTTCCAGGCCTTTCAGACTGGGGTTTCGGCATTTACAAAAGAACTGATGCATGCAGTCATGTTTTGAAAATGTTGAATGTTTCATCCACTTGTTCAGTAAAGACATGCTCAACAAAAAGTAGAGTAGAAGGAAAGATGTGACCTCATGACATTTTCCTCTTTTTTTAAACTCGTATCATGAGTCATCTTTTACCTGATATGTCCTGACTACAGCCCACCATGGTTCCTATATCAAATATTTACCATAACCGTTCTACTTTTCCCTGGCAGTCAAAGGCAGTTTTCTTCATAGCGACACTATTTTTTAACAGGTAATGGTTGCTACCATGAGAGTGACCCTTATACTGTATTTTCCAGTGCTCAAATGTAGCTTGAGTCATGTAGGCAGTATTTGGTGTTGTCTTTTCACAGCTGAAGAAGATGAATGCTCTGTTCAGAAGCCATCATGTATTTGAATAACTTAATACCCGTAATATTTATTTGTGGAGTCGTTAATATGCTGATAAAGTAAACAGTGTCATGGACAGCCAGTTTGTATGTATAAGCAACTAAATCAGGACACTTAGTAGCGTGTCTGGCAAATGACCAGAGGCTCTTGTGGTTGTTATTACTTGTTTCTTGTACTTTTTAATGTGCTCTGTCATCTTTAATAAAGAGCAGGGTTTTATTCTGCTTGTTCAGTGGAATGCTGAGGTTTTTGCTATATGCTGATCAGTTCTTTTGTTCCCAGACTGAATGAACTTAGAGTCTTGTTTTAAAAGCCTACTCCACTGGTCGTTTAAGACTGATGCTTTGCCTGTCATACTGAATGAACTGTGACAAATGGCATATTGTTAATTATGATTAAAACATAAATCTTCTAGTGACCAGAGACATCATAATTCATAACTGGCATGACAAACTAAGAAGGAAGTTTCTTTTCTTTTTTTTCTTCAAGAGAGTTATGGCTGCTGGATTGAATGTAGGTCGTTTATTTTCCGATTGTTATTTATCAAGGCTTCTGCTGGAGTCCATGGTGAGGGTGAATAAGTCATTCCACGTTTTCTCTGCTTAAATGAAACAATCTTTTCTCCTGTCTCCACAGGCCAGAGGACTACAGAATGAAGTGACCTCATCACCTCACAGAATGGACAGATTCAGTATCCATCTAAATATTTGCCTTTTTTCATACTCTTGTCAATATGAAATAAAGTATCTTTAACAATGGCTTGATTTTAATACATATCGTTTACCAACGACGGACACGGTTCTTAAAAACATTATTTGATGTATTTATCGAGCCAGGCCCTAAAGAAAGGCTTTTGGTAACCCTGTTAACTCAGAAAAGCAAGTTAGTATTAGAACACCGAGACTTTTTCTTTCTTTCTTTTTTTTTTTGGCCTGTGCTTTTGGCCACAAATGGCTTTCACAGGCCTCTGTGCAGCCTGCTGCCTGTCTGATTCGACTGTGGTTCAGTCTTAATTGACATCATATATTTATGTGTGGCTCTTGCAATGCCACATTTACCCTTTGAAGTGCACTAAACTCTCAGAACAACATGATGGTGATGGAAATGAAACACCCTTGTTTGCTGTCAGTCTGTGTCATAAGGGTCAGCAAAGTCCCGCTGCAGGGTTGAAGTGCAATTGCAGAAATAATGTTTCCACTATTTGATATGTCCATTGCAAAGGAGGATGTGTGTGGCTACAGGAGTCATCAAACACGTCTTTGATGTGAGCACTAATCAAGATTCCCGTGCCTGAGCTGACTGCCTTATGGGCTTTTAAAAAGAAAACAGTAACAAAGAACAGACAAGACATCACCACTCTCATATAACAGTTTTATTGGTTACAAAAACAAAGTAAAAATAAGTTACTTTTCTGCTTCAAAAGTTTGGTAGTGAGCCATTCCTCTGGCACCTGGTCAACACACAGTTTGATTCATTCTGAGGGGACAGTAGACCACAGGCCTAACTATTCAACACACTTCCACAGTGAATAGGCCCATAGGACAAGCACATACACAGAGAGAGACAGAAAAGGACTTCCAGTCTGAGCTCTTGTATTAAAACAAAACAAAAAAAGTTCAAGAGCCCTTACTGAATCCCCACAGACTGCATAACGTTTATCCTTACAAGACCAAATCCACAGGAAATTCACATTGACATGTGATTGTACAATCACACTCCATACATTATGTGTGGCATTTATAAGTATCAGTGGCAATGTTAGATTTGGTTCAATATGTTTTGTAAATTGTCTGGTGCTGCCAAGGAATCCTCTTTCCATAAATAAATGACAATAACATGACAGGAACATTGAAAGCATGGACAATCAAACATGGAAGCACTGAAATTCAATTTTTATTATAAAAACAATTACACAAACTATACAAATTCAATGTTTGTTTTTTTTCCCCCAAAGGACAACTAATACAAATCAACTGCATTGTTTGAGAGCTTTTCGTGGTTTTAAATGACTGCATGCACTTTTACAAACAAACAAAAAAAGGTCGTTGAAGGTCTGTGGGCACAGTATGGGTTCACTGCCCTCCCTCCATACCACCCACCCCCATCAGGCACTTTCCAAATACCATTTAGGTAATGCTATCCTACTGGACACTCGCGTAATATTAAGTGTGTATTTGTGTGTTTGTGGACAGGGCTGTCAGTGTGCAGATTTCTCTTCTTCTTGTGTTGTGGTCTGAGCTCCACTCCTATCAGTCAGGCTACGGGAGAAGCGGTGCATGCCTCGCTCCCTCATCATGGCACCGGGATAAGCAGTGCCAGGCTGGGCAACACGAGGGTTGGGATAGCTGGGCTGGTAGTACTGGGGTGGGTTGTGGCGGTATCCGCCATACGGGTCCTCTTCCTCCTCCTCCTCTTCGTCATTAGTGTCAGTGGGCCCGTAGTTTTGGTAGGAACTGGGAGGTAACTGTTGTACTATGGGAAGATTGGGGAATTGGGTTGGTCATCCATGTTTCTTCTGTCTATGTCATTCACCACCACCAAGAAAGTAGCCATTGGGTTAACGTCAGAGGAAAGCAGCAGAGAAATAAAGGCACAGTGTTAGAGAAAACAGGAAGCAGAAGATGAGTATGAGAAATTATGGCTTTCTGAGGAAGGGCCATCAGGTATGGATGTTAAAAACATTCCAGCCCAGAGAGAGAGACAGACAGACAGACAGGGCAAAGAAAACTGGATGGATTTGTGTGAATATGCATGCAGGACCTTTGCTGTGTAGTGGTGGTGATATTCAGGAGTGGGAGAATATGACATTCTATAATATGGAAGCTTGGGGGTTGTAGACACGTCTTTCCATAGGCACAGTCTTTTTTTTGCCAAAGAATGGAGGGATAAAGGGAAAGAAGAGAAATGGCAGCAGAGTTTCAGAGAATGGCTCTCAGTAGTCATTCTCATACTGCACTTCGCCTTCCCCTAGAGTCAGGAGACAGATGAGAAGGTCCCGGAAAGAAGAGAGAAACACACCATGTAAGTACGACACCCACATGATCGTTAAAATGACCACCTCGGCTCAGACTTTCCTTTCTGCAGCAATCTCAATCTTCTCACAGTTTAACTACATTTCATGAGGTTTACTGTAGGTTAAAATGTAAAATCCTCTGTCAGTAAATCAGATATTAAATGTACACAGTTTACGTGAGCCTAGACACTTAAAGACTGTTGCAGTTATTTCATATCAGCATGAGAACTTATAATGTACCACTTTGTTAAATGTTTCATTGTGAATTTAAAAAACTTATAACCCATTAGCAAAGTGATTCCAAAACTGGGACTGTGACATTTTGCACTTTTACTCTTAAAAGGTAGTTAGATTTTTTCAAACTATGTTAAACCATATCTGGCAACAACATCTCATTTCTGCCGATAATGCTGTTTTCTATTTGCTGTAGATTTTATTACTTTTAAGATATTTCAGCTGTTGTGAAGGACACTTTCCCTATGTTTAAAAAGTCTGTTACCTTTACTTTTTTTTTGCAAATGTAATATACATGGGAAATAAATGGAACCACCAGCTACTCTTACCATGTTTTCCAAAATTAGTGGTACATCTAATGACCTCCTCCTTGATGCTGCAGGATGTTTCACATCTCAGAACACACTCTCCCTCATAAAAATCACCCACATCAGGATAGGCATGAACTTTTCACAAGATTCGTTGTAAAACTTGATCACGTATACACTATTAAATATATGTGGACAATTACTGTAATTACTATTCTTTGTCTCTGCTAGTAAAAGACTTTTATTGGATAATAATCCTGGATAGTGGCGAAAGTGTTGACTTTTATAAGCGAACAAAACGATTTAAAAAAGAATATGGCCATTTATAAGAAATATATCACACAAATACTACTATTTTGCTAGTATTGAGAAAAAACTACACAATCAGTGTAAGAAAATACTACTTGCTGTTGTTAAACTACTTTGGGAAATAGCATTCTGAGCAGTATCAGAAATGACACTCTCCTAATGTTTTCTGATGTCCTCAGGAGTATCTGCAATAGTTAGAGACAATGGCAGAAGCTAACACTTAAATATTGGCACTTCAGTATGAGATCAGTAGGAGACAGAGGTACAGAACCAAAAATAGAAGGAAAATAAGGACTTTCTTTACCTCTTATGTTGTAACCTAAGCAGGCGTTCTGGTCGCAGTAACCTGGTGGTCCAGCAGGGCCAGAGTTGCCAGGACTTCCAGGGCGACCTGGAGTGCCCTGAGTTCCAGGCCTGCCTGGAGGACCCTGGCTTCCTGTCCGGCCCTCACCAGGAAGACCTGCAGTGAGGCATTAACACACATCAACACAGTGCCACATGCAATCCGGCCGAGCTCCACGTTTGGAACTGGACTTTGCACCATAAAAGACAGATTTTTATAACGTCTGTATTTTGTATGTAAGATAAGCTTTCCTGAAAGGCCATTGGCTATTTTAACCATTTAGTTTCTTTGAGCTTCATCCAGGAATAGAACTGATTAGAAGAAAAAAAAACTTAGCCAGTTGCTGGTCCTAAGCTGGTATCTCTCAAGATATATTCGAATGTCCTTCAACTGAAATACAGTATCTCTTTCATATTCCAGACCAAACTCAGAGGAACCAAAAGTAGGCATTAAATGAGTGGAGGGATTGTTAAAAGTTTGAAGGCATTTTATAAATACATGAATGTGAATTCCTATAGTCCATATCATAGGACCCTGTAGGTTTCTATCTTGGTTGTGAGGTAAAATTGGAGTTTTACAGTGTTTTGAATAGCAGAATACTGGCCTTTTAAGGAGATTATGAACAAATATGAAGTGCGAGGGTTAGTCAAATGAAACTTGAAAAGTGTGACATAAATTAGAGAAACAGTACATTAAATTTGTAGTTGCAAAAGTAAAATGTTCTACTAGTCCATTATTCTCAATAGCCCCTTCAACTACTGCCTTAAACCTGATACCCCTTTGTGACAACTATTTGCAAAATGTAAAAAAAAAACAAAAAAAAACATAAGGTTTTTCAAGGGGTGGCACAGTGGTGCAGTGATTAGCACTGTCACCTCAGAGCAAGAAGGTTCCAGGTTCGAACCTTGCAGCCGACTGGGACCATTCTGTGTGAAGTTTGCATGTTCTCCCTGTGCAGGTTTCCTCCCAAAGTCCATGTGGCTGCTCTAAATTGCCCATAGATATGAGTGTGAATGGTTGTTTGTCTCTGTGTTAGCACTGCAATAGATTGGCACCTGGCCAGGGTGTACCCCACCTCTTGCCCAAAGTCAGCTGGGATTGGCTCCAGCTTCCCCTGCGACCCAGACAGATAAGTGGTATGGATGGATAAGGCTTTCATTTGACTCACCTTCATAAGGAACATGTTCCAATTAAAGTTTTATCATAATAGTAGGCGGTGTAGTGACTACAATGTCCCTGGAGATTCTGGTCCACACTAACATAACTGCTGCAGATTTGTCAGCTGAACATTCATGCTTCAAATCTACTGTTCTAACACCCCATCCCAAAAGGCGAAGTACACTGAACTCACTGCCCTGTTCATGGAACCAGATATGAGATGACTTGAGATGTGCTTGGTGCATTATTATGCTGGAAGTAGCCATTATAAAATTGTGGTCATAAAGGGATGCATGTAATCAGCAACAATAGTCAGGCTGTGGCATTCAAACCATACTCGATTGGTATTAAGGGGCCCAGTGTATGCCAAGAAAACATTCCCCACACCATTACACCACCACCACCAGCCTGAATTGCTGACAAAAATCAGGTTGTGTCCATGGATTCATGTTGTTGATGCCAAAATTTCACACTACGATCTGGTTGTCGCAGCAGAACCAGCCTATCTGCCACCAACAACCATGCTACTGTCAAATTCAATGAGATCACATTTTTTCCCCATTCTGATGTTTGATGTGAACATTGAACAACTGTAGTTCTTGACTTGTATCTGCATGATTTTATGCACTACACTGCTGCTAGATGATTGCCTGATTGTATAATTGCATGAACAGGTAAGCTAAGTAGCTGTACAGGTGTTTCTTTTAAAGCAGCTATGGAGTATATAACTAAATATAGTCACATCTAAATATAAGCTCTAACTATGCCTTCAACAACCAGAGATGAACAAAGTGGCATATCTGGCAAATAAGAGTGGTTATTTGTTTACCTGGGGTTCCTGGGAGGCCACGGGGTCCCTGTGTCCCCACACCTGGACTGCCTTTCTCTCCTTTCTCTCCTGGGAGCCCTGAACAGACAATAAAACAGACACTAAAGTGAGACTGAGCGAAACCATGTGTCTCTCTGGATTTGCACACTGCTGGTCTCTTTCACAACTGGGCAGGCAGAGGGATTGAGATAGCAGCCCTAGTGTTGCGCACACACACTGACACAACAAGTCTGCACATGAAATGGCAAGAATGTCTGTCCAGCTCTTCAGTTTACCTTCCACCACTGATCACTGGAGATGGAGAGGGTGTGAGAGCCACATGCTTTTCATGGGTCGCTAATCATTTGGCAAAGAACAACAAAATATGGAGTCCAGAAGGAAAGCTAAAGCTTCCACAGAGATTTCTGGTTTAACATATCCTGCTGCATGGAAAATATCAAAAGACTGACTGCATACAAAAATAGTCTTGAGCAGTTATTATTAGTTCTTTGCTATTCCAAAACCAAAGGCACACTGTGACATGCAAAACCTTTCAGAATTATGAGCCTTTATGGAGAGACAGACTCCAGTTTTTCCCAGGCTTCTTAACAGCAATCTGGTCTTCATCACCTCTGACCAGGGCTGACAATTACCCCAACCCCAAGCACATAATTAGCACTCTTGTAATGATAGGCTACACCACTAAACCCCTCAAACCATCTCTCATTAGCAAATGTTGTTAGTCTTGTGTGGCCAGTCTGACCTAATTATATTAAGATTGTGCTTTATGTTGTTTTGACACACAGTCTGTGTACGCAACACTGCATGTGTGAAATGATGATGGTCTTGTGATTCTCACTTGCTCATTATCCCTCTGTGACTTTCTTGCGATGGTTATTTATTATGTTGATACAACAGTCAATAAAATTAACACTGAAACATAATCTCATGTGAACTGTGATGTCATAGGTGTGCATAAACTCACCTCTCTCTCCTGGACGGCCGCTCAGTCCATTACCTCCGGGGAAGCCTGGTCTTCCTGGAGGCCCCTGCTCTCCCTGTGGCCCTGGAGGACCCTGACGGCCTGGTTCCCCTGGAGGACCTGGCACTGTCCGGACTGACAGAGACTGACTGGGGATCTGATTCAGGACTGAGTTGTAGCGAGACAAGTGGCCTGATGAGAAGAGTGGCAAAGCAAGCGAGAGAAGAGAGATACGTTAACAGCCGAAAGGATAACAAAATATTACTTCAAAAATTTCCTGAGTCAAGTAAAAACTTTATTAATGATAATAATAAAAAACTTTATTATCTACAGAAATCTTTCAGTTTACACTGATTTCCAAAGATGCTGTGTAATAATAACATGGCAATAAAAATAATAAATATGTAAATACTAAATATAATATATCATTATATTTAATAAATGTTAATCATATAAATGTAAATACTAATAATATTCATGGGTAATGTCTCAATGATACATTCACGAATAATGTCTCCAGTATGCCAACTTAAACTCCCTAACACTATGAGCAGATTTAACCTCAGGGTGAAGACTGTTAAACAGCGTAGCTGCAGAATGGGCAAACGACCTTTGACCAGATTTAGATGTAACTTTACCAATATGAATACTGTTGCTTCGTCTGGTGTTATAGTTATGTACTGATGAATTTCTCTTTACAATATTTGAGAGATATGATGGAAAAAGGCCATGTAGGCACTTATAAAACTAAAAAACTAAGTAAGAAAAACAAAACATGGATTCCACAGCGGTGCAACAGAAACACATTCAGTCTGGAGATCATCTGGAGATTGCGAGTTCAAATGCTGATGATGCCACAGCCATCCATGGAATCCAAGAGAGCATAATTGGCTTTGCAAATGTATGCATGTGGGGGCAGATAGCACTTTGCTCCAACTATGTTCAGCTGCAATGTGTTGCAGAATGAGCAGCAGTTCTAAAAGATACAGTGACTGGCTTTATGTATCTTGGAGGAAGCACATACCACCTTTCACTCTCCCCCATTTGATAGCTGTCATGTATTAGGAGAGAGGTAGCTTGTGGGTGGGAACTGGCAAATGACCAAATTTGGAGAAAATGGGGTAAAATATATAATTTTAAAAGCCCACATCATATAGATAACTTACCCATTCAGTTATTACTAACAAACTCAGAAATCCAAGCTGAAGACTGAAGCACTTGACAATATCGTGTCCCTCATTATTGGAGGTTTTGTATACGTGCTACATTTGTATGCTTTGAGGAGGAGGAGGTACTAACTGGCTACATGGTCAAGACCAACTAAAACATACTCACTCTGAATTAGTTGTTCACACACTTGTCGAGCTATAGAGCGGACAATGGCCTGAGACTGGGTGTCACCCTTTGAAGACAAAAAACAGATGGTGAGTCCATTGCTTTGGTGCTGCTATGTTTTCTCACCAACAAACACACATTACAGGGTGTTTAAAGAAGCAGATAACAGCCCATACAGTGTAAATGTTTAATGGGGGTAATTTAACATTCACCACAGTCTCATTTTCTGATGCCCAAACCTATGGCGTTTTACAGAGAGGCAATAACAGTGTCCAAGACTGAGCATAATACAGTTTTGCAGTCAGACATGGGTTAACAGAGGAAAGGTGTGTGAGGTAGGTGAAAGCAAAAATATATATGTGCTATGCCGATGCTTGTGATTTGTATCAAGATGTCTGTCTGAGGGTCCCTTAATCCCACTACTAATACCCCACCATTATGTGTGTGACTTGTCACCCATGCCAAGCTTATATAAACTTCTCAAAATTTTACACAATAGATCAGATTTACCCTCTCTCCTCGCTCGCCTTTGGTACCAGGAGGACCCTGCCGAAAAGAAAACAGAAAAGGTAGGTAAACAACTGTCTTGCACAGATAATGGAGGATTTCAAAGTGTTTGCAAACACTGTATGTGTGAGTTCCATATCTGATTGGGGCTGATCAAAAATGAAAGAGACACTAGTGGTGGTTTGGAGAGCACATGTGCCTGCTTTGTTGTAATACAGGTCATTTTGAAGAGATTATGATTAAATCATCATGAATGCAGCACACGGTCCAAGAACATAAAGGAGACATGTTGTTCAGCTAATTCAGAGACAGAGGATGGTCCAGAATACTAAGGCTACTAAATAATTCTGATATCATAAAACGGTAATTTGGAGGTCTGGAAAACATGGGCTCACACGTATGAAGGGCTAATGAATGTGCCAAAATGTATGTGTCACTCTTAAATTTCACATGCTAGAGTATGCGTAGCAAGAAATATGAGGCATTGCCTGAAATATCACAGAGCAAGAAAGTATTTTTTGCCAAGTGTCACAGTGTGCGTGTGCTTCAGTAAAGAATCTCACTGTTCATGAACCAACCCTCCACTGATGCTAAACCTGTCATCTTCTCAACAACCTGTCTACCAGTTTCAATAGAGAGAGATCAACATCACTACACACAATCATACGGTTCTTCTTTATCACCATCTCTACACAACCGCTCGATTGCAGGGCTCTCGCTTCCTGCCTGAATGCAGTAATTTAAACAGGTGTCACTCTGCAGGAATATAATGGAGATTGACATTGCTTCACATCATTCGATCTATTGCTCACCCCTAACATAAAAATGAGAAGGAAACATTCCACCCTGAGGGTCTACACAAGCAGTAGCTGAGGTTTCTTCTAGGTTGCGCTCCTCTTGAGCAGTCAAGAGTTCAGCATGGTGGGTGTTTAGTCTTTTGTCTGACTCTGACAGTCCTGGATGCAAAACAATACCTGTCTATATTGTGTACTAATAGCTAGGTTCAGCAAGAATAAAACATCATGTTAAAATGCTAGTTTGACTCATGGTTGGTGTCTATGCATAAATGCAAACAGATGTGAAGTATTAAATCATATGGAGAAATCCATGTGAAATTGCGTTAACATACTGCCAGCTTCACAATGATGGAGCACATAGGATTAGCAGGGAGCAGAAAGTAGCTGACACAAGGAGAAGAGGTGACTGAACAGACCAGTGGCGATTAACCTACTGATCTGACTGAGGTCATGACCCGTTTGTTTACTGCGTTAGCTCCATTCTCGGCTGTTCAGGGTGGTCTGAAGTTCAGAGCTGCAGGCTGTGTGTGGAACTGGATACAGACGGGAAAATGACTCAGCAGTGGGACAGAGTCCCAGAACTAACAGTGCAGTTATTTTAAACGAGGCACACGCTTTCAGCACACCCCATTCGTCTGAACTAAAGAAACCATATTTACAAAGTTAACTGAATATGTGAGTGGTGAAATGTCACAGACTTTTGTGGAAAGGTTGTTGCTTACTGATTCAGCTGATGGCTACTGAGGCTTAGACTTAGAAAAAAAGTATTTACCAAAAAGAAAGGAATGTGTGAACAGGAACATTTCGTCCTACTGATCAATGTTACAGCGACTGTGAATGTCAAAAATAGCTTTTCTTCGTATGTATATCCTCTAATTCATCCATCTTTCCATCCATTATCTATACTGCTTATCCGTCAGGGTCACAGTGGAAGCTGGAGCCAATCCCAGCTGAATTCGGGCGAAAGGCGGGGTACACCCTGGGCAGGTCACCAATCTATCACAGTTGGTAACACAGACACCAACTCCTCTAATTCATCATCATGTAATTTCAGGTCCTAAATATGAGTTTCTCTGAGTGCTGCTCTTATACTTACAGGTGGTCCGTGATCACCATGTGGTCCTGGGGGTCCAGTGGTCCCTGGTGCTCCAGGAGCACCTGGACTGCCCTGTTGTAACAGAGACCGAATGGCCAAGGGGTAAACAAGAGCCCAATGCATCTGGGTGGTCCTGAGGATGTTTGGGAAGAACACGATAATACTTACAATAGGTCCTGGTGGGCCCTGTTGTCCCTGTGGTCCATCTTTCCCAGGCAAACCCTACAGAAATAAAGTTCCATTATGAAACGACTCGGTTAAAATGAATACAATGTTTAAATAGTAACTTGTCTCATCATTGTCTTATCAAGGCAATGTTAAACTAAGTGAGCATACAAATCTATACTCTTTCACGTTTGTTTCCTTTTGTCCCCTTTATGGATGCACTGAAATTTTGGCTTATGAAACTGTAAACATGCTGAACATTTCCATTTTTTAAAAGTAACTATAACTGTGTAACAACATCTAATACCTCATCTCAATTAAGCATTATAATGTTCTATCATTATAATGCTAAATATTGTATAATAGCAGTTTTGACATTGCATCTGGCAAAACTCCAAGTAATGTAATTCACTTTCACTGGTTTAAATTGAAGTGTTCATTTTTATCTATTTCACCTAACAAGTGACAACCACAATTAGCTTCTCCTTTATTTTACTCAACTTCAGTATGAATGACTGATGCCTTACCCAGACGTTTTTCTATTGGCTGATGCATAGCCACGTCCAAGTATAAAGTACAGAAATTTGACGAATGGCGATACATAAATGTACATCAATGTCAACATGTGCATTTTTCATGGACACCTTAAATGATATATTTGTGTAAATGCATTCTCTGAACCAAGAAACCTTTACCTTCATAGCTAGCTATTTTCATTTAGGGATCAAAAACAATTGGTTCTGAGCATAACCAATCTTATAATGTTTCCATTTTCAAAATTTGAAAACAGTCCTGATATATACTGACGTATACTCTGAGCCAGTTATTGTTCAGTTGGCTTCTGCTTTGGAATGGGATGTTAATGCAGAGATATGTCACAATGTTTCCAAGAGTTTACTGAGAAACAACAACACTAGAACATTAAGAAGCGGACAAACTTTGCATAGACTGATATACCCTGGTTCCTTTTTACACCAGGAGTGCGGTCATGAGAGCTGTCTTGTATGGTATTAACTGTACCTACCTGTAAGCAGGTAGTAACAATGTGATAACATGGAGAATTCTTTCCTCGCACACATTATGTCCCCTGATACCCATTGAAGAATGGCTGAGCAGCAGCTTATCTGAGCATTGCAGAACGCTGATGACTAAACTCACATCTACAGCTTATTCACACTAGAATTGATGCTTCCAGCATGATAATGCACCAAGTCACAAGGTATGTATCATCATTGAATGGTTCCAGAAACACGACAGTGATTTTTATTGCTTCAGTCCCCTGTGCAGTCCCCGGATTTCAACCCCATCGAGCATTTTGGGATGAGGTCCAAAGGGCTGTTAGCAGCAAGACTGTGCAACCATCCAATTTTCAGCAACTGTGCAACAAAATCATTTCCACATGGTACAACATTCCTGCACAATACATTCAGCTTCTGTAGAATTCATGCCCAGGCAAATCCCTGCTGTTCTTAAGGCCATTCACAGCTATTAGAGCTGGCAACATATTACTGACAATGACCTGGGCACATCTGCTCAAAAATTGGATGCATATTTGTTGGTCTACCCATGGAGAAAATAAATCTATTGATGAGTTGTTGTCTGGGAGAGATTAATGACTTTTTTTTTTTTGACAAACAGGAATCCTTCATTTTGACCACAGAAAGGATTGTGCATTATACGGTCAGGCTCTGTTCACTGTCAGAAAAGTTTCAATTTGAAAATAGCTACAGTAGTTTATGTGGCAGTTGAACAAGCAGTTCATAACAAATGATGGATTTTTTTTTTTTCCATTTTGATAACAGATCCAGCTGTGCATCATTTCAGGAACATAGTCTAATTGAATGCAGCCACGTTGTGCAATAGGCATTTTATATAAAAATCGCTATCAGAAGCCTACACACAGGCCACTGTTCATATTCTGTTGTTTTGAAATATATGAAAAAATGCGAAAAAAGAAAAGAAAAAAAAAGAATGAAGATAGTTTAACCTGGCATCACCGGGGCAGCAGTCATTAAGAACAGGTCAAGCTCATGACCGTGAGCAAACAACCACAGCTGGAATGAATAGCAGGAGCTTTAAAAAAAATTTCTTGCAAGCATTACAAACTTCTATTTTTAATAAAACGTGTTTTATGTTTGCCTGTTAATAACGGCTTTTTTTTGTGGGGGGGGGGGGGGGAGCAGTCATAATTTTGTTTAATAAACCATCACATTTGTCATTTTGGTTTAACTGATTTGTTTTTGAGCCACTTTTAAACCAGGGCTATGCCAAGTTTGCAAAATACATTACACAAATAATGGGTCTCATTTATCAATCTTTTAGTAAAGTTGTCTGTACATGTTTGCATAAGACAAACAGAACTAAAAGTTTCTGCTGGATTTACAAAATTTTTCAGAAAAAAACCCCTGATTTTTTCTTACTGGGCTGGAAACATGAACTGACAACTAAACAATGGAAAAAAGCAGAAAGACAGAAGTTATTTTTGACTCACTTCTATTCCAATAAAACTGAATTAGTTGTACATTAAATGAGGTGAAAAAATGGTGTGACATGAAAATAAAGGAGAAAAAAGATTTACACTGTACCCAGGTGATCATGGATACCAAGCCCATCACACCGAGAAACTGATATTTTAAAACTGTTTTAAGTGTCTTGGCCGACATACTTAATCTAAAGTTTTGCACTGCCGTGGCACAAACATGGAAATTGCCGTAGTCTTTTTATGAGTAAATTTACCCACACACAGGAGCACGTGTAGGATACAAACGTTTTTCCAAAATTACAGGACTTTCGTGATTACTGACTTTCGTGTGTAAATGCTCCTACAAACGATTTACAAATAAATCTGTCCATATCCACCTTGATTAATGAGGCCTAATATTTGGACCTGCACCATCTTCAGGCCAGATGTAACAATATTTTCTCTCAATCTTTTCCAGCTGTAAAATATTTTAGTACAGACCTGTAAAATAAGTTCTGTTATTGGGCTGTTGCACAAAACATCACCAGGCCAACTCAGCTGTACATATCCAGTAGCAGCACTGCATTTACCCCCAGTTCAGTACAGTGTACATTTGTTGTCTGAGTACACTGGTCTACAGTCAAAATGCTTCTGAAATAAATACAGTCAAACTTTACTAATTCTGGTTCGCTGAGAACAAAAATGAAGTTTAAAACTGTTCATTGGCCCTAGTTTTCAAGATATGCTACTGGGTCAGTATATATGAATCTTGACATGGGAATGGCAGAGGTTATGCAAGTTATAAAGGGAAGGGTTCTCAATTTAAACCGGAAATGACTAAAAATACATATTAGTATTATAAATACATATATATTAATATAAATGTTATAAATATATTATAAATATATATTATTATTCAGCCTTAAAGCTGTTTTGCTGCACAATGGCAGCATGTTTTATCACCAATTCCAGTTGGTCATGCCATCTATATGAAAGAAATTTATGACAACATAATACGACTTTTGAAGTGCATAAACTATGACAAACATCAGGGGCAGCTTTGTGGTGACCTGAAGGTTATTGCTCTCTTGCTTGGTCTGCAGATGGGCTATACAAAATATTGCTGTTTTCTCTGTGAACGGGATAGTCGTGCAAGAGATTCCCACTACATTGAGAGAGACTGGCCACTCCGACGGTCATTGGAGCCTGTTAAGAAAAGCGTTCAGCATCCACCACTTGTTCAATCAAAGAAGATTTTGTTACCACCCTTTCAAGTACCTCAGTGGAAAATTTCCAAGGCTAAGTGAAGCTAAGATAAAGGAAGGTGTCTTTGCTGGTCCTCAGATTCGTGAACTTCTTCAAGATGATACCTTTGACCGTGCACTGCGTGGCAATGAAAAGGCAGCATGGAAGGCTTTCCAGTTAGTGGCAACAAATTTTCTTGGAAACAACAAGGCAGACAACTACAAGGAGTTGGTGGAAAAACTCCTTTGCAATTTATAATTAAAACGCTACTATCTACACAATGTAGATAGGTATAAAATATAAAAACTTTAATATCTTGGAAACCGTAGCCAATCAGCTGTTTTAACTGTTATATTTGAATTCAGCACACCAAATTGCATAATAATAAATAGCAGATTTCATCTCTGAAGCAGACAACTTCTGAAAAATTGTAGACCAGTGGTATAAACCAATCCTAATGCAAGATTCCTGATCCATACGCATAAAGGTAGAAATAAGTGTAATGGCTTTGTACACTGTACTGACTGTACTTTAAATTTGGGTCCTTTTTTCACATTTACCACAGTTCTGTAAAGGATACAAATGCTTCATGTGGATTTTATACAGTGGGTTCCATGTAATTTTCTCCACTGTGAAGAACAGATCATTTTGTGGGTGTTGATTTTGTATACTTCTCCTCAATAATAAGTCTATAATTGTTGGAGAGATCAGCAATATTGGCAAAAATGAACTGAAACCACAGCTGAAGAAAAAAAAACAGGCAAATCTATCCTGAAATGAGGAATGCATGAAATACAGAAATACCAATAAATTGGCACTTGCACTGCTTGGTGGAGATGAATTTTATCCACATAAAAAAAGACCCATGGTAATTAATGCAGCCTAATGACACATTTAGTTTATTAACATTGAACATTAGAGGTGCTGTGCAAATTGAGCTCATAGCTGTGACAGTGATGGGCTGAAGGCTACGTGTCTGGAAGTGTTTATTCAGGTGGGGCAGGGTGTTCGTGTATGTTCTACGTTACAAGGAACCAAGTCAAACAACTTGTAGAACTACATTTTTTATTTTTTGTAAAATGAAACAATATACCCCAACAATGAAGACTGCACATGTCTACTTAAAAATAGTGGCAATTTAGAGGCAGTCGACTTTTAGAAATGTTTAATAATCTGTTAAAGGACAATAGATACTACACAGACGTACTATTGGGGTTGTCAAAATAGGTTATGGCATATGGTATATTTTAAGAAATTCAGAATAAGTTTAATGGTGAGAGATCGGTTTAAATGTGCAAACGTTCCAAGCTTTACTACCATCTACTTATTAGGCTATTTGTACGGTCCTCGTTTCTTTCTATCCAGCTTGCTAAAAATGAACCTTTATTAAATGTGATTCATTGCCCACAATATCGTATAAGAGCTTTTCATGCAATATGAGCCATTTGGAATGAAAACACTGTACTGTTTGAACGATTCTCATATGCAAAGTGCTTTGCGGCAACCACATAGAGAGAAAGCCTAGAGTATTCATCTTGTGCACGCACAAAACCACTGCAGACCCACATGGCTGAGCTTTTTCCTTCCCCAGAGATCAAAGTACACCCCCCCCCTCTCCCTACCTCCCTCATTCTCTCTGTCAGTCTATTTCTCTGTCATTTTCTCTGTTTGTCTTCAGGAATGGGATCGTAAGTATCTGAGTGAGCCAGAGTGGAGTCATGCATCGCTGTGTAGCTCTATGATCCAGTTCGGTCATAAGCTTTCTACATGGTGCTAATTAACTTTCTATGCCAGGATACAACCGAGAGGATTCTGGATTCTGGATTGTATGTTCTGTGTGAGCACAAAACTCAAGCATTCAGGAATTTCTCCTGCACTTCAAAGTCTATGATTTAGGAAAAAAAAGCCACCTCATTAAGAAAGGATTGTGGAAAAGTCTGTAACCCTATTTAAAATGTTCCCCCAGAGGGACAAACTGAAGAAACTTTAAGGCTACCTGATGGAACCTTTTTTCCCCCCCAAGAGTGAAGGTGTCCCTCTGGCTAGCTCTTTTTCTCATCTTTAAGATGAAAAAACTGACTGCTCTGGTTGGGTGTAGTGTATTATATAACCAAAATGAAACATTTTCAGTGGGTTCATAGCAGAAACTACAATGAATGTTGGACACAACACATATCTGCAGAGTTAAAAAAAAAAAGGGTAGTAGACTGAACCTGACGGTTTGACTGGAAATCTCCATCTGTAATCAGATCTATTCCTGGAGAGAAAACACTTGCCAGGCCTATCTGATGAGTGATCCATGTGGAGTGACAGAATGAGTATTCCAATTATTGTGCCAATCCCACAGAATTTTCCATCAGCATTTATTATGTATTTGACCTTAAAGATTGAAGGAGGGATCTGAAACTCTGAAACTATTAAAAGCAAAGCTTGGAAATTTTAGATGTGTAAATAAATCATAAATGTTCACATGATGGGCAGCTGGATCTATGCTATTTAAATGAAAAAAAAAAAGATCACAAAATGAGACTTGAACAACTATAACCAAGATGAACCATAGATGCATAACATATTATTTAACCTTTCAACCTGTAGGGTTCTAATAGATACAAATCATTTAGCTGAGGTTAGTCATCATCCTTACCCTCTGTCCAGGTTGGCCGTCTCTGCCGGGTCCTCCACTGGCTCCTGGCACACCCTGACAAAAACAAAACAAAACAAAACTATATTCTTAGTCAAAAGAGTTTTGATGGTTAATAGTAACCTTTTGTGTGGGTCAAACCAAAGGATGATCTTAGGCCATGTTTAATGGTACACTTCCCAAATAGCGCAACAATATCTAGCCAAGATCAGCATAACATGCATAAAATGCATCAATGTCCCTTGTTTGCTAATTGGGATGACGATGGCAGAGTGTTGTTTTGGATGCTGCTTATGGATGTTCTTAATATTCTGCTTTTCCTAGCTTTTTTAGACAAGCTACAGTATTTGTTAATGTGCTGACTGTGTTACCGGCTAAACAACACCCCAAAAAAAGTAGGTTATATCCATTAATCATGGAAGAAAAGTTTTGTGAGCTGAATCAGCTCATTACATGGCAAGAGTCTGGAGATTAAATCAATCACCACCAAGAGGACGTGCTGTCTTACAACACTGAGAGGTTTAAAAAGATCAAATTAGCAATTGAGGTCATTGTGATATCATTGAGAGATAAACTGCACACATCATGCCAGTGTATGTGTGCTATATGGGTAGTTAATCTCCAGCTCTCACTCAGCAGTCTGAAGTGACTGTCTTCACTCTCAGCGTCCTCTGGCTTGCTTCAGTACTTAAATGATATATGCTCTCGTTTTCCCAACTGAAAGCTTAATAATAAAAGTGAGGATATCACACACGCAAGCTGCATAGTCTGATTCGTTCCAAGATGAGGAATTGTGGTGCTCTGCTCTCGAGATGCCCTGTCAGCTTGCTTCTATTACTGCCTGCAAGACAAAAACACGCTGAAAGCCAGAGATATAATGGAGAAAATAAAAAGATGGGGGAAAAGAAAAGGTTCATTTCTATCTAAATCTATTTCTATCTATTTCTTATATCCCAAAATGTGACTATTTGAATAAAAAATGTACCTATAATTAACTGCAATAAATAATAAACGACACATAAATCAGTAATATGAGCAAAGACAAGGTTGATCTCTTATCTAAATGCACATGTCTAGTACAGGGGTAGAAAATACTTGAGTAACCCTACTTCATTATAATACTTAAATATTATTTTGGGGTCTTTTGAAATTGCAGTAACCAGTAACCAACATAATTGGCTAGGCAGCAAGTCAAATTCTAGCTAACAGTAAATATTATTTATTTACAGGATATAATTAATTCATTTTTTTAATAGAAGCTTTGTAGTGTAAGTCATGCCTATGACAAGCAAATTTACAGAGATTAAATGATGTTTTTTCAAACATCATTCTAAAACTATGATAAGCAACAGTGTAGTTGTAATAAAGTAATAAAAATTATGACATTGCTGAAGTTCAACAGTTGAAAACATTTCCATTTTATGTTTTAATACTTGATTCCATTTCAAAGTAGCTTTTTGACTTTCTTTTGAGAACATTTTTGGCTGGCTCCTTCCACTTTTAATAAATTTTTTTTTTTAATTGACACATTACCTATATTTTCACTTAAGAATAATTTCTCAGTACTTTTTCCACCCCTGGTCTTATATATTAGCATATATATAATGCTCTCTCTCTCTCTCTATATATATATATATATATATATACATATATATATATAATGCTATAGAGAGAGTATATTAGCAGGCACTCCTAACACTTTCATTCGGATTGACAGCAAGACAGACAGAAGAACAGATGTGGGGAAAATGCTCCAGAGGCCCAAGAACTTCCCTAACAGCCTATGAATATAATTCAGAAGGGTTCAGCATGCCGTTTTCTGAGTTTGACAGGCTACATTCTTCCTGTCCATCAACAAGAGGTCTCACTTCTACAGCATTTCAGACAGATTTAATGTCATGATCAAAATCCAGTATAAAACTCTATGCCAGTATGCCTTACACACTGAGTTAATATACTTTAAGAAAAAAAAGTTATTTATTTTTTTAATGCCAATGACTGTCTTTAAGAACTGAGACCCAAATCAAGACCACAAGTCTATGCTGGAGATATCTTTCACAGCCAAGGAAGCTGTGTGTGTACTGGCAGCTGGTCAAAGAGCAGTAATATTTTCTTCCCTCTTTGGAGAGTCCCTGGGGATTTTGCAGCAGTTGTCACTGGATTATCATCAAACTGCTATTTTTCAAGAAATGAAAATTTTTTTGATCTGTACTCTTGGAAATGGAAGAATCTCATACAGCTAAGGTCATTTCGTTGCGAACTTGTATGCACAGGAAAAACAAACTCCTGACACCAAAGTGGATGACGCAGTATATTACTTTGATAAATGATAGTGATGGTAATAATTCCATCGGGGACAAATATAACTGCAGCATGTGTGCAGGACAATTCATCAAAAACAAAATATCACTACACAACAGTTATCACGACACTCATCAGCAGCCTTTCCAGCCAGAAGGCTAAAGAGCACAGGTGAATATTTCACAGTGGAGTATTTCCTTTCAACCTGCTCAGCAGCTCTTATCAGCCTCTCTGCGCTGTCTATGACTCCCAGCAGGCAGCAGGAAGCTTCGGTAATTAATAACAGCACTAGCAGGTAATGATTTCTCATGTGAGTGATTCCATTAGGATTTCTGTTACAGAGGTGTGTGTGTGTGTGTGTGTGTGTGTGTTTGCATATATGTGTACGCTATAAATACATGAGCCAAACTTATCAGCGTACCTCAAAGCACAGACACACATACACAATATCTATAATTTGCTCCATAATGCGGCTCTGTCTGAGAGGAGGGAGACGCCTGGCTAATGGGAAATGGGGCACTAGTAATAAGACTGCCTGTCATTGTGCATGCTCATTAGACAGACAATCTGTGGCTGCTTTTGCTCTTACCTGAGGACCTGGCAGACCTGAGTCTCCTTTTTCTCCTTTTTCTCCTGTAGGTCCCTAAAATAAGAGACATAAAGGAATAAGGAACCATCTATTGTGCAGTTTCCAGAGCACTAATCAGTATCTTAAAGAAGGAATATGTATATTGTTGTGAAAGTGTTCACTCATAACAAAAATGCACACACTGGGGAAGAACAATCCTAATAAAAATGTATTAAATGAGCTAAAGATTTAGTATTCAAATGCATTCAAATAATAATTAGATTATAATTTTATACTGCCAAAGACAGAACAAATAGTAGCAGCAGCTCTGTGTTAAAATCACATAACCCACGCAAGGTGGAAATTGTGTTATTTCCCTACACAAATAAAATTACCCTGAGGCAATATCATGAGTGTATTAGAAACTTTCATGTTTCTGGTTCACTTTTATTTATACAGTATATCCACAGCAATATTTTCTTATCACTGATAAATTTTACATTAAAATCCACCAATTTCTATTCATTTTCATGCAGAAATAATCCAGTTAGGCTAAATCAGAAATGGCTTCCTTTATGCTCACAATATAAGGTATGGCATAATGGCATTGTAGAACCTACAAGCAGGTGACAAATCAAAGGGGAAAAAACACATTAAGCATCTCAGTAGGTTGTTGAGCAACCAGAACAACTTCAAAACATCTTGGCATAGATTCTACATGTCTCTGAACAGCATTCTTCCCTCAACTGGTGTTTTAATGATGGTGGTGGAGAGCACTATCTAACATGTCTGTCCAAAATGTCTATTTTATTCGAGCTGAGATCTGGTGACTACAAAGTCCATAACATATAATTTATATTATTTTCATACTCGACATATTTAGTGAATGAGGTCATTGTCAATCCTGGAAGAGACCACTCATTTCTATTTCTCAGTACAGAAATGTTTCATCATAGGATAAAGGTGATCACTCAGAATAGCTTTGTATTGATTTGCTGTGATCGTTCTTTTTAAGGACAAGCAAAATGCCTCTCAAGACATAACAGAGACACTGGTTTATACTTTGATTTGTCACCTTTTTTGTAGGCAATGCACTATATGACTGATACAACATGCTTTGCGAGAGTTGTGATTGTCTGTTGGAAATTCTTGTAATTTCAGTTATCACTAATATAGATATTTAGGCACTGCCTAAAAGCGGAGCTCCTGATGAGTGTATGAGCAAA